>VDFB02058242.1:59677878-59834433 GCA_007258455.2 Sequoia sempervirens
TTATAACTGGATCTTACATGAAATCAAATTTGTACTTTTGATTGATGATCAATGTGATTAGTTTACTTATTAAATTTATGTAACAACGTCTTAGATACTTTATAACATATGTATAAAAAAAAAAAAAAATCTGTTAACTTTGTATTTGCTCTTTGTTATAATGTAACTAAGTTGGGGCGTTACAATCCTAGTTTTGTTTCTTTCTAAGGGGAGGAATATTATTCAAGGAGATTGGATCATCTTCAAAATTTAATGTCAAGTTTCAATGAGTTGTGTTCTTGTAATTTTAACTTTTTCCTCACACTCCTCTTTACCTTGAACATGAAATATTGTTTCCATGATTGCACCTTGGAGATGACATTACTTTTCCTTTCCCTTACCATTCTTTTCCCTTTTTTCATATTTCCCTCAATAAAAAGCTTGTATGGCTCAAAAAGTATAAAAAAGGGAATCAAGGTATCATTTGGACACCATATTTCATCAATAAGTATTCTAGCTCCATATAATTCTTATCGAAGATATAGGGAAACTTTATTGACATGCACTTACCCCTAACATTTGGATAGTTTGCAAGATAGTGATTTCACAAAACATAAGAAGCAACATTTGAGCATTTTATCATAAGTTGGGACATGGTGATCACATGCATGTCATAATATTAATTCTATTTCATATTTATCCATTAATTTTTCATGTATTATCATATCTTTTGGCTTTGAAGAATATAAATGCTTGCTCTTAAATTGACATCACTCTCTATTGGGGATGCCATAATACTCTAGAATATGTAGAACTAGGAGCATGCCATATTAGTGAATTTTTTTTCCCTCATCTCATGATTACTTTTTGTTGAGGATCATATATCATTATTTGAGAAAATAGTATACTAATATATGAATTTATTGGCCCCCACTTGGTACCTTAGATATATGCAATAGAATTGTGATATTATATAGAGATGAATTGCATAAAATCATAATCTCAAACAACTTTTTAGCCAAATGCACATGTACATCCTCCATATTTTTCACATTAATGCCTCATTTGACATGATAAACCTTGACCAAATTATATAATTTTTGTAGCATCATGTTTTGTATTTAATTCCTTCTCAGAATCAATCCAATTGTTATAGTTGTCTTGCCATGCTTGTATGCATGAAATAACACTTAGTTCAAAATTGACAAAGGGGAGATATAAATAGTTTTCTCATTTAATTAAAAAACACCAGAGTGAAAACAAGAAAGAATAAAATGAAACAAGAGGTTAGGGCAACCAAAGAGAGGTAACTTATAGAGGTGCAAGAAGTTGATGTCAAATAGATTTTTTTTACTTGGTTTCATTTACACTTGGTCTTTATTGTCACTACATCAGTGGCATGACAACCAAGACCCTTCCTAAAATATTCATCAATTTATATGGTGAGATGGCTGAAATATTTGGTCCTACAGTACTAATAATGCCCCAGAGGTCCCACAAATTTTTCAATTAATTATAATTTTCATGAGATCAAGCTTTGATTCATGGCTCAACTTGTGATACATTGAAAGGAAGTTGGGTATGAGGAAGAAAATTCCTACACTAATCTAAGTAGGGGAGAGTTACAAAATTTTCTTTTTAAAACCTTTTACAATTATAGTATTGAAAGATGCACATTCAAAAATTTAACAACATAAACAACAATACAAACCATAGGACAATGTTTATGTGGGAAAACCCCTTTTAAAGGAAAAAAACCACACTCCAAATCACATGGCTCAATTTGTATTATCAACAACAATACCAATTACAATATAATATCAAGAGTAATGCATAGAAGTATTCACACTACAATAAGAAGCTAGAGTAATTTTGGCAACACAACAACATGTAAGCTTGTTCAAACATGTCACCCTAAAAAATCTCTAAGTTTACAAATATTTATAACCTCTCAACATGAAACAAGGAACCCAAAAACTTTCATTACCAATTACCACACCCAATGTGTGAACATGAGTTAATTATGACATGCCATCATAATCAAAACTCATAATTATGACAATCTTCCATAATCAATACCTATTCCATAAAATTAGCCACCACTACACATGCAATGAGCTTCCATGCATGCAAATACCTTGCATATGTAGGTGCCATCATCACATGGGTCCCACATGTCATAGTTAACTAGAAACATGCCATTCTTGACTCTTCCACTATCATAATCAATCATAAATTGACATAGAAAGTTATCATAGCTTGTTACATAGTAACTTATGAAAAATTCCACCAATTTAGGAACAAATCTAGGTCCTCCAAAGTGGACACCTACCTCCACTAATTTAGCTTACAAATTCTACATGCCACTTTCCATGTAGGATGCCACATCACTGGCAGGTCCCATAAAGTGACATCAATTTGGGTGGACAATTAAAAATTATAATATAAATAAATACATCACAAAAAAAAAAATAATTGCTAGGACTCAAAGGTTGAGACACCCTCATCCCAACATATATTGGGTGTTGATCAATATCATGTTATGCTCAGTTGTATATTGTGGCTACCTCAAACTCTTTCCATTATTGACTATAATGAAATATTTAATTATTAAAATTTGAAGCATTTGTAGAAATTTTAGTAGGATTAGTCAAGTAAAGTGATAAATATGTTATGCTTATTCCAAACATTGGTTGAATTTATAGGAATCTTAGTGAATAGTTGTATTTTCAAAAAGACTTCAAATTTATGAAACATGTGCCTATATTCTTGATAATCTTTCATAATTCAAATTATCTAATAAATCAATCACTAAGACAAATGAAAATCAATTAAATTATTTATAGGAACCTTACATTTTAGTGAGCTTTCCAACATAATATGCAAATAATGGTGAGGCTCACAACATTCCAATTATAAATTATATGCAATAATCCTTCATGACTTTTAAATATTAGTAATCTTGACTAGACACCTTATTCCCTAAATCTAAGATACATGTATTGGTGTTCCAAATATATGTGGGAATAATACCATTAGGTACATTCAAATGTAACTCCATGTAACTAGTTGGAGTTGATGAAGGCTCACAAAATTTGATAATTATAAACCATCATTATGGTTACAAACTTACAATCATAGTATGCATCACAAGAAATTCCTAGCATGGGTGTGGAGAACCCTATATTGGCAAACACAATGCATGATATTAAACTATCTCCAATAATTGGAAAAGGTGTATTCACACCATAGACAAATGACTTTTCATTCATTGTGTGTTGACACATGTTAGGTGAAAAACTTGAGTTTTCTTTGTTGTATTCTAGGAATTAAGAATTCATGACTTACTAAAAAATATAATATGGTTGTTGGATATCAAAAATCATATTTGTGTGTACTACTTGCATATTGCGCCTTAAATAATTTTGTTGTGTTTTCTTTAATTTCACTTAAACCATATACATTTTTTTATGCACAAAAATGATAAATATTCTTCAAAGAAAAGTAAATATATATAGTAGATGTACAAAATTGTAGAAACTAAAAGTATTCTAGATCTACAACAATACCTACATAAAAAAGCTATTACATTGGCCATTAATTACCTAAACTTATAATAAGGTGCAATGAATTAGGCTTAAATAAATATTTTCATGAAATCAGGAGATACAATTACCTTTAATTCTATTATACATGTTTCTAGAGATTCTTGCTCATTGAGGCATACAATTTGCACAATTTATAGAATTTTAGTATTGGTAACTCCACAAGAACAACTACATATTTTCCATACACCAATTTAAATAGGTGTAGCAAGTGAGTCACTTAGAGGTTGTATACTACACCCATAAAATTGTAACATGTACTCTTTTAACCCAACCACAATGAATTGCATCACAAATGTTTAGAAAGTATGGCCTAACATTTCATTAAATTTCCACACTATTGACCTATGGATGGTAGTACAAGTCATGATGTTGTTGGATCATGGATATGTAGTATTACTTTAATTGTAGAGGAAATGAAGTATGTTCCTTGACCACTTTCCAAGCTTAGTGGACACCCAAATCATGTGATGATGTTTTCAAATATGGAGCACACAACTATTTTGTATATGGTTATTTGTGGGTGTAACTTTAGCCCATATAGAAAGGTATTCCATGGTTGCTATGATATATTTTATGCCATTAAACTGTATAATAGATTGAATGAGTCCCAAAAATAAATTTCTCATTTTTAAATGGATCTTCTACTAGCATTGGGTGGAGTGGAAGTTCATCCCTCTAGTTTGGATTTCTTATATATACTTAGAAGTATCATAAGTATGTGAAAATTCTTAGGACTTGAATTTTAAAGAGTAGGACACCAAAGAATAATAATATCCTATTGTAAATAAGATTTGTTAAAGAATGCAATATAAAGGAAAATGGTTAGGCCTACATGAATAGAGTATTATAGAACTAATATAGTTTTTTGACAATCCTAAATTTCAAGGACTTGGTTATTCATAAATCGAGAAATATAAAGATGTTAGTGACACCTCCATGATAGTGAGGGTAACTTCAGCTGATGCAAACATAAAAATAGGAGTAATGAATAGTCCTTACAGAAAGGTTGTTGCTAGCACTACAACCATCCATGTCATAAACCATAATTTCCAAGTCCTTCCATCCACTAATGGGGACCAACAAATGAAAAATATTTACAAATAAAAAGATCAAAGTCAAAAGTTTGAAGCTAATAAATTTAAAATTCAAAGTGGACACATATAGTCGAAATGGATCCCAAGGAAAACTGGATCATGCAAAGCCTCCAATCCAAATCCAAATCCAAATCCAAAAGTCAATGAAACTATGGAACCACTTCAAAAGAAGCCTTCCATCTATCGAAAGTGTCCACCTACTTCAAAATAGACTTCCATACCAACACATACAATATATAAAAGTGTTGATCCCAAATGTACTCAAAATCTCACATCCACACTCCATCATCCACCATCCCAAGTTTGGAAAATAAAAAATCATACATCCAAACTACCAAGTAATTCATCCACATCTCACATCCCCCACCAAAATCTGATATCTTGCCTAAAATCCAAAAAACCAAAATCTCACATTCACCTTGTCTTGGCAGCAATACTTTATCATAAGGACTCTAATGAAACTCTATCATGATGTGCACATTTAGATAAAGCCAAATCTAATAGCAAAAAGATCACAATGACATGATTCTACAGGCTATATACAAGTTCTCTTATTTTGGAAAAGAAAATCCTCAAAGTAGGACATTATTGGCACATTATGACAACATTTAAATCAACACCACTAGGTGGTCCAACATAGTTGGTGATCATTCAAAAAAGTTAAAAAAAACAAACAAAAATCTTGACATGGTCATTTTACTTTGATCATATACTATTCCATATCATACGATTACCTAGATAGCACTATCCAAACATTTAGCTTGGGTAAAATATGTTATCCTATTATGCGATAGTCCTTGGACAAGAAATCCCTTATCCTAGATCTATTTTCCTAATGCCTATCCTTTAGATATCCATTTCCATCACACTAGTTCATTCATCCATTAATAGTGTACTATACATTTCTAGGCATTGGGGACAGGTAATTACATCTTACTTTGGAACAAACCTTGATATATGTCTTCTAGCTCACTTTGTGATCTGGACACCTTCCAAAAATCTAAAAAATTTAAATATCTTAAAAAGCAAAAAAACATTTTCATGCATTTTTCACAATTCCACGAATACATTATTTCCAACAAACTCTCCTCCATCACCTATCTCAAAACAATCTTCATTAATCTCATATCACCTACACTCTAAGCACGATATCAAACCATCTAACAAATTTTGTTTCTAGCCTAGCTACAAATCTTGATCCATCTTATCCAATCAATCATCATTGGGATCTATCCTTCCCAATCATCATGTTCTTCCTATCCTAACAACACTATCTTTATGTTCTTATTATCAATAATGTTATCACTATTATCAATTAATCAATCAGATCAATCACATTTAGCTTGGATAGCGACAAGATCTCAAGAGGTTTGGGCTAATGCAAGAAGTTGGGTCTACAAAAAGCTCAAAAAGTGGAAGTGTTTTTGCTGTTTTTCAGAATTTGTCATAGTTGGACTGAAAATTTGAGGCACTTACACAATGAATCTTAAAAAAAGTCAATAATATAAAATTTAGAATTCTGAATCTAGTTTCCAAATATGTAATTTATTCAAATACCTCAATGATAAAAATTGAATTTTGATAGGGATGTATAAAGACCACTTTTTAAAAGTCATTTTTTTTACCATACCATGCACGTGTACGAACACCACTTTTTGACCCAAATAAAAGTATTTTGCTAATTCCTTTTGGGGAAAGATAACTAACAACATGAATATTTATGAGGATATTTTTTTGTAATTTTTTCTAAATATTTTTTTTATTGAATTTTTATTGGCCTTAATTATTGTTTTTAAAAATCAACATGTACAAACAATATAATTCGACCTAAACTAAACATTTTTTGAGTTTTTGTTTCATTGTGTAGAATTTTTTTTTAAGATTGATGCCATATAATTTATTTTACAAGGAAATTACCATAAACAAAGTTATTAAAAAATAAAAAAAGTATGAAATTTCAAGTTTATGGACTAGTTTGCTTAGAAATTAATTAAAAAATAACAAATATAATCCAATCTTAAAAAAAATTATATATTTTGTAACTAGATATTGTGTTTTCTAATGGGTTTTAATTTCATATATTTATTTTGAAAAAAAGTCCATCAACCATATTGCCAAAGTTGGACATTTCTGTTGAACTTGCCTTAGTCTTTTGGTTGTAGGTCAAAGGCTAAGGTTCAGGTTTCCGAGCCTTTCTCAAGCCTAAAACCAAGGCAACATGTGGGTTGGGGATTCAAAATTTTAAAAACGTGTACACATTACAAAATGCATACACATTATTTATTTGCTTGATTATTTAAAAAAATAAATACTTTTAAAAAATGTGTACGCATTTTAAAATGCATATGCATTTTGTGTTACAAAATGTGTACGCATTACAAAACATGTACGCATTACAAAATTCTTACATGTTTCTAAAATGTATTTGATTTTTTAAATAAATGACTTGTACATGTTATAAAATGTGTACACATTATAACCCGTATGCATTTTTTAGTGCATACACGTTTTTTTAGGCTCGAGTACCTGAAGCATAACGCATATGCATTTTTTAATAATGTGTACACATTTTCTATGAGATTTTTTTTGCCAAATATTCCCCTCTTCATGGACATAACTTCTTACTTTTACCCATATTCAATACCCATACACATCCATATCTATTGATCATTCATCCCCATCATTATCATCACCATCCAAAAAATTCTAAGACATCAAATAATCCCAAAAAATCCAAAAGCATTAACAATTATAAAAATCCAAAAAAGTCAAATATTACAAAAAATCCAAAAACATCAAATAATTCAAAAAACTAAAACATTGAAAATTTACAAAAATTCAAATCACAACATCATCTACCATATCCATACTAATATTCCATTTCCTAGACAAGACATCCAAGCAAGAACAAACTCCATAATACCTAAAGACATTGAGCATTCAAAAAACAATCATGAATAAAAAATACTATTGAACTATCTAAAACCTATTGATATATTGCCAAAATCATATTTAAACATCTTATCTGACCTATCATGCATTAATGGATGCATCCTTCCTACAATAGGAATTGTCCATCTTGAGCATATATCTCTTGGCAAGACAATCTAATTGTTGTTGATCTGTTTGGTTAACGAGTCCTTTTATTGCTTTATTTACCATATTATCCTTTTCTAATGTTCCTCAAGGACATCTTAAAATGATTAGAGGAGAAATAATGGTGAAAATTTATTATTTTTTTCTACCATGTTTGTGGACAGTTCTTATGCATTATCGAGACACGTATGTTCCTTGTTTGTGTCAAAATGGATTCTAGCATTGAAAAACTTCCTTTGCATATGAGGTCATTTAATGCCTTTTTGTACTATAGGTATCATGATATAAGATCATTTCCCTCACATATTCTGGCAAGGTTTTATTATGTCTGGTATGAATGAGGATGATCCTTCTTGTTTGTAGTGTCAATGTCCACGTAAAGGATACCAAAGTCACTTTGTTCTATCATACCTTGGTGTACATATGTCCATTTTCCATAATAAGCTCTATGATGATAAAAAAAAAACAATAGAAAGAACAATATCGATCAATATCTATCCAAATCATTTTTTTTATTCATCTCTCTCATTTCTATATACTCCAACTTATTCATTACCCATCTCATTATGTGTTATTGATCAACAATAAAAATCTCCTAAAATCATCCTCTCACCCCACCTTCCTCCTCATCCAAATATTTCTTATCCTACTCTTTCCATTTCCTTGAGGGTAAGTGCATGGAAATGGGGGACAAAAAAGGGTCTTAAGTGGCCATTTTTTTTTCTAAAATTAGGAAAGACTGACCTTGGATGACAAACAAAAGATAGTTACACTCAAAATTTTAAGATGCCACAAAAATAGGAGTAGTAGTTCTTTGAGTCTACTTTCTAAACTACTATTTTTTTGAAAAAATCATAGATTAAGGGGTTAAAAGGGGGGCCACACAAATTGGTATTATTTTTCTTTTAAAAATAATAGTGTTTGGTGTAGCCCCCATAAAATGTTAACTTATTTTTACTATTTCAAAAATTGCTTCAATGAGAAATTAGCTAATACCATGTAGTTTATCCCTAATTTTTCTACTAATTTTTTAATGAATATATGAATTTTTACTAATTTTGAAAGTGGACACATCTCAAAAAATATAAATTTGAGCATGCTCGCCCCTAAATTTATTGAAAAATGATCAAAAATCATTTTTTTAATATGTATACAGAATGGATTCTAGTTTCTAAAAGTGTCATTATTTGAAATTTTGATGAATGGTTAAAAAATAAAGTGAAAAATACCAAACATTGGATTTTGAGAAAAAACAGACACACCAAAAAAATAAATTAAAGATAAAACCTTAACATACTCAAAATGTGAACAAGATTACATGGTTAGATAACTAAGAGAGAGCTTAATATTACCCAGGTGTTTTTTTGACTTGACATTGAATCATATGCAAACCTGATGGGGAGCATGCTTGAGATTATATCAAAATTTTCACAATCTACAAAAGCACTTCTTTGGATGTTGGAAAGTAACTCCAAGCCTTTGGGTTGTAAGCTCAAAGAAAATCTAAGCCAAAGTATTAGAAATTCCCAAAGCAAGAGAAAACAACACACTCACGTTATTTCAATGCATTCAAAAAATCTGAGCGCATTATAATGTTCTCACATTATGTGAATGCTTTCACAAAATGTCAGAATGTTAGAATTCACATAAAGTGAGAATGTTATAATGCACTCACATTTTGTGTTGCATTGGGGTAACAATGATTTTGTTTACCTAATGCTATATGCTCCTTTTAGGGTTTTTCACGTAAAAGGAGATAAGATCAAGAACAAGATGCAATGTTTACACTCAAAGAGGGATGTAATATAAATTTAATATGCCTAAATGAAGTGAAATAAATGAAAATAACTGAAAAATACTATTGATTATGTATGCAAAACTAAGGAGTATGAAGTGTTTGAAAACACAGTGTTGTATGCTAACATGAATTAGAAACATGCACAAAAGAAAACAAAATTGAAAGAGACTGAACAGAGTGCACTTGGAGATGGATTGATGATGTTGGAAGGTTATGGAATTTGGAAAAAATCATTGTTGATGACCAATGGGACTCATTCACCACTGATGGCAAATCAGTCTTGCTTCTAGTAAACTGTCCTGAAACTAGTTTCTAACTATTGGGAATTGAATTTTGATGAAATCAACTTTTCTAGCCTGGCAATGGACTCATTTTACATTGATGGTGAATAATTCCTCCTCCAAAAATTTTCAAATTTAGGGGTCAACTCTGTGGGTCCAAATTTGTACTTGTCTTCTTGTCAGGTTGACGAAATCAAATATGCAGAAAATGGGTTGAATGTTGTCTCCAAGCTTGAATTAGGGTTTGGTTGACTTGAATAGATTTATTTACTTGTTTACCACTTTTCAACAACTATTTATTTGAAAAATATGACTACAAGACCTGCAAACACACATGTAAAGAAGGGAAAATGGTTAAGGGTTAGAGTATAAGGAATTTTCCTTGGTCAAATCCCACTTTGGTAATCAAACCCTTGATAAAGTAATGGAATCAAAACAAGAAATGAATGATGAATAAAAAACATGCAAGTGTCCTAAACACACCAAACCCTTGTTGCTAAAGTCTGAAGATATGTTAATGGCTGCTCCAAGATTCTTGATAATTGCTTGATCAAATGATGTTGTGATGCTTGAATGCTTAGAGAAATGAAATGCATGAATACTTGAATGAATGGGTGAATGGGGGTTAGAATGGATGGACAAACACTTATTTATACACACTTATTCCATAATTTCTTGAAAATACAACATCACAGGCTAACATAAGGTCTTAATGAATAAAAACCCAAAGGAAATTTGAAATTATTTTGAATTTTCTGCCAAGAGGGACTCATTCCCCACCCATGGCGAATGGGTCCCACTCAAGGCTTGTAAGTGGGTGTTGGGAATTAAGTCATCTTTAATGTTTTTTTTCAGGTTTGTATTAAAAAACACACTTAATTAAGGCCTATAAGTGCATAAAGGGGCCAAATAAAGCATAAGAAAGGTGTAATTAGTGGTGAAAAGCCTATAATGGGAAGAGTCTATAAAATTGTAGAAATGAGTTATAACACTTCACAACACCTTCACAAGACATCATAAATTCTTAATAATTTGAATATTCAAGACCTAATGTGAATGCATAAATTACATTACAACATTAAATTTAGGTGAAATAAAGCCAAATAAGCACAAGGAGGGACAAGACAAGAAAAAATAAAAGGGTTACTTTTTTTGTGTCCACACATTGAATTTTTTTCTCTTTTATTTTTTATTTCTTTTCTCTTTCTCTTTCTCCTTATAGTTTAGGGAAGCTATAATTTTTGGAACATATTATAATTTTTTAGATAGTAAAATTATAGTAATCAACATTTCAAATTTCAGTAATCAGGAGGTAAAATTTCAATAATCAATAAGTTGTATCATATTTCTCTCTCTCTATCTCACTCATTGTTTATATCATACACTCTAGACCTCTCTCTCACTATCTCTATCCCTTTATTTGACTCTCCCTTGAACTCAAGAGCTACCTCTCTACCTATAGATCTCTCTCTCTCTCCCTCTCTCTCCCTCTTACTCTCCCTCTCTCTCTCACTCCCTCCCCCCTCTCTCCCTCTCTCTCCCCCTCTTACTCTCCCTCTCCATCTCACTCCCTCCCCCTCTCTCCCTCTCTCTATCTCTATCTCACCTATTTCTCTCTCTCCCTCCATACCTCTCCCTCTCTCTCCTTCCCTCTCTATTTCTATATATCTTTTCTCTCCCTTTCTCTACTTACCTCTCCCTCCATCACTCCCTACTACTCTCTATCTCACCTCTCTCTCACCTCCCTCTTTCCCTCCATACCTCTCCCTCCCAATCTCCCCTATCTACTCCCTATATCTCCAATCCCTCTCTACCTACCTCTACATCCATCACTCCCTACCACTCTCTCTCTACACCTCTCTATCTCATCTCCCCCTCCCTCCCTCCCTCCCTCATTCACTCTCTACTTCTCTATATCTACCTCTCCTTCCTTCTCTACTTTTCTTTTTCTCCCCCTCTATCTCTCTACCTAGTACCTACCTATCCCTCCATCACTCTCTCTTTGTTTCTCTCTATCTCACCTCGTCGTCTCCCTACCTCTCCATCCCTCTCTCCTCTCCTCTCTCTTTTTCTCTATATCCCCTCTCCATCTCTCTACCTCACCTCTCTCTCACCTCCCTCTCTCTCCCTCTCTCCTTGCTTCTCTACTATATCTCCCTAATCCCTCTCTACCTACCTCTCCATCCATCACTCCCTATCACTCTCTCTCCACACCTCTCTATCTTACCTCTCTCTCTCTCTCTCCCCACCTACCTCTCCCTCCCTCTCTCATTCCCTATCTACTTCTCTCTATCTCTCCCCCATCTCCCTCTACCTCTCCTTCCCTCTTTTATTATCTTTATCTACTCTCTTCCTCTCTATACCCACCTCTCCCCCCATCTGTTTCTCTCCCTCTCTCCCACCCTCCCTGCCCCTCTTTCTATCTCACTCTCTCCTTGTCTCTAACTCACTATTATCTCTCCCTCTCTCACTCTCTCCTCTATCTCACCATTCTCTCTCTCCCTTTCTCTCTAATTATCTTTATCTCTGAAGAGGGAGAAAATAATAATGAAGAAAAATCAATGAAAACATGAAAGAAATGCATAAAATTTGATTATACCTTCAACATATTCATCTCCATTGATTGAGATATCAAGTATTGCACCAAAAAACTTGTAGATTTTCTCAATTTATTAGAATTATGGATTTCTCTTAATTTTTCTATCATAAACTTGGCTAATATATGATATGAACAAATATGATGAATAGGTTTCAATCTATATATTTTTGGATGGAGAAATCTAGCTTGTCAAAGTCTTCTTGTAGAATGCATAGTTGAGATTGAATGAGATGGAGAAGGCTTAGCCTTGTGTTAGGTGTCATAAGGTGGATACATGTGACTATGACATGTGGCATGTGGAAGAGGGCAAGGTGTGCTCACACATGTGTGAGCACATCTTGAGAAGAACAAGAAAGTGACATACACAAATAAAGTTGTGAGTACATCTTGGGAAGAACAACATTTTGATAGGTGGATACAAATATGGTAAAGTGTAAGATGAGTAGGCTTGGAGGATATGAAAAATGGTGGTAAGTGGAAAGTGTAGGGTGGCTCTTATGGAGAAGAGGATCTCACACATGTGTGAGCATCCAATGAGAGGAGAGGTCAAAGGATGAATTGGAAATGGATAGCGGATTGTGTATGCAAGTCATTAGGAGGCTTGTGAAATGAAACTAATTCCCAAATATAAAAATGCAATGATTTAAATTGATTTCCACATATTAATCCCAAAAAATTTCTATGCACAAATTTTAATCTAATATTTAATTCCCAATTCAATAGTTTTAAACTAATTGAATAAATTAATAAACAATTGCATTCAAATATATTCAATCATGCCATAAATAAATTATTAATTCAATAAACTCAAATATTTAAATTAACTTTATTGCTCAAATACTTTATCAGGCATTAATACTTATCTTTGAAATGTGCAGGAGAAATCCCCAACTATTGCTAGAATGGTCCTTGGTTCAGCCTCTTCCGTCTGTGAGCAGTCTGGGAGGAAAGCAGACTTTGCTGCTCTACACTCGTGCTGGTTCCACCAGAACAATGCTCAACACTCGTGCCACAAAACCATGCCCTGGCCAGGACCGTCCTGAGTGCACGCGCTTGTACCCCAGGTTGGACACCCACTATAGGAGTGCCCCTTCTCCGTCCTACTCACAACCTGCTAACCTTGAAACCCTATTCCCGCAATGTGCTCCACTTTATTTTCCTTTTTTTTCATGTCTGTCCTTTTCCAAGTTTCACACGAATGATTTATATATCTTTTAAGGGGTGGTTTCCAAATTCATCACACCCTTTCACAAAGGTTTCCTTTTTAACAATTATTTAAATAAATAATTAGGCTTCCCCTTTTAAAGAATGTTTATGCAATATTCTTTAATCTCTCTTTTTACCAAAGGATTATAATATCCTTTATTTTTCTCCCCCTTTTTAATTATAAAGGGTTATTTAATAGATTTATTTTCTCTTGGGGAAAAAGTCTCATAACAATTCTCCCCCTGTAAATTAGTTGTTGTCCTCAGTAGCATGAGATAAATCTACATCACAACTCAGAAAACACATAATCAATAATTGAAGAAAATGATATTGAGCATAACCATTCTTCATAATGATTTTTTATATATTTAATTCATCTATATCCTTTTCTTCTCTTAGTTCATAGATATCTCCCTTTTCCAATTGTATTTTAAGTTAACAAGTATTACAAGAAAAACATTTTTGCAATGACAAGAGCTATATATATACACACATATTAGGAATTTACAATGAAAGAAATTAATGGTATTTTATGTGTTTACTCACACATATTTCAACCTTATCAATTTTCTTTAATATAGATATTTTAATCACTTATATGTAACTTCAACATTAAATTTACAAAATTATCATCATGTGTTGACATAACATATACCTATTCAAACGACATACATATCCCATTCTATGTAGTCACTCATCCTTGAACTATAAAATTAATACACTAAAAATACATTCTAAGATGATAATCATGCATTCCGGACTACATGAGTATCTTCTTTTCATATGTCAAGTATAATTGAATGAAAATAAATACAATAGTCTATAAGACACATGTACAAAGTTATTGGGTTTACTCACACATATTTTATGTGTTTACTCACACATATTTCAACCTTATCAATTTTCTTTAATATAGATATTTTAATCACTTATATGTAACTTCAACATTAAATTTACAAAATTATCATCATGTGTTGACATAACATATACCTATTCAAACGACATACATATCCCATTCTATGTAGTCACTCATCCTTGAACTATAAAATTAATACACTAAAAATACATTCTAAGATGATAATCATGCATTCCGGACTACATGAGTATCTTCTTTTCATATGTCAAGTATAATTGAATGAAAATAAATACAATAGTCTATAAGACACATGTACAAAGTTATTGGGTTGATCAAGTCCAATATCAAAGTACAATAGAATAATACATGGTAATATTTCTTGGAATATCAATAGTAAATTATTAATATACATAGGAAACTTCATAGATAAACACTAGAACTAATCCTTCATTTAATGTAACTAGCGTGCACCCATCTAGAATAAAACTAAAATGCACTTGATGTCTATAGGTAGCCATTCCCTTATTATTTTTGACACATCAAAGCCCATGGTCCATGAGATGATTCTCGTTCAAGGCTATAATTTGCATATCCATGTATCTAAGGTGTGCAATTCAAGTATAGTTGTTGTCTAAATTTGGTTTCATCCAAAGGTTTGAAAATAATTATTGACATGAATTTTCAATAACCCTATTCTTTCTCATAAGTTTGGAAACATAATTATTTTTCTTGTAAGTTTAGAAAAAAAGAAACATGTGAAAGATACATAACCTACTTGCATACTATAGAAAAGGTTTGAATAGATAGTCTCTCCCCCTGTAAGATTTGACATGTCCCTATGTCTAATCCTAGAACCTATTTGGTTTCATATCTTATAATAACGTGGTTTTATTCTCACCAACTCATCCCAAGTACAATGTCAAGTTTAAAAGGTGAATCTAGGGACCTGTGAGTTATGGGCCCACAATGTACTTAAAATAGATATATGTCAGAAAATATGGTGTCAATAACATATCACACTCATATTTAAATAGAAATCCCAAGCCTTTCTTGTACTTATTTTAAATTCATTAATTCTTTTCTTATTTAATATTGTATAAGATCGTTACATGGCATGTGAATTGTTTGGAAAAATTACTCAAAGTAATGCAGAGCGCAGATAAGGCACATGAAAATTTTGATAGAATGCTTAAAAAAAAGTGGTATGAGGGAATGCAAAATTTGTAGGATATGCATAAATTAGATTTATTGGAAGCATTTTAGAAACTTTCAAGCAAATGCAATTAGCAGGTATATGTGCATCTAATTAAAGGGATTTATATTTCAAGACAGTGATTTGAAAATGCATGAAGTGGCATCATACGAAGGAAAATTAGTTTTAAATCCCTAAGTTTGAAATTATATAGATAGGTCTAGGCCTATGAATAAATAAATAAGTAAATAAATGTTTCAAATTAAAGATCAGATTTGTATAAACAAACATGTGCCCATGTGAAGAGAATAGGCATTAAGAAACAAAGATCAAATCCTCATTGTTGAGCGCATGACAGACTTCACCAAACCTTATATAAATATACGCTTGACTAAACCATTATATAATAGGGGTAAAGCCCTAGGGTGATACAAAACTATCTCTTGCTCAAATTTCCATTACTTATCAATATAAGAGAATCAGGTTTAATACCCATAGTTTCAACATTTAAACACTTATCTTCTTTTTTTTTTTTTTTAATTTGTTAATTTGCAGCAAAATAGAGCAGTATTAAACAGTCATAACTTTTACATCATTTATCCAAATTTTAAAAGTCAATATGTTTTGGAAAGCTAATACAACGAGGGAAAAAACCCAGAAATGTCTTTCTAAGCAACACAACCATATGCGAGCAGTTTTTACTGCAATCTTTCAGTAGTTTTGAAACGTGACTACAACCATATAAAGACTTGTCACTAGAAGGAAAAATCAGATGAGTGGATAGTTGGTTATGTATTAAATCCCATCTTTTCTTAATCTAAATATTAGACACACCAGGATTGAATTAAGGGCTATCATCAAATATTGCTTCATCTTTGCAACACCAGTTTAAACATAAAAGACAAAAGAAGAGTTTGTAAAGTCACATCCCCATGCATCAGAACAAAAGGAGAATAAACACAGTTTAATTCCTAGCTTGTAACCACAACCCCAAAGAGCTATAAGATTCCTGAATCTGACTATCATATAGGTACCGAAGAGGCCAAAGAGTATGTGCACAAGTCTCAGATAATTCTGTATACTATTGTAAGTTTATTTCTTCTTACAATGTATGCCCTTCAAGCAGACGGACAAAGGCAACTGCTAGTTTTAGCATTGTACAAGTTTGGAGAATCAACAATAGATAATGGTAACAACAGTGCTGATTAAAATGATAAAATTTTGCACAGACGTACAAGTTCTAAACTCAGGGATTGAATATCGCACAGGAAACTAAGCACTCTTTCAATGTCTCTGACTACTGCTTGCTTGTGTGAGTCATTACTGGTGATACAGGTAGAGTGAAGATCAGAATTGAAGTAGATATTGCTGAAAATATTGTGTAAGATTTGAAGCAAATGTTGCTAACTATAAAGTTTCAGTTCAAGCTTTTCAAAGCAAAGAAAGAGTGTATATTGTGCATCTTATTGCCATTTTCACTAATGCAGAGAATTGTTAAAATAGAAACAATGTGTCACCACAAGCCAAAAAAGATTAATAAAGAAAACAATACTACGGTAAAAATTGGCAGCGTAAAGTTTCAAATTAAAAAAAAAAATGTAGTGTAATGTTTCAAGCAAGTGAATTGTAATTGCTAATACGGATTTATTGGAATGTGAGAGTAGTTTTGCTGGGTGATTATTAATCATAAATTATTTCTTTGTGAAATGAATTTACAAAAGGTGTTATGGCTAAGTAAAAGATGCATATTCTTTGATCTGTTTTAAAATTTTACCTCCCTAAATTAATTACTCACAAGGAAGGATATTATCCCTTATAAGTTAGTAAATTTTTATTTCAAACACAATAATAGTTCTAATTTCACATTTCTCCCAAGGTTAAAAATATTATCCACAATAATATTGGTGTAAAAATATTAACTCTACTATCAATTTAAAAATATTATTCACAATAATATCAAAATTAAAACATTAATATTAGAAAACAAATTATAAATATATATATATATATATATTTTATTTCACGATAAAATAAATAATAATCATATTCATATCTTATATGGATTTGTGATGGAATTATTTATTCAAAACATAGCGTTAACCCTAATTTAAAGAATATTATTTTTTTTAATTTTCTTTAGGGTTTTTGTTTTTCTAATATGCAATGTAATTAAATGCATAGTGCAGCAAGGATCAAAGGCTCTGATACCAAATGAAACGAAACTAATTCCCAAATATAAAAATGCAATGATTTAAATTGATTTCCACAGATTAATCCCAAAAAAGTTCTATGCACAAATTTTAATCTAATATTTAATTCCCAATTCAATAGTTTTAAACTAATTGAATAAATTAATAAACAATTGCATTCAAATATATTCAATCATGCCATAAATAAATTATTAATTCAATAAACTCAAATATTTAAATTAACTTTATTGCTCAAATACTTTATCAGGCATTAATACTTATCTTTGAAATGTGCAGGAGAAATCCCCAACTATTGCTGGAATGGTCCTTGGTTCAGCCTCTTCCGTCTGTGAGTAGTCTGGGAGGAAAGCAGACTTGGCTGCTCTACACGAGTGCTGGTTCCACCGGAACAATGCTCAACACTCGTGCCACAAAACCATGCCCTGGCCAGGACCGTCCTGAGTGCACGCACTTGTACCCCAGGTTGGACACCCACTGTAGGAGTGCCCCTTCTCCGTCCTACTCACAGCCTGCTAACCTTGAAACCCTATTCCCGCAATGTGCTCCACTTTATTTTCCTCTTTTTTTCATGTCTGTCCTTTTCCAAGTTTCACACGAATGATTTATATATCTTTTAAGGGGTGGTTTCCAAATTCATCACACCCTTTCACAAAGGTTTCCTTTTTAACAATTATTTAAATAAATAATTAGGCTTCCCCTTTTAAAGAATGTTTATGCAATATTCTTTAATCTCTCTTTTTACCAAAGGATTATAATATCCTTTATTTTTCTCCCCCTTTTTAATTATAAAGGGTTATTTAATAGATTTATTTTCTCTTGGGGAAAAAGTCTCATAACAGCTTGTATGACACATTTCACATGTCTAGAATTTTGGGGGAATGGGGAATTAAAAATTAGAGAAAATGATAATGATGATTAGGATATGGATTAAGTTAATCAATGTAGTGTAGAAAAATGTACACCTTTACATTTTCAGACTATGTTTGGGCCCCTTAATAAATTGGACTTAATTAAGCCTCTAATTGGCCCAATTATGCATTTAAAAGCCTTATTAATCCCATTTTCCAAAAGGGATACTTGTATTAAACAATTTCAAACATCAATTAAATTTCCTTGGAATTGGAGTGTCCTAGATTTAGGTCTTATGACCTATTCATCCAAGGGAGAATGGTTCCCCCTTAAGTTTAGGACCCCAATTTTTAATATGTTTTTGGAAAAAAAATTATGATTCAAATTCAATTTGAAATTGTTAGCCTTTGATGTTTAATTTTTGGGAAATTAGAAAATTACCTATAAATACAAGGTCTTTTTATCAAATTCAAATCCTATGCAATCTAGAGTTTTCATGAGAGAAAAAATTATAGCAATTTATATTATTGTCAAAGGTGTTCAAGAGCAGATTTCTTAGTCATTTGTTGTAGCGTTCAAGATCTCAAGCATCATGCCAAATTTTTCTTCATTCATGCATTTTTTTGGAGCTAACACTGTGATGTAGGTTTCAAGCATTCAAGTCAAGTTTCAAGCATCAAGATCAACATTCAATCAAGCCATTTCATGCAAGATCAAGACCATGGAGAGATGTGTTAGATTTAAGTTCTTTAAGGATCTCCATTCAAGGGTTTGGTGAGTTGCAACAAGTTAGTGTTCATTCATCATTCCTTCCATTCATGTTTCATTTATTTCAAGGTTTAATTACCAAAATGTGGTTTGACCAAGGATTGAAGATTGATAAAAAGTGCAATTTCATTAGAAATTTTCCCTCTTTGTGTTTTCAAATTTGTAGGTGAAGAAGGATTGAAGATTGATCAAAAGTAAAATTTTGCAAAGTTGTTAAATTTTTCATAAATTTTTTCAAGCCACATAAACTCACTTGTAGAATTTATTTCTAGATTTTTGATTGTGAGATCTAGAGAAATTGGGAGTGTTGATCCAAGAGAAGAGGACTGTCAAAACAAATTTTGGATCCTTGAAGAAAGACTCATTTTCCCTAGGGAAAATCTATCCTAGGAGGACACTCAACATAAGCTTTTGGTGATAGGTGCATAAAATCCCAACCTTATCAGATCTACCAAAAGTTTGTTGATTATAATATTTTTAGGCTTTAAATTCATGATTCAAGTCATACATTGCATAATTGGATTCATTTAGCATTTTTCATTTATCTCCCAAAAGTTCATTTCAAGTTGATTTACCCAATCCTCAATCATAAGGAAAATAACAAGATCTTCATTAAGGTTGATTTACTTGAGGGTTAGAAGTCAATATTATCCTAGGGGTTTTATTTTTCCTAATGAAATAAGGAAGATAGGTGCATACCCTCCATTCCCCTTGTTTCATTTTGATGAGCCCATTTTCCTTTATTTCATTTTGGTGAACCCAACATTCTTGCACTATAAATAATTTGATTTGGAGTCCATTCAAATCCTAGATCTAGGATTTTCAATAGTTTTCATTGCATTACATTAGTTTTCCTTTCATTTAGGGTTGTTAAAATTGCATTAGTTTGCATCTCATATAGGGTTTTAAAATTTGTATTTTGCATTGTTAAAATAAAAAATCACATAAATTGCATGTATATTACATTGATTTTGCATAGTACTTGCATATTAGTGTATTTTTAGTCATTCACATTCAAAATTTTTGTCAAAATTACATATCAAAAAGTGTCAATAAATTTTCATCACTTTTCCTTATTTTCACTTGCATTAGGACACCTAAATTTGGAAAATTCTATCACTGAAACCACAATTTGCAACTTGAAATTGGAAATTCAAAAATTAGGCAAGAAATTCACACTTTGATTTCTCAAAACCTTGACTTTGGACTCATTCACCCTAGGGAAAATCACTCCTTGTACATGTGATTTTTCAAATTTATAGGTAGTAATTGGTCTTTGTTTGCTTCATTTTGTTTTGCTGTTAATTCTGTGTTTCAGTTTCAAAAATTAGAAAATTTTGTCATTGCTTGCATTAAGTTCAATTGGTAAAATTAAGTGAATTGTTTGAAATCAAAATTGACATTAAAACATATCATTTTCAGTATCTTGCATTCAAAAATAAAAAATCTTCATATATTAGATCTGAAACTTTGCATAAAATTCCATCATGTACATGTGTATGGGTAATATACGAAGGACATTAAGATCTTCGGTAGATGTTTCAAGTTGTGTATTTGGTGATAACCCTAATGAAATTGAGATTACTAATGAACCTTCACCTCCTAATGAATGTACCCATGAGGTGGATATATTAGGTCAAGATGAAGATAGCATGCAACAATTCATACAAGATTCCCTATGCAATCTTAATAAGAATGCATCCTTTTATCCATCCATGCAAACACCACCTATAATTCCATCAATTGATATTTTCACCCTCTTACATCATAAAATTTAAGCACAAAGAAATCCTCAACCATAAATCATAAATGAACTTTTTAACAAGAACAATAATGATATTCTTCTATCTTATACTCATCAAGTTGTTGATACACCCATTAAATTAGAAGAGAGTTATGGTCAAGGATTTAAGATCTTAAACAAACAATGATGTGACCTAACCAATGAGCACGAAATTCATAAACAGTTAGAGAAAATACAATCCAAGGATACCAAGGGGTTAGGATATCAAGATCTCCCCCCTTGCACATCCCCTAAGGGAAAAGGTGTTCTCTTTCACAAGATCATTTCAAGAGACCAATTAATACCTCACAAGGATGATAGGGTCAGATTAGATCCTCCTCCCCCACCTCCATATTAGAAAGTTTCCAAAACAAGTAGGAAATATAAGCCCTATAAGATCAAGGAATTACCATTCTTACACACTACAACAAAGACTAAATGAAAAATAGATCAACTCCTTCATCTAGGATTGATTTACTTGCCACCTATCAAAGAAAACAAACAAGGAAAGAGTACAAACATGAATTACTGTGCATTTCATAGAACTCTTGAGAATCTTACTGATGAGTGTCATATTTTACAATGGTTTATTTGTGAAAAATATGTTATTAATGTAATTAACTAAAATGCATGCACTTTTCCTCCTTTCCATGTGATAGTTGTAGAATCATAACGTACTCACTATTACATGTTTTAAATTTATTGCAAATCTTTTCTATATTGCAAGGAGAAAATTATCATCACCCATCTCAGCTCATCCTTGTCCTACACTTAGTGGGGGAAAGGTGTTAGATAGTATTGTCCTAGTTTGACACTTGTTGTCCCTTTAGTTAGTTGTCCACCTTTTGCATATGATGAACAAGATTGGGATGCAAATGAACTGCTATAGGTTGACTCGCATGTGCCATGCTAGTATTGTCTTTGTCTTCTTTTCATGTTGTTTGTGATTGCATGTGTGTAATGTGATCCCTTGTACAATGCTACTTGGTGTGTCTTTATATGTTTTTGAGCCTAATTTTGATGACCCTTGTCACTCCATTGGTGCAAGGATACAAAGGAAGAAAATATGTCGTGGCATTCTTCTATTTGTATCTCCATTTTTCTATATGTTGTATAGCTATATCTTTTGTCTTGTGTTTTCCTTTTGAGGATAACGCAAGAAATTGAGACATTTAGGTCTCTTCCGTGTTGACCCAAAATATCTCCTTTATTTTCTCTCTCTATGTGTCATTCTTCCTTTGTGTTTGTTGTTCCATAAGTTATTTGGGGAATGATGGCAGTTCTAAGCTTGATTATATCTTTGCAACAATGACAAATGCTAACCCCAAATCCATGGATCCCTTATGTGTTATCTTAGGATCACATATGGGGGGAAACCTCCTTTTCATGACATAGCTCTATCTTGGAAACATGTGTTACATAGGGTTTTCTATATAAAATTCTCATGTATTGGAATTTCTTGTGTTCTACTTTAAAGTAATTGCTCACAACATGGTGTTTAGCAATTTCTTTAAAGTGGGGGCATGCACATTCCCAATCACTATTTTCTTTAAAGTGTGGTCTTCTTGTTTCATGTGACGTGTCTTCTTAGTGGTGACATTGGATTTTATGTCCTTCAAGAGCATGACCTTTCTTGGCATATGGCATTCCTCTTAGGGGTGATGCTACAAATTATATTCCCTAAGTTGTAAATCTTTTATCCTCGACTAGTCTAAGCTCTTGGTGATGTTAGGAACAATGTTCCCTAAGGTGAGAACTTTCATGAACTAAGAAAAACCCCTTTGAATACCCTATCCTATGGTATTTAGAATGGCCACCAAGCGTAACACAACTTGCTAGTGGATCCCTTTTCATGAGTGCTTAGCATAACACATCTTGCTAGCATTGTGACCATTTCTATGGTGTCTTATCAAAGTTATCAAGAGGTATAACTTTGGTATGGTTGGTACATGGGAGCTTGTAGACCTAGCATGACTTTCCCATCAACCACTTTTGGGGCTCACCTAGTGGACAACAGATTTCACTAACCCATGTGAGCATATATTTTTTGCATAGTGGACAACGAGTTTCCACTTGTGAATAATTTTTAAACAAAAAACTAAGGCTTGATCCATATTAATTGGAAAAATAGTTGAGGCTTAATCCACCCCTCTTTCTTTATTCATTAATTTTGGCATTGTATGCTTGTGTATCTTGTCTTGCTACTACATATTTAACATAGGTAGGTGTCTCTTTGTGCCTTTATTGGTTTGTTGTGAGCTCTTGGATCTTGGGGGCTTGATCATCCCTCTTGACCTTTGTTGTCTTATCTTTCCAATAGTTGTACAATTAGACCTCTCTTGATGCTTGTTTGTTTACTTTAGTGTGAGTTTGTGTGTAGTGTTCATTCCCTCACTAAAGTGGGGGCTAAATGTAGTGTAGAAAAATGTACACCTTTACATTTTCACACTATGTTTGGGTCCCTTAATAAATTGGACATAATTAAGCCTCTAATTGGCTCAATTATGCATTTAAAAGCCTAATTAATCTTGTTTTCTGAAAGGGAAACTTATATCAAACAATTGCAAACATTAATTAAATTTCCTTGGAATTAGAGTGTCTTGGATTTAGGTCCTAGGACCCATTCATCCAAGGGTGAATGGGCCCCCCTTAAGTTTAGGACCTCAATTTTTAATATGTTTTTGGTGGGATTTTTATGATTCAAATTCAATTTGTAATTGTTGGCATTTGATGTTTAATTTTTGGGAAATTAGAAAATTACCTATAAATACAAGATCTTTTAATCAAATTCAAATACTAAGAAATTTATAATTTTCATGAGTAAAAATTATAGCAAACATTATTGTCAAAGGTATCCAAGAGTAGATTTCTCACTCATTTTTTGCAACCTTCAAGATCTCAAGCATCATGTCAAAGTTATCTTCATTGATGCATGCTTTTGGAGCTAACATTGTGATGTAGGTTTCAAGCATCACAATCAACATCTAATCAAGCCATTTCAAGCAATACCAAGACCTTGGATAGATGTGCTATATTTTAGTCCTCCAAGGATCTCCATTCAAGGTTTTGGTGAGTTACAACAAGTTAGTGTTCATTCATCATTCATTCCATTCATGTTTCATTTCATTTCAAGGTTTAATTACCAAAATAGGGTTTGACCAAGGCAAACACCCATTCACCAAAAACAAACAATTTTCCACCCTCTTTGTGTTTACAAATTTGTAGGTGAAGAAGGATTGAAGATTAATCAAAAGTGCAATTTTATAAAGTTTTCAAAGTTATCATCAAAGTTGTCAAGCCATGGAAACTTGTAGAATTTATTTCTGATTTTTTGACTGTGAGATCTGGAGAAATTGAGAGTGTAGATCTAGGAGAAAAGAACTATCAAAATAGATTTTAGATCCTTGAAGCAAGACCTATTTTCCCTAGGGAGAATTTGTCCTAGGAGGACACTTAGAAAATATTTTGGTGATAGGTGCATAAAATCCTAACCTTCTCATATCTACCAAAAGTTTGTTGATTCTAATAATTTTAAGCTTTAAGTTGATGATATAAGTCTTACATTGCATAAATGGATTCATTTAGTATTTTTCATTTATCTCCCAAAAGTGCATTTAAGGTTGATTTACCATATCCTCAATCATAAGGAAAACAACAAGATCTCCATTAAGGTTGATTCACTAAGGGTTATAAGTCAATCTTATCCTAGGGGATCTTTTTTTCCTAATGAAATAATAAAGATAGGTGCATACCCCCATTCCCCTTGTTTCATTTTGATGAACCTATTTTTCTATATTTCAATTAATTATGGATTTATTAGCTTAATCGAGATTAGTGGATTTGGAGGAATATGGACTAAGTTTAAATTAATTGAATAGTACAATATTTAATTAATTTAAAAAAGACTGTAGGATAACCAACTAAACATGACATTTAATTAATTATAAGGTGAAGAGGAATAATTAATTAAATAATATGATATTTAATTAATTATTGAATGAAATGAGATAATTAATTAAATAACACAATATTTAATTAATTACAGGATAAAGAAGAATAATTAATTAATTAATATCATATTTAATTAATTATAAGGTAGAATGGGATAGTTAATTAAAATTTAGAATTTTAATTAATCAAGGATATAAAATTAGAATTGAGGTGTCTAGATTTTGCCCCTCTATGATGTCGCAATAAAAAGTTTTTTAAAGAAATTTACCCTAATGTGATGGGAGGTGATGCCCCCTGAAGAGACTAATTGTATTTTTTTGGAAAAGAATGATTTGAAGTGGTGTCTCAAAAAAGGCAAGCTCAGATGATGTTTAGGAAGAAAATGGGGAAAAGGGGAAGAAGAATTAAAGTGATAGGATTAGGGATGAGTGAAATTAGTGAGGGTAAATGCATTCTCCACATGTCATAGAGGGACATTAGGGTTTGGAGCTTATAAATAGGTCTTAGGGGGCTCAAAGGGTCATTTTCACCTTGGCAATTAGGGAGTAGAAGATTAGAGCGAGTGAAGGAGCAATGGTAGTGATTCCTTAGCATTTGCATCATGCAAAGAATGTGCATGAGTACTAGTAGCTAGAGGATGTATGAGAGATGGTACATGAACTAACCCATGGGTTTTGGGATAGTTTAGGGGTAGTTAATGCAAGTTAATTAGTTTAGGAAGTGGGAAAAAAGGAGGTTTTGTTCCACAGAATTGTGCTTACGTGCATGATTGTGGCATGTACATCACATAGTGTTGCAATTACACCTAAATTGGTGCTTATTAAGTGAATAATCACTTATGCTTTGTCAATCAACACTTCTATAGAATGACACCTACACTAAGAGTGGTGCTTATGCTTAGGGAATAGGTGCTTGTGAGGGCTATCATCGTTCTTGCACCAAAATGGCACTTGTGTCTCACAAATACATGCCTCTAGGGGTTAAGTACATATTTGCTTTAGAATGGCACTTACATAAGGTAGTGATGTGCTTTTTCTAGGTATCTCCACACTTGCACTAGGGCTATGCTTGTGCACGATATGTATGTGTATACACCTAAAAATGGTCACATCGCATTGTCTGGTAATTAATTAAATATTTTTAATATTTAATTAAAATCTTCAAATTTCATTTGCGTATAAATAAATTTAAATAATTTATTTATATTTGTTCATTCTTTCATTTCGATTAAATAAATAAGTTTATTTAATCATCTTTTTGTATTCGTTTCTTAATTAATTAAATAAACATTATGATTTATTTATATTAATTATCAATAATCTTGGTTTGGATTTTTTATTCAAATAAAGATTAAATATTCCTCTCTTTTAATTAAATTCTTCTAAAATCCTTTCACAATTAAATATTCAAAATATTTAATTAAATTCTTCTAATATCTATTCATAATTAAATATCTCAAATTATTTAATTAATTCTTCTAAAGTCACATCACAATTAAATATTCTAAAATATTTAATTAAATTTTCTATAGTGCTAAAATCAAAAATCAAATTCAATAAATGAAATTAAATAAATTTATTTATTTATTTAATTTGCGAATTATCTTCAACAGCCGTGAAGCAAACTGCCAAAATAGAAAAATTAAATTTTTCTGTTCCTGTGCAAGTTGTTCCCGTGGGTTGAAGACAGGCTTCCATTCTTCTCTCCAACCTCCCAACCTCTTCCATCTTCTTCTCAACTTCTCCATCTCTCACCATTCAAACTTACCAGACAACCTCACAACCGTTGATCCTTACCAGCCAGGATTTTGCCTGCAAAAAAACTATAAATAGGACTGCCGGGTCTTTGAATTGATATAGAAGCTTTCAATAGAATAACTATAGCCAATTTGAATAAGACTTTTAGCATTCACAGTATTCAAGCATCATATTATAGCATAGAATCATATCATGGCATACCCATTTCATACCATAACATTCACAATCCGTTACTCCTGTGCATAATTCATTACCCCTGTGCATATCTATGTCAGAACTTTCATTTCATTAGCATACAACATATAGAATCTCCTTCTTTTGCATACTCATTCTACTTATTGTCATTTGGAGAAGCTGAGCTTACACAATCTGAGAGCAGAAGCTTCGAACAAATCTCTAGAGATAGAGGAAGATGGAACGCCTCTGAGGAAGCTCATTTATTTTTTTCAAATCAAATTAGTTAGGTTTTCTTTAGTTTAAAGTTCTATTAATTGTGTGTTTTGTTTTCAATTTGATTGCATAAATCTAACATACACATTTTTGGCGCCCATCGTGGGGCTCTTGCCCCCATTTTTAACATCTTTTTGCAGGTTTCTTTGACAGCTAATGGCCAAAAATAGTGGATTAGAGCAAGAAACACGTTTCAGAAAGTTCATACCCAGTTCATCGCCCATAAGAGTTCCTACAGCGCCCATAAGAGTTCCTACAATGTCGATAAGAGTTCCTGTAGCGCCTATAAGAGTTCCTGCAGCGCCTGTAAGAGTTCTTGCAGCACCTGTAAGAGTTCCTGCAGCACCTATAAGAACTCCTGCAGTGCCCATAAGAATTCCTGCAGCGCCCATGAAGACTGTTATAGAGCATGTTTCAAAAACATGTGACCTGTAAATTGTAATATAAATACAGTTTAACTGAATCTGACGCAACCGCGGACAGTTAGTAACTTTAAATTAAAATGAAGCAATCCTAGGGTAGTCACATAAATATAATTGAGCAATCCTAGGGTAGTCACATAAATAGAATTGAGCAATCCTAGGGTAGTCACAAAATGGAATAAAGCAATCCTAGGATAGTCATCTCATATTTAATTTTGGGACTAAAATGAACTCTATGTTTTTGTGAAGCAACATCTTCACTTAGCATAGCAAAATTTTATTTTGGGCTTAAAATTCAATCCTTGTTTGCTTTGTTTTTGGTGATAGGCCTATGCTCTCCCCTTAATTGGGTGATCAAAATGCCAAACTCACCTATTTCCCTTTATGCATTTTACAACTTTATTAAAACCTTGTAGAGAGCCTGCTCTTGTGGGAAAATGTATTCACCCAAGAGGATCACTCAAGTGGGTTCAAGCCAAAGCCAGGCTATTCCACCCCACTCTAAAATTTAAAGCAAAATTGGGGAAACCCTCTTTTGACGGTAGTGTGCATTGATAACCATCCCCAAAGCCTTTGTTCTAAAGGTAGGGAGGTCTCTCGAGGGAGTCTATCATTTGCCGCATTGAACATAAACCCTTACTATGAACCTAGTGTAGTATCTAACTTGTCAGTTTCTGAACATCATAATAATCATAGTGCAGGGGAGGGAAGAATCTACCCCCAAGATACTCACCATATAACTGCCAAGGATTGTTTGCTCAGGGGATCTGGTATCCACTTTTGTCACTGTGATTATGCACTTGGAAAAGACAAAAACATGGGCGCCCTTTCGGGGGTGACACGACTATGTGAGTCAACGCAGTTCTAAGATGTGGGTTGTTGATTACTATGATGACCTACTTGAGAACTAAGAGTGAGTCTGTTTGAAATGCTTATCATGTGTAAAACCTGTTAAAACAATTTTTGAAAAACATTTTGGTCATACACTTGATGTTTAGCATAGGACTTAAGACAACTATTCTACAACTTGTTTGATGTGTTTTCAATACACTAATTCAGATAAGATCATCCAAAACACTCACTATCACATTGATTACTCTCATGTTACGAGATTGGAAATCCACAAATTTTGTAAAGAAATCCATTTTCAAAAGGATTAAAAAGCCAAAGAAACCCCTTAACCACAAGAAACTATTGAAGAAGAGACGATTCTTGTATCAAAGCTAAAAATTTTTACTTAAATATAGAACCTTTCTTCATAGGTATCATGATTGTGTTAGAGGTCTTTCTGATGATTATGCTATAGAACTTTTGTACTCACAAGCTTTCTTTCAAAGAAGAGCCCTTTCTCAAAGGCATAACCATAGTCAACGTATTCGTTTCTGTTATATTCCCCAACCTGCAATTGAACATTCTACTCATCCAAATCAAATTTTGCAATAGCGAACTCAGATCACATTAGGCATCTATTACAAAATCCATTCTTTTACAAAGCTATGATAAAAACTTCATAAAGTGCAAAATCATCATTTTCTTGATCTTTTGCTTAAATTCCCATCAATAGGATTTTCATCCTTTCAATTAGGGAACAACACAAGCTAAAGATTAGAAATCTTTGTAGGTCATAGAATCTTCATTCTATCCTAACTTTCATATCTATCACATAATTGCACTATTTCATTCTTTTGATCAAAAGTGAGTAGAATTGGGAGCAAAATTTATGCCGTCTTTGCAAGATCTCAAAAACACATGGAAAAAGACGAGGGAGAAACCACTACAAGCAAAATGGGTGACCATAATGAGAAAGAAGAGGAAACATTTAATGTTGATGAATTAACAGAAGAAAAGCTTCAAGAAGCAGAACAAGATCCTCAATTCCATACTCTTATGGAAAGGATTTTAGAACAAAACAAAGAAAGATATTTTCTTTCATTAGCTAATCAAGGAGCTAAGTTACCTCACAATTTCAACATAGAAGGGATTAAACAGAATCCTGAAACTCCTCCTACTGACTTTAGTGCCCTTACTCAACAGATAAAAGAATTACAAGGGCAAATAAAAGAAATGCAAGGGGGTACAACAAAGAAGTATGTTTTGGAAGACATATCTCCTTATCCATTCGATAGGAGTCTTCAAATGATTCCTTTCCAAAACATTGCAAAATCCCTAAATATGATAGGTACAATGGAAAAATTGATCCTATTGACCATGTGAGGGATTTCCGAAATATGAGTCTAGAATTCGCCTATGACAATACCTACTTAATGCGATTATTTCCACGAAGTCTAGGTGTACAATCCATGGAGTGGCTTTCTAAGATCACACCACCCATCAAAACCTTTAAGGAGTTAATAAATTAGTTTATATCACAATACTCGTACAATATCCAACACCAGATAACAATGCATGATCTTTGTAAAGTGAAACAAAAAGTAGGAGAACCCTTCACTACATTCTTGCAAAGGTGGAGAAGGTTATTCACACGATATTCCCATCCTATTCCTGAAAAGGAAAAGATGGATATCTTCATCAATAGCCTAGATCAAGAATTAAGCTATAGGCTTAATCTTCATTGTCCTCATAACTTTGAAAAGTTGATTGAAAACACAATCACAATTGAAGGGGCCTTGGTTAAATGAGGAGTGATAAAACTTGATAATCCAAGTACATCTAACCAAAACAACAACGATAAAACAAGGTTTGGGAACAAAAATAAAAATGTTGTCAATGATGGTATAGTAGATGCAAATAATCTATGAACAAGACCATCTATCTTTAATCTATCAAGTGCTCCACGAAACAATCAACAAGCAAATACCAACCAACAAGGGAGCAGCAATCAACAAGGACAAACCTCCAAGCAAGAAAGCATGACCAATCAAAACACCAAGGATAATCATGGTAATTTCAATAACAATCTTGGCAATACCCAAACATCAAATCCATCCAGACCTTCATTCTTCTCAAATCGGCAGAATTTTACCACTTTGGGTCAATCTCTTGAGTCTTCTCTCAAGGAGCTTCTTGATAATAAGGTTATCACCTTACCACCACAAAGAGATTATGAGCCTCGAGTCAAACCACCATCATGGAATGACTCGTATTATTGCAATTATCATCAATGTAAAGGTCATAGAACGAATAATTGTCAAGCTTTGCAAAATCTAGTACAAGATTTAATTGACAATGGCACCATTACGATTGAAGGACATCATACCAATGACGATCATCAAGCATTCAAAGATCCTTTAACAAATTATCAAAAGGGAGAAACATGAGATGCAAAAGCCAAAAGCATAAATAATGTTGAAGACAATATAATCCGTCACATCTATGTTGATGATCAATGAGTTAATGTTATCAAAATCAAGGGAAAACAAGAATATCAACAGGTTAATGTGACTACGAGAGGACAAGCAAAGGTTATTTTAAAGGGAAGTTCATCTAAAACAACTATTCCTTCTCCAAGTCAATATAATCTGGTTGATCAATTAAGAAAAACATCAGCTCAAATCTCCATCCTTGAACTTCTCAAAATAACCCCCATACATAAGAATATTTTAGAAGAAGCTATTGTAAACACAACTGTCGACACTGATTTGGATGTAAACAAATTTCAAGCCATGGTGGGACATTTGTCTTCCCCCACTTGTCTTTCATTTTTTGAAAAAGATGATGCCTCCATGTCACATCCACATAATTCATCACTCTATCTTGAAGTCATGATCCATAAACACCGAATTAGACGTGTCTTAATAGATGGAGGAGCTGGTTTAAACATTTGTACTTTAAAGCTAATAAATGCCTTGGGAATATCAAAAAATTCTATTGACCCATGAAGGAAAATAACTATCAAGGCATATGATGATGAAGAAAGAGCTTCTAAAGGATTAATATTGTTGCCTATCAGAGTGGGACTTGTTGTGAAGAACACATTTTGTCAGGTTCTAGATCGGGATCTTTCCTATAACATACTTTTGGGTCGTCCATGGATTCATGATATGCAAGCGGTACCATCAACATATCATCAATGCATCAAATTTCCATATGATGGATAGGAAATAACCATACAAGCTGATTACAATAGTACCCAAACTTGTTCAAATCTTCGAGCAACTCAAGATGCCTTTGTGCCACACAATAGGGAGGCTCTTGCTGTTTCTTCTTCCAATCTACAAGGCCAATTGCAAGAATTGACAAAGAATCTTGATACTAAGCTAAATTTTAAAGACAAAGGGGTAGGTGAATATTCACTATCTCTTTCTATCTTACCTCCTTCTCTGAGGTCACATGATCATCCTACCTTATCAAATCAAAAGATTGCAACAACCTCTACATCCCAAACTTCTGTGCCAATTACAAAGTTTGACAGAAAATTCATTAAAGCCAACACCACTGAAGAAGAAGCTAAAGATAGGGATATCCTAAATTGGCTATACAAAGATGAAGATGAATCTCTCTTGCACGTTAAGTTACCTACAAAACAATATGGTAAGGGGTACACTATCATGCATAAAATGGGCTATGAAGGAAATGGTCCTATAGGAAAGAGAAGAGAAGGAATTGTGGAACCAATTCAACCTATTTCAATACATCCAAGTGATAAAACAGGTCTTGGATATGGTAAAGATAAAGAAGAATCTACTTCACAGCAAGCACAATCAACTCATGAAGGAGGATCAATTTCAGATAAACCTCATGAATTAGTTTTCCAATTGCAGAATAGTTCAAATATTGATTCTAATGAATATGAATGGGACACCATTTATAATGATGAATTTTGGAGAGACAAACAAGTTGATACCATACACAAATATGCACCTGTTCTTATACAAGGAGAAGGTTCAAGGCCTCCACTTGATTATGTTTTACAAAGCAATCATGATTCAAGTGAGGATGAATCAAATTCTAACATGATTGACGATCCATAGGAGAATACCATCATAGACCTTGTCTACCATGAGGATGATAGCCACATCATGACTTTGACAATTCAAGACCTTACCCAACCTAATGATCCCATGCCTTTAGTTTATTCGGAACTTATTGATTGGGACAATGATGTGCCTATCCACATCCCTACATTCCATGATGATGAGGACATTATAAATTTCCTTTGTTCCTCTAATGAGGAAAACAATTGTTTCATTCAAGAATTTCATACTCATGATTTTGATAAGGAGGGTGTCAGGTCTCTTAGCTGCAAAATAAATGAAATAAAAGATGGATCTATCGGTGAAAACCAAAAAATGGCAGTGATAGATCACAACAAGAGAAAAATAAAGAGCGAATCCAATAGTGAAAAACTTTTTGAGGCACTGAAGGATGAGAAACTTGACACTCTTCCCAAGCATTATCATGAAAGATCTTCTATTTTTATCGAACCAACAGAATCAATTAACATAAGTACAGCAGAGCAACCAAAAATCTTGCAACTTGCAGCATCATTAACAGTTGAAGAAGTCTTGAAATTCATGGAGTTTTTGAAGGAGAATCAAATCAAATTTGCTTGGTCATATGCAGATATGCCAGGGTTAGATCCTAATCTGATAATGCATCATTTATCTATCAAGGCAGGGGCAAAACCTGTGAAGAAAAAGCTCAGAAAAATGCATCCACATGTTGTGTTATTGGTCAAAGAGGAATTAAAGAAGCTTTTGGATGTTGGATTCATTCGAACTATTGACTATGTAGAATGGATTTCCAATATTGTACCTGTTTCAAAGCCAGATGGAAGGATCAGAGTTTGTACAGATTTTAGAGATTTAAACAAAGCTTGTCCCAAAGATGACTTTCCTTTGCCCAACATAGATATGATTGTTGATTTAACTGCTGGCCATGTAATGTATTCATTAATGGATGGATTTTTGAGATACAACCAGATAAAAATTGCACTAGAGGATCAAGATAAAACAATGTTCACATGCCCTTGGGGTACCTATTGCTGGAATGTAATGCCATTTGGGTTAAAGAACACCGGAGCCACTTATCAAAGAGCAATGACAACCATTTTTCATGATATGATGCACACATTCATGGAAGACTATGTTGATGATTTACTTGATAAATCTCATACACGAGAAGAACATCTAGAAATCTTGTCAAAAATCTTTACTAGAATGGAGAAGTTCAATGTTCGACTCAATCCAAAGAAATGTGTCTTTAGTGTTACATCTAGAAAACTCCTGGGATACATTGTTTCAGAAAAGGGCATAAAGGTTGATCCAGAAAAAGTACAAGCTATAATGGACATGCCACCACCATGAAATATCAGTTAGCTTCGATCTTTGCAAGGACGACTATAGTCCATCAGAAGGTTTATAGCTCAACTGGCAGACAAAAGCTTACCATTTACAGATTTATTGCATAAAAATGTTCCATTTAAATGGGAAGACAAATGTGAAGTAGCATTCAATCAGATCAAGCAATATCTTATGCACCCACCAGTTTTAATTCCACCCATTCCAGGAGAGCCACTCATACTCTATATTTCAGCAACAGAAGTATCCTTGGGAGCATTGCTAGCACAAGAAGATTCTACAGGCAAAGAAAGAGCCATATACTATATCAGTAGAACTTTAACAAGTCATGAATTAAACTACACTTTTCTAGAAAAAGCTTTCCTTGCAGTGGTGTTTTCTTCTCAAAAGTTGCGACACTATATGTTGGCTCATACAGTTAAGTTGATAACCAAGATTGATCCATTGAAATACCTTTTAAGCAGAGCTACTTTAACAGGGAGACTTGCAAAATGGGTAATGATCTTAAGTGAGTTTGACATTCACTATGTAGATCGAAAAGCTATTAAAGGATAGGTCATTGTAGATCAGTTGGCCGAAGCACCTTTACAAGAGGAAAATCCAATGCACATTGAGTTTCCTAATGCAGATGTCTTCACAGTGACAATTCAGAAATCGTGGACATTATACTTTGATGGATCTTATACACAATATGGCTTGAGGGCAGGGATTCTCTTTGTTACACCTGAAGGACATACCATTTCACGATCATATCGATTGATGTTTCCTTGCACAAATAACATAGCTGAATATGAGGCATTGCTCATAGGATTGAAAATAGCATTGGAATGGCGGATTACAGAGCTCCAGGTTTACGGTGATTCATAACTTGTCATTAATCAAATTAATGATGATTATCAAACTAAATATGATAAGTTGCTACCTTACATGAACATGGTGGATGATTATAAAAAGTATTTTTTGTCAATTAAGTTTTTACAAATCTCAAGGATTGATAATAAAGCTGCGGATGCAATGGCTACCATTGCTTCCTTATTACAACTATCAGAAGATCAAACTAAGTATGAATTCTTGGTGGAACAATTGTTTTCTCCCGCCTATGATAATCCAGAGACTCAAGTCATATGTCATTTAATCGGTTCTGATTCACCTTTATATGGCAAGACTTATACCTACTTGAAAGATAACATCTTACCTCCGGATTTATCTCGAAACCAAAAAAGGAACTTCATATGCCAATCATCTCGTTATACCTTGATCGCTGACATCCTTTACCGACGTGGTCTTGATGGTACACTCCTTATATGTCTTGAATGTGACGAATCTGAAAAATCCTTACAAGAGGTTCATGGTGGTATTTGTGGAACTCATTCGAGTGGTTTGACCTTAGCCAAGAAACTTGTCAGAATGGGATATTACTGGCCTACCATGGAGAAAGATTCTTTTACTTTTTTCAAGAAGTGTTATAAATGCCAGATCCACGGGAATCTTACTCATGCACCTGCACAGGAACTGCAACCTTTCACTCTGACATGGCCTTTTTCTCAGTGGGGACTATATCTTGTTGGAAAAATACATCCTTCATCATTAAATGGTCATAAATTTATCATCATAGCTATGGAGTATTTTACAAAATGGATTGAAGCTGTTCCTCTAACAACAGTGAATGGTAAACAAATATCTTCATTTATCTTGAATTACATCATTTGTAGATATGGAATTCCTAATTCTATCATCATTGATAATGGAAGGCCTTTCAAGAATCAAGATGTGGATGAACTTTGTGAAAGATTTCACATCCAACACAGGTTCTCTACACCTTATTATCCACAAGGTAATGGTCAAGCAGAAGCTTCCAACAAGACAATCTTAAAGATCTTGAAGAAGACAGTAAATGATGTCGGTCGTGATTGGCATGTCCAATTAAATCCAGCTTTGTGGGCATATAGAACCAGCATTCGCACACCAACAGGAGCTACACCATATGCCTTGGTCTATGGAGCAGAAGCAATCTTACCACTAGAGGTTGAAATACCTTCGCTTAGGGTCTCACTCAATGGATTGATAAGTGATGAGGACTATAGAGTATCCTACCTCCAAGAGTTAGAACTGTTAGATGAAAGACATCAATATGCAACTGATCATTTGAAAGGTTATCAATAGATTATGTCTTGTAGTTATAATCACAGAGTTAAACCACGAACATTTCAAGTGGGTGATTTAGTCTTGAGAGAAAATCCATGTAATTAGCAAGACAGAGAAAAGAAAGGGAAATTTGAACCTAACTGGCTTGGTCCATTTGTCATCATTGCAGCATATAGTTCTGGTGCATATTAGTTATCCACGGTAGAAGGGGACCTGTTTGAAGAGCCGATCAATAGCATTCATCTGAAGAAATTTTATGTCTGAATCATAAAAAAGTCCTGAAAAAAATCCAAAAAAATCATAAAAAAGTCCTGAAAAAAATCCAAAAAATCAGAAAAAGTCCTAAAAAAATTTAAAAAAATTAGAAAAATCCTAAAAAAGTGCAATAAAAACAAGTGGTGAAAACCTGGCAAACATGCGCTACTTGTGATCAAAATAGGCTCCTCCATCTATTAGCTTATGTCTTGCATTTACTTTCATCCATTCATATCTATTATCTGTACATATCTTTTATATCCACATCATATGATGGGAATCCTTATGTTTTATCATGGCTTGATGAAATTTGTACATATCCATACTCTTTAGGTTGTGTTTACACTGGGGGAAAAATGCAGAAACATAGATTGAACAAGAGAGGGGCAATGAGCTTTTTGAACATCACGAACAGACACAAAATAGTTTGCCAAAACACAACAAACATTGTCGTATCAAATCAATCACAACATGCTTATTCAATGCCAAATAAAATCAAAACAACATGATCCAAAACAAACATCAAAATGAGAACATCAATGATGACAACCAATTTGGATGATCTTAATCTGAATAATGTTTGAAATATTTTAGGCAAGATTTGAATGGTTGTTTGATTTTTCTATCATATCTCTGGAGCAATTCGATGATGTACTGAACTAGAAAAGCAAGGAAGGAGTATGATTTTTCTTTGTCTGTTGTTTGTGAGGAAATCATTAGTACTATGCAAATTGGTCGCGAGACATGCTCTACTATGTATCATGGATGACATTTCAGAATTTGCATGGGAAACGGGTTAACTCTTGTCTATTTATGCAAGTAATACTTAGGCCATCTCGGTTCAATTATACCTAGATGCTTGTATTAACTTGCTATATTAACAATCATGAAAGCAATACTCAGGTCATCATTGGTGCTAACATACCCTTTGATGCTTGTATTAACTTTCAACATTTCAATGCTTTATGATGATACAAAAAGCACAAATAAGCTCTCCAAATGGCAATATTGTATGGATGTCTTGCATGGTTAGTATAGATTGCATTCATGTTAGAATCAAAATTTTGCATTCATAGATTTTCCTAAAAAGCTGGCAAAGTATCAAATGGTTCATATCTTTTTGCATGCATGACTGAGTATATTTTGACATTCACAAAAACATCATTTCATACATTTTTTTATACATATTTGCATCAGAAAATCATAAAAATAAAGCATACATCATGAACATTCATAAACATGTATAAATTGTATTGTACATCATATTCATACACTCATGCATCAATAGATTTTTACTCATCTTATAAATCATGCATACATATACATCATAACCATAAAACCATCATAATAATAACACATCATGCATATAGCAAATAGATGCATTTCTCTCATCATAAATCATCGCTACATTTCATATATCTCAAAATGAATGTCAAAATGTACAAGGATGTCAACTACACATGATATAACATCATCAAAAATGAGATCATCTCAGGGTGTGTACAAATGTATCAATAGAGTATCACAACAACATCATCTGCAATGCACTAGGCAGTGCTATCCTCTGATAGAGCTGGTCTGGGACTTGTACCACCTGCACCTGATGGACCTGCTCCGCCTGTCCCTGATGGCCCTCCTGGAGGTAATGGCCATGTCACACCCCTACTGGTAGTATGAGAGCGACTATGGGTAGACCATGACTGAGTATAACTCTCCCTCCGCTCAGGTGGAACAACATCGTGATATCTAGTCCTATAGAACTCGGCCTCTCAAGTGGCTCTGGTCACCTCTCTCATCATGTCACCAGGCAGGGTGCTAGCTGCTACTCTCTGTAGACTATCCAGCAAAGTAATGGCCTACTCACCCAGCTGTCTAGCTGTATCCCTCTCAGCTGTAACTGAAGCCAACTATCCCTGAAGCTATGTGATCAAGATCTGTGCTTGTGCTAGCTAACTTTGTAAGCTCTGCACTATACTCTATAGAGAAGATATATGACCTAACACCACTGGATCTATTGAAGGTGATGGATCCATATGTCTCATCTGTGGTCTGCCTCTGCCACCTCTCCTACCACCTCTCCTGCCACCTCTATCACCACCCCTACCACCACCACCCCTACATCCACCCTCCTCATCATCATCTCCCTCTGAATCATCATCTCCTCCACTCTCATCATCCCCTCCCTTTGAATCGTCACCCTTTGAAGCTGAATCTCTCTGTCATCATCTCTATGCAACAATAGGAGCAATAGGCTCATCAGGATCAAACATACGTGGTGCAGGATGCTCTAATACATACTGGCTATACTCTAGTGTCGTCCCTACATCAAGGACATCCACTCAGTAATCCCACATCACCACTCCTAAACTGGTGAACTCTGCCACTGCTACCTCATAGGAAATCTGTGGGCCGCATACTACAAGCTCTAGCTATCACCGTGCATAAATAGAGTAACCCATAGGCATACCCTGAATCCGACCAAACTACCGACATACTCATCCAGCAAGAAATCTCTCAATAATCCACAGAGCACGCCCAATCAGATATCTGGACGTACACACATAGGGCATCTCCCTCACATCCTCTGGCCATGCCTCACAATCTAAATATGGCCACTAGCATACTATATCCAGACCATCCAAGAGACGCTGCCAATGATCCAGTTTGCCCAGTTTGGCTAAGCAATAATAACCACATATCTCCATCTGTATGATCAACCAGTTGGTCACTGTCCTTGAGTCAACGGTCGCATGACAACAAAGTGCTCCCATGCCCATATCTGTAATAAAGAGCAACCGACAGCAAAGCTTTGACCTCTACCGTATACAATATGATGTAACTCATCATATAAGTAAGCAAGCATGCATGTCCCCCACACATACCGTGTCCCCTGCATCACCATACTCTCTAGTACTCGACCCCACCCGACTGCGAACCTCTTCGACCTATGGTCGGGGCACAAAACACCTCCAATGAATCCTGCAAGTATAGATGGTAAAGGTGGATATGTATCTATCATCTCGGCCCATGGGATGAAATATCCAGCAATATGATCATCTCTGAAAATCCTCCTCAAAGCATCAGTACCTCCAGCCTCTCGGCTATCAAACACCACTATCTCTCCCATCACTGGGATCCTCAAGATGCGATATACATCCTCAGGGGTCACTGTAATCTCTCCGGTTGGTAGATGAAATGTGTTCGTATCACTATGCCACCCCTTTGCAAGTGTAGTCAATAGAGCTCTTTTGAGGCGCACCTCAGGCATGTCAAGTAATACAGTCAATCCACATGCATCGACCACATCGCGATCTGATTGTAACAGATGTGGAATCAATGTCCATGTACTAGGGAATGTCTCCTGTGACTACAAAATGCCCAATCTCTCCTATTGACACATTATGATAAACCAAAATCAATATCACATCATCACGACTTATCAATCAAATCTGAACATCAAACAATTTGTTTTTCATTTTCATGGAATGCAAATATATCAACATCATGTTTGTTTTTAACAACCTTAGAAATGAACATATCAATCAAACAATTTGTTTTTCATTTTTCGTGAAAGCAAATAATCAACATCCTATTTGTTTTTAACAACTTTAGAAGCAAACTTATCAATTCTATTTGTTTTTAACAACTTTAAAAGCAAATTTATTAGTTATTATTTGTTTTTCAACAACTTTGGGAACAAATTTATCACTCACAACATCACATAATCAAAGGCGCTACAGAAAGCATCATGGGCGCTATGATTTTCATCACGGGCGCTACTGTATCAAGGGCACTACAAAACATATCATGGGCGCTACGTTTTTCATCACGGGCGCTACAGGATTATATGCGCTATGAAAAATATTAAGGGCGCTACAGGATTTATCATATGCGTTACGAAAACAAATGCGCAACATAAATTGTTAAGGGCGCTATGGAAACTTTTAAGGGGGATAAAACACAATTTTTTATAAATCAAAACATTGAAAAGCGTGTTCCAAATGGAAAATTTTCAAAAAGCAGGAGTTTCACGGGGTACATACCGAATGCCCATAGTGCGTTGGCCGCTGATGTCGTCGGATGCACTCGAAACGGTGCTAGTGAATCGGAAGTGCCATAATTATCAAACCAGAACTCAAAATTTACAAATTTTACTAGGTTAAAATGAAAAATGACATGGCAAATGACATTTTTAACCTATATAATGGTAAAATTGGGGCATTTTATCACATTTTCACATAGCAGGGGCAATTTTGATCATAAATTTTTCATTTCATATCTCTCTAGGTCAATTTCTTCACATCATTATTTTCAAACGATGAAACGACATTTTCAAAATCATAAAAATCCAAATATTCCACAAAAATCAAAAAAATTCAAAAAAGTTTAAAAATTCAAAAAAAATCAAAATATTATCGATTCATCATTCGAGGGGGCATATACCTATCAACATTCGACAGTCAATATCTGGGGCAAATTTCAAAATTCTTTGAAGCCATGCGTAAAACACATCACTTCAAAGAGGGGCAAAATGTATACACCTAAAAATGGTCACATCGCATTGTCTGGTAATTAATTAAATATTTTTAATATTTAATTTAAATCTTCAAATTTCATCTGCGTATAAATAAATTTAAATAATTTATTTATATTTGTTCATTCTTTCATTTCGATTAAATAAATAAGTTTATTTAATCATCTTTTTGTATTCGTTTCTTAATTAATTAAATAAACATTATGATTTATTTATATTAATTATCAATAATCTTGGTTTGGATATTTATTCAAATAAAGATTAAATATTCCTCTCTTTTAATTAAATTCTTCTAAAATCCTTTCACAATTAAATATTCAAAATATTTAATTAAATTCTTCTAATATCTATTCATAATTAAATATCTCAAAATATTTAATTAATTCTTCTAAAGTCACATCACAATTAAATATTCTAAAATATTTAATTAAATTTTCTATAGTGCTAAAATCAAAAATCAAATTCAATAAATGAAATTCAATAAATTTATTTATTTATTTAATTTGGGAATTATCTTCAACAGCCGTGAAGCAAACTGCCGAAACAGAAAAATTAAATTCTTCTGTTCCTGTGCAAGTTGTTCCCGTGGGTTGAAGACATGCTTCCATTCTTCTCTCCAACCTCCCAACCTCTTCCATCTTCTTCTCAACTTCTCCATCTCTCACCATTCAAACTTACCAGACAACCTCACAACCGTTGATCCTTACCAGCCAGGATTTTGCCTACAAAAAAAAACTATAAAGAGGACTGTCGGGTCTTTGAATTGATATAGAAGCTTTCAATAGAATAACTATAGCCAATTTGCATAAGCCTTTTAGCATTCATAGTATTCAAGCATCATAGTATAGCATAGAATCATATCATGGCATACCCATTTCATACCATAGCATTCACAATCCATTACTCCTGTGCATAATCTATTACCCCTGTGCATATCCATGTCAGAACTTTCATTTCATTAGCATACAACATATAGAAGCTCCTTCTTTTGCATACTCATTCTACTTATTGTCATTTGGAGAAGCTGAGCTTACACAATCTGAGAGCAGAAGCTTCGAACAAATCTCTAGAGATAGAGGAAGATGGAATGCCTCTGAGGAAGCTCATTTCTTTGTTTCAAATCAAATTAGTTAGGTTTTCTTTAGTTTAAAGTTCTATTAATTGTGTGTTTTGTTTTCAATTTGATTGCATAAATCTAACATACACAATATGCTCTTGCATCAATTAGGGGTACACCTACATTGAAATAATTCCTACACAAGATAAGAACGTGCCTACACCTGAAATGATGCTTGCACTAGATAGAAGTATGGTCTTGCAGAAAATACAAGTACCTATGAGGTTTAGGAAGTTGAATTAAAAGGAATTTATTTTATGTTTATTCATCACACTTATCTTAGGTATTCTATACCTTGCATCAAATTGATTACAGTGATTAGATGTTTTCATTGAGCTGTAATTCATTTGCTAGTATGAGATCTTTATAGTTGATTAATTTGGTCCCAAATGGCATAAACTCAGGTAGTGTTTCTTCCTAGGATATTATGAAAATTATACCCATCCTTTCCTAATCAAGTTAAGTAAACAATAATCATGGGTTTTTAGAATTGAAGTGAAAGGGATTTATGTTATTTTTTTTAGCACTAATATTAGTTGGTGGACGATGTAGGAGTCTCTAAGTCCTCTTTAGTCAAATGAGAGGTGGCTTGGAGTGATGGTCCAATTGTGTTTCCACCTTATAGAGATGGATGAGGAGTGGTTAAGTCTGATGGGACTCTTCCATGTTTCTAGGATACCCTAGTTGAGGGTACACTGTGCTATGATGACCACATTAGTAGAGAGGTGGCCCAATGACACTAGAAAATTTAAAGTTCCTATTGGTGAGGTTGCTATTACTTTGGAGGATCTATGACATATTTTATGGCTTTCAATTTGAGGGGAGCTGATGGAGTACACTTTGATGCATACCAAGGATGACTTGGCTCAAGTGTTTATGATAGATGATATTCTAATGAGGGGGATTGAGCTAGACCTCAAAGCAAGGATGGGAGTTCTACTAGAGCTATCATTGTTTACTACAACATTGATGATAGGGTTACTCATACAAGATCGATGATCCAGAGGGTTTACTATCAAGTGGGAAGGGGTGTTGGATAGGATGTTGTCAGATGTGATTTTTTTTTGGTTATGTTGTACAAGTAGATACATTTGATTGTGTATCAAGATGGTAGTATCTTGGGGTGTGGCATGACCCTTCTTCACATCTGGGATTTTGAGCATTGCACATTTTTGTAGCTAGTGGTAGATAGGGGGAGAGAGCTAGGAATGCCTTATGTTTTTGCATATGCAACACTTTTGTGACTTTGGTGGTTGGTTGACCTACCCTATTGGAGGCGAGTGATAGATGATATGAATTCCTTCATTTGGAATCCATATCATGATTGTGAGGTATGGGAGGAGGATCATCTATACATGTCATACATTTAAAGGACACACTACTTGATTTTTTAGATTCCTACAATCATTGAGTGGTATCTACCTGTGCACATTATGTGGTAGTTTGGGCATTGACATATTGCTCCTATGCATGAGGTAGTTTCTACGAGGGTTGTGCAAGATAGGGGGAATTGGAGAGGCTATATAGAGCCATATATTGCTAGGAAGGATTAGTAGGATACCCCTATGGTACCTTGGGATGAACAGGATAGCCAACAATGGTAGATGCAAGCATGACATCAGATTATGATGCATGGTGGTGAACTATAGATTTTTGGGTAGGGCTTATAGGCTACTCTTACACTCTTAGGAATGTTTCACCTAAAAGGAGAGAGATAAACCCACTCAAAATTCTAGCTAGGTTCACTCAAATTATGCAATGTATGATGCTATTTAGACTACATGGAATGATCTAAGTGCAATTAAATTAGGAAATTGAGAGATTATGAGTGCAAAACCTAAGAATTATGCAATGTTGGAAAACACAATGTGATATGCAAACATGAACTAAGTATGAACAAATGCAAAACAAAGAAGGCTAATTCAGAGTGCACTTGGAGGTCTGATGAAGATTTTGGAATATTCTAAATGCTGACATAAATCACTAAAAATCACTAGTGGGACTCATTCGCCATTGATGGCGAATTAGTCTTGCTTTTGATGAAAATTGTTGAAAGTTGGTTTCTTGGTGTTGAGATCTAGAATCTGACAAAATCTAGATTTCCAACCTAAGGTGGGACTCATTCACCATTGATGGTGAATCAATCCACTCCCAAAGTTCTAAGAAATAAGCGACCAATCTTGTAGCACTAGATCTAAGGTTGAAAAAGTTAATTCTATAGAAAATGGACAAAATGTCTTCTCCACACTTGAAATAGGTTGTTGTTGACTTGAAACACTTTATTGAATTATTTTCCACTTTTCAACACCTAATAACCTATCAAATATGCATACACAAGTTTACAAACACACATGCAAAAGGGGAAAAATGGTTAAGGGTTAGGTTATAGGGATTTTCCTTTGTTAAATCCCACTTTGGTAATCAAACCCTTAATGAAGAAATGGAATGGAAGAGAATGATAAACAAATAACATGCAAATGTTATCAACTTACCAAACCCTTATTGAAGAAATATGAGGATATAACAATTGCTACTCCAAAATACTTGAGTAATGCTCGATTGAATGATGCAAAGTGCTTGAATACTTGAATGAATGTGTGAATAAATGAACTTGATGAATGGGGGTTAAAATGAGAAGAAAAACACTTATTTATACATACTTGTGCCTTAGTAACTTGAAGATACCTCATCACAGGCCGACATAAGGTGATTTTAAATTAAAACCCAAAAGAAAATTTGAAATATTTTGAATTTTGAGCCAAGAGGGACTCATTCGCCACCCATGGCGAATGGGTCCCACCTTGGACTTGAAAGTGGGTGTCAAGAATTAGGTCACATTTAATTTGTTTGTTAGGTTTACATTCAAAAATATACTTAATTAAGCCTTATAAGGGCATAAAGGGGTCAAATAAAGGATAAGAAAGGTGTAAATAGTGAAATTATGCTTAGAAAAGCATGAAATCTTGTTTCAAGACTTTACAACACTTCAAAATAGGAGTTGATAAGTGATGAAAAGGTGATTTTTCAGTGAATTGTAATGAATAGAGTCTAGAAAAGTGTAGAAATGTTTTACAACACTTCACAACACCTTCAAAAGATGCCATAATTTGAATTTTAAGGACTTAATGTGAATGATCAAGCCACATTGCAACATTAAATAAAATAAAAATGGATCAAGCATCATGAAGAAAGGCCTAAAAGACCATGAAAATGTCAAGGGACCATTTTTCTACTATGCAGGTGGGTGCAACATCAGCCAGTGTGATTGATATTCCCATGAGGTTAGCTAGCATTGGTTAAGGTAGGGGAGAAGGAGAGTTATGATGAGGATGACAATGAGGATGATGATGATGATGGATATGGTAGAGATGGTTAGGGTCATCGAGTGTGGTAGAGGAGCAATCTAGATTATAGCTAGGGAGAGGAGAGGGGAACAAAGGAGGATGTGGATATAGGTGGAGAGGACCATGCAATGATGAGGGAAATATCCATGTGTGTTTGGGCCTAGTTATAATCAATAGAGATAAGCTATGGAAAGAGATGTATCAACTAAGACATGAGCATCTTCAGTTGATTGGTAAGAGGGATATGGCACAAGCAAAGATAGTTCGTTAATAGGAACTAGTGGATTTTTCACAAGCCATAGTGGCCCAAGCTCAAGCAAATGTGGTGAGGCTATGATAGGAGTGAGATATTGCTTGATAGGCTACAATTGGATAGGGTATGTAGGACATAGAGTCAAACCTGATTTGGATGACATGGGAAATGTAGTACTACTATATTCTTTATGAGTGGGTGGTATCGGTATAGTAAAGAGAGCCTAGCTTCATTGTTATTAGTAGGTAACATAGGTCAAGGTCAACTAGATTAGGTCCTTTAGTGGGTATAGGGCCAACTCTACCTCGTGGTCTACCTCCACCTCCATCACCATCCATGGGGCTAGCTTTGTCAAAGGGGCTGAGCAAAAGATAGGTGTTGGTCATGGTGATGATTTTTTGGAGTGTACATACAAGAGACCTTTGTATATTTTTTGCATCATGACATTATATATATATATATATGATATGATATGATATGATATGATATGATGAGTTTGGATTATGTGTATATTGAATTTATCATGTGATGATTATTTTATGCCAATGTTTATGTGATTTTATGCATTTATGGTTAGATAGATGGTTTGGATGCATTTTTATGTTATGATGATGTTGTGAGATGCACTTTTATTTATGTATATGATGCTAACATGTTTTATGTAGGTTATGAAAGATTAATGTGTATGATATGTGTCTTTTTATGATGTAACATTATTATGGATGATGGCTATTTATGTCAAATCAATTATAGTAAAAGCATGTGATGCTGATGTATAATGGGTTATGGTAATGAATGCATGATAATTATGTGATTATGGTAATGATAATTTAATTATAATGATGTATGATGATTACTGATTATAAAATGAGTTATGGTTAATGGTTATGTATAATGAATAATGATTTATGAATATGATCATGATTACGAGGATTATGCTTATGATAAAAATGTATAATGATGATGAAAAATGTATAGGATGTAAAATGGATAATAATGATTTATGTATAAAATGAATGATGATGAAATGATTATGATTTTATGCAAATGGATCATGGTGTTAATGTATTATGATTATGGTTATGGAAAATAGTGGCAAAAATGTATTTATGTAAAATAGATAATGATAATGATTTATTGATGATGGTATATGGATGGTTTATGATTATGAATGATGTAAATGATTATGTGTAATGAATAATGGTTTATAAACATTATTATGAGTATGATTATGCCAAAGAAGGTGTATAATGATTAATGATTGTGCAAAAATATATGCAAAAATGATTAATGAATGTAATGGATAATTGATAAAGTGTCAAAGTGTATGGTTAAAATGCAAGATGACTAATGGATGGTGATTGAATGAACTAATGTGAAAGATGAAATGGTTTGTTAAATAATGGATAATGTAAAAATTATTAATGAGTAATTATCAATATGTAATAATGGATAATGGGTAATGCAACGTGGGAAATGCATAAAATAGTATTTCTTTTTTTTCATGATACAAAATATAGTCAAGTTTAGGTGGGGAGAAGTGGAATCATGGGTTAATATGGGGGTATTATGCTGTAAATGTGGTGAGCAATCTTAAATTATAATATAGACAAGGAAATTATGCCCCAGTGGTATAAGCGACCAATGGTGTTGCCTTGTCCTTTGCATGGAATTTGGAATCATAAAAAAATAAAAAAAGGATTGTCCCTTAACAAGCCATTCCTTATTATAACTTCAATGGACCATAAGGGGGATGGTATAGTATACTTGAGTCCATATGTTTCATCCTCCCCTACCTAAGGTATTCATTAGCATTAGTGAGTCAAAACAATCACAAACACACCATACAAAAAAATGATCGTGCACCATTTCACACTTTTTCCTAAAAAAACCTAGATATGAGTAGATCTAGGTGGCCTAGACTAGGTGACTCCATAGGTTTGAAAATAAAATCATACAAAATAAAAAATGAATTTCAAGGCAAACATATATTTTGGCCAAAGGTAGGATAGATGGATAGTGATGATGTCAGACCTAGGAAGGATTCATCCTTTTGGGCATAAATGGGGAAGTAAAGTGAAGGGAAAGGTAAATGGTTGTACCTATCAATTATCAATCTAGTTATGATTTTGTGATGGTGCCCATATGTAGGCATGTTTTTGTTTGTTTTGTTTTGTTTGTCCATGTATTTTTGGTGAAGTGGTGGTGGAGTGGGATTTTATTATGGGTGCAAATTTTATTATGGTTGATGAATGATGGAAGTGTGATGTGTTTATTATGAAAAACTAGGCATGGTGACCACCAATCCTAGCTACACATTCAAGTATTTCTTTCTACATCCATTGGGAGAGGTAAGAAGTATGTGCGGGTTAGTCATGCACATGGAAAAAATGAGGGGACTGGTTCATGGGGGTTGTATCATCAGTCGTGAGGAAAAAGATGGTGAAAGTGTATGGGTAGGGAAGGTCATGTAAGTTTTCTAATATATCATGAGGAAATAATGGGGGATGGATGGGGGTTCGAGTGACAATGAGGGATTATGTGTGATGGGTGAGGACATGGTAGAAAAAGCTCTCCCATTTAAAGGGAAGATTGGCTGGTAGTGGAGATGTATGATGGTTCATGCATGTGAGTTTTATCATTATGATGAGCTTGTATATGTGCATGATTGAGTGATAATGAGGGATCATATGACATGGCAAGGTCATGACAAAAAAATATTTCTAGTTGGAAGAAGTAGGTGTGTGTATGGCGGTTTAGGATGATGGTATGAAAAACTTCTCTATTAAGGGAAAATGTGGGGTTCATGTTCATGGTAGAAAAAGCTCTCCTATTATGAAATTGAGATAGGTGATAGGTATTCCAAGCCATAGTTAGCAAGTGGTGTGAGTGAATCTATTGTGAGTGGTGAATGTATGCATGATTAGGAGACTTAGTAGATGGTGGATATGACCCTACACATGGTGCTTGTTTTCTAGGTTTTCACCATGGTACTTGCCCAAGGTGCCAAAAAAGGTAGATTTCACCATTGGACGAATTATTTGTCTTTTTTATTTTTTTGATTTTTTGATTTATTTTTGATTTTTTTTTTTAATTTTTTAATTTTTTTAATTTTTGATTTTTTTGATTTTTCAACGAAGAATTTTATGATATGTATGATATTCATGGGGTTTTACAATTTTCTCCTTCCATATTATCCAATTGATAAGTACCCAATCCATATTTTTCTATGATAATATAATCACCTAATCAATTGGGTTCAAAATTTCCTTTCTTTTCATGGTCCTATAAATAGTGTTGATTTTCTTTGAGCACTAAGTCCCCAACCTTGAATTATCTAGGGTTAATTTTATTGTTATAGCTTCATTAGAGCCAATTTTGGTAAGCTTTAAGATGGTTGAGGGAAATAAGGCATTTCTCATCTAGGAGTTCAGTTGGTATGCGAGGCCACATGATATTCTTCATCATCAATGAGATGCTAAAATGATATTCTCAGGGATGGGAGTTCAACCTCATTGGAAAAATGACTTCAACACCATAACAAGGGAGTATGATGTTGCTCTAGTGGGTATAGATGTTAGTGTGGTAGGCCCACAAGACAAGATTGAGTTGGAGATGCCAATCTGACTAGCTTTGATTGACCACTTTTTAAGTATTTTTAGGATTGTTTTATTAGTGGCCTCAGTTGACCATTTCCTTGTGGAAAATATGGGGTGGAGAAATGGTGTTGGATGTGGAAATTTTGACATAGATCACAAAATTCTTTATTTTTAAATAGTTTTCCATTATTTGTGACAATTGAGGATGGTATACCAAAGTGGAAGATGAGGTGAAGTGTGAACTTAGTGATTTGTTTTTGATGTATGTCAATGGAATAGATTTGACCCACTTAATAAAGTAATCAGTGGTGGTGATGATGAATTTGTGACCATTAGATGAGGATGGATGAATTTTTCCAATGAGTTCTAGCCCCCATCATGAGAAAGGACAAATAGTAACAATGAGTTGAAACTCTTGAGATGGTGCATGAATTAAGTCACCATGTTGTTGATATGGTAAAAAAATTGCCTATTTGTATCTTGTTCCATTGTTGGCCAATAATATCTAGTGGATGCTTAACTTTCTAACTAGGGAAGGACCAATGGAATGGGCCCCAAAGATACCTTTATATGCTTCCATAAATTAGTTTGATCCTCATTTATGTCTAAACACCTCAAGAGGTCCCATCGAAAGAGTGAAAATATAAGTGTCATTGAGTAATGTGAAGTGGGAAAATTTGTGAATGAATAGCAAGCATTAGGAAGTAGATAAGTTGGGAGAGATTGTTATCATGAAGGTAATTATGTATATCCTCGTGCCATGAGAATGGGGACCAACTATAGTGCATACCATTTTTGATTTTTGGAGATCATAAGCAAGAATTTAAGTACTTGTTTAATAAAAAATTCATACTATTGATTGTTTTCAGGTACATCCACTAGTGAACCAATTATTGCCATTGCATTAGCTACTTTATTATTTAGATGAGTTATTTGATCAAATTGGATTTGCATGAGGTATTGTTTGAATATGTCCACCATGTGTTTATAGGGCAATAATTTGTCATCATAGTTCACCTACTTGATGACTAGCTGAGAATCACCATATACCTATAACTTAGTTATTTTTCCATTGAATGGAAATTCTAAGCCCTGTAATTAAAGCCTCATATTCTTCTATATTGTTTATACAAAGGAAAGGAAATGTGGTAGGACTTAGGGACGCAGTCACCTTGAGGAGTAACAAATAGAATCCCTAATCCTAATCCATACTGAGTGAATGATCCATCAAAGTATAGATTCCACCATGTTCCTTATTGTGTAGCAATAATGCCTTCATCTAGAAACTTTGTTAATAGTGGATGACTATCTAGGAGAGGGAACCTCTGAAAACTAGTCAACAACTACTTGTCCTTGTAGCCTTTCTATCTACATATTAAATGTCAAACTCACTAAGGATCATGATCCATTTTCCATGTAGACCTATAGAGTAGCTTTTGAGGAAACAAAATATTTCAATGGATCATTTGGAAATGATATGTGTCTTGTGATTGAGCATGTAGTGTCACAATTTATTAGCACAAAAGACTACTGCAAGACATGCTTGTCCAATTGGGTATAGTTCAACTCACATCCTACCAAAGTTTGAGATATGTAGTTAGATTACTTTTTCTTTTCCCTTGTCATCTTGTTGTGCTAATAATGCTCCCATGCCACATTGGTAGCTGATATATATAACAAAAGTGGTTTGTCTAGATTACATTCAACATGAGAATAGGAGGTGAAGCAAGGTAGTATTTGAGTAGTTGAAATGCTTGTTGACAATTGTTATCCCTTTTGAATGTGATATTTTTGCATAGGAGATGTGAAAACGGTTGACATTTATCAACAAGTTATATAATAAATCTCCTAATTTCTTGAAGTTTCCCTTTCAAACTATGTAACTATTTGATATTATTTGGTGGAAGCATATCCATTATTTATTTTACCTTAGTTGGGTCAACTTCTATTCCTCTTTGTGAGACAATAAATCCCAAAAGTTTTTTTGATGTTACACCAAATACATATTTATTTGGATTTAGGCACAATTGATATTTTTTCAATCAATAAAAGATCATTTCTAGTACTTTCACATGCTCATATCTTGTTTATGATTTGACCAAATGGTCATCCACATAATATTCCATGATATCATGCAACATAGCATGAAAAATTACTGTTCCTACTCTTTGATATGTAGCTCCTACATTCTTAACACCATTTTGCATGACTTGATAACATAATTTTCCCCATGAAGTGATAAAGGTTGTTTTATGTTGATCCTCATCTACTATTTGTATTTGGTTGTGGTAGAAAAAATCATTTCGATGAGTGATAGAATTTCATGTCTCATTGTTAAATCTATAATGATTTTTTTATTGGGTAGTGAGAAGTCATCTTTTGGACATGCATTATTGAGATCCTAATAGTTAATGCATATTATTATGCCCCCAATGGTCTTAGAGACTGACACTATGTGGGAAATCCATTTGAGATAATCAATTGGTCGAATAAATCCAACTTCTAAAAGTTTCTACAATTCTGCTTTAACTAGGAGAGCTATTTATGGATGCATCTTAATTCTAAGTTTTTTCTTTACTAGTTTCGTGTCAAGATATATTGCTAGATGATGTACCACAAGAGATGGATCAAGGCCTGGAATATCTGCATAGGTTCAAGAAAAAATTATAGACCTTTTTTTGAGGAATGCCAATAATTTTTTATTTATATCATCTTATAATGTTGTAGCTATAAAAGTGATTTTGGTTCTTCAAGTTTATTCCCAGGTTGATGCCAATAGTAAGCTTTAGCTAACATTGTAGATGTTTTTTAATATCAAGGAATATAATCAAGTGCCTCATCTTCTAGCACCTTAGAGAGGTTTTTACTAGAAGATTCATATTTTTCATGAGCCAAAAGTACCTCATCGAGGTTTTCACTAAGGGATCTTTCTTTCTTATTTTTTATCTTTTTTATTTTATGACTAAGGCACATGATTTGTTCACTGAAATAAGCATCCTTGTGTAATTTTATTTTAAATTCATTTTTATGATCTCCTATAGGTATTTTTTCTCAAACCCTCATAAGTTTGGCAATTGCTTCATCATTTTGAAAGGTATCAAGAATAGGAGGTTCTTGTCAATCCCAATCAATAAGTTTAGGATAGACTATTGGGAGGTCAATAGATTGGGATGGTGTAATGGTGTAAATGTATTCATAGTCAAATATTTGGGTGATAAGTCCAAATGGTGCTTTGGTAGGCCCCTCTGGAGGGTTTTATCACCAGTAAGGTCTTACCCTCTTTATCGTGAGCACATTGAGGTTCTTTAGGTACCATTTTAATGCATTAATACCCAAGTCCACTATGTTTCTTGTATCCTTGCAGCTGAATTGGTTATATTATGCCTTGTTCATGTGCCCCCAATCCTTTTCCTTTTTAACCCATATGCTTGCACAATTCATGTCCTTTTGGACACTTGTTGACCTCTAGGAGAGGTGGAAACTTGTCTTCTTCTTTATACAACCATGATGAGATGCCATTACTAATATCCTCTTTATCTAGAAGTCCCGATTTATTAAAGCTTTTAAAAGTATATTTGGATTTCATTTTGAGCACCTTGGGTTAACCTTGGGACTTTGGTGAAAGGGAAAGTTGTCCTACATAGAAAGAGTTATGTAGTCCATACTCTTCACATCCTTTGTTAGTGATCTTGATATTGATCTCAGGGGTGGGTTGTGAGGTGGGTTTTGCTGTGGATGGATCTATTTAGGAGGAAGAAGTGGATTTTGCATCATCAATTTGACAATGGTGAGAACAATTATATTTCCCTTCCAACACTTTACAATATTAGAAAGGTTGTGGGTCAGGACTTAGTTGGTATTGTAACTTCATTACCATTGTATGGGAACTTTAGGCATTTATGGTATGTGGAAGGAACGACTTACATAACGTGTATCCAAGGTTGACCACAGAGGATATTATAAGGAAGATCAAGATCCAGGATTTTACATGTATTTTCCATGATATCTGGTCCAGCTTGGATAGGTATTTTAATGGTGCCTTTAGATTCTCTCTCAAAATCATCATAAGCTTCAATAGTTATCTTCTTTTGAGGATCAATAGTAACTTCAAAATAATTCCTATCTACTTTATTAACTTGAGAGTGCATATGTTAAGGCTAGATCCACCATCTATTAAGACCATTTTAATATTGTGCGTATGGATAATTAATTCAATGCGAAGGGGTTTGTTATGTAGAAGATCAGTATGCAAGTCTTTATTTGTGAATGTGAGGTGGTGTGTTGAGGAAAAAATTCCAACTATGGATTAGAATTGATTTATGTTTATGCCACTAAGTACATGGAACTCTTGAAGAGATTTTTATAGGACTTATTTGTGAATAGGAGATGTGTGAAGCATTCCATGATGGAAATATGGGCTAGGGTTTTTCTAAGATTTTTTTTTTTTTTTTGTGGAAGAGGATGAGGAGGATGCCACCTATATTATCACTTTACATTAACGAGTGGTGACAAAACAATTAGGCTCTTTGATAGTGACTATATCAACATGTTTGTTATATTATTTTATTCTACTGATGATGGAGTCATGATATGGTGTTTGAATAGTGTATGTGTATGTGTATGTTATGAAATTATAGGATTTGCAAGCTTTCCCATCATTATGTGGTGGGAAGGGTTATGTATATATGCCTAGTTGTTCATTAGGAGAGTTATGAGTTTGACCTTCAATGTTTATCTCTCCCCTATCAATAAGATCTTGGATAGGACTTTTCAATTCATGCATTTAGATGTATTATGATCTTTAACCCTATGGTATTCACAATATTCATGGTGCTTGTTGATTTTTGGATGGTGTATGTTGGACGTTTTAAACATGTTTGTTGTCAGTTCTCCCATCATTCATAATGTTTTTATTTTTAGACCAATATGTGGATTTATAATTGGATTGGTTGTTGTTATATTTTTGGTCCTTATAACTTTTAACTACCCCTTTAGCAATCAAAATTTTTCAATGGTTAAAGCCTTTTCAATCATTTCTCAAAATTATTAACACATTGCAATTGTAGGTGAAGACCTATATTTGTGTTTAAGTTTTCAACAAATATGTTAACCGTTTTCTTTTTAGAAATATTTAAGGGAAATAAAATTACTAGTTTTCTCCAAAATTGAAGGAAGGAGGCAAAAATTTCCCCAAGTTTTTTTTTGGTGTTACATAGTTTAGCTAATGTGACTTCTTATTCAATGTTATATGAAAAATGTGTCACAAATATTTCAGCTAAGTCTTAAAAGGATATGATTGAGCCATGAGGAAGGTATGTGAACCATTATAAGGCTTGTCCCCCAAGACTTCTAGGGAATAATCACATGAGATAGACCTGGCTATAGGCCACTTCTTGACATGTAACGTAAAATTCCTTGATATGTTCCATTGGATCACCCTTCACCTTATATTTATCAAATTAGGGGATTTCATAGTTCTTAGGGGAAGGTATTAATAATATGGATTGATCAAAAGGGTAAGGACATATTTTATCAAATCTATAAGTCCTCTTTGGTTGACCCATTTGGAGTCCTTGAATCATATCCTTCATATTTTTCAATTCTTGGGGAAGATTGATGTTGATGGATGTATGAGTGTTCATATTTTGATGATTATTTTGGGTTTGGTAGTTTGGTGTTGAAGGTTGGTTTATGTTTGAATTATTTAGAGGTTGATAAGTGTTTGTGATATGTTGATTAGTGTGTAGGTAGGTGGATGTGTGGGACACTTGAGGTTGAATATAATTAACATTGATTGATGTGGTGAGGGGTTGGGTGGATATCGTAGGGTGGGTAGATGTGTATGTGGTATTGGTATTGCTAGGAATGTTGACCCTTAGTTGATACAAGGATGCAAGAAGTTGGTCAAACATTTTTTGATATGTGGTTGTGTAAAGGGGATGGTTAGGGTTAGGTTGTGACCCCAAAATATTATTCAAAAAGTGATTAGATGATGATGGGTTATTAGAAGGGTGTTCCTTCCTAATTTGTGAATAATAAAAGTTGGCTAGAAGTTTAAATCCTTTAGTTATAAGGTCCAATAAGATGATGTCCTTGTAAATATCATATAGTTTTTACATAATTTCTCACTTATGGGGATATTGAGCAAATGTCCGCAACCTAGGAGAGTGTTCAGGTTGATCTACATATGTTTCTTCATCATGAGGAGATGGAGGTTGATTGGTGATATCATTAATGATACTTGGGAATCCATTTTTATTTTAGCTTATGCTATAGTAAGTGGCATGCAAAATAGGGATTATTTTAGAGAGATGTCTTAGGATAAGAAATGGATGGAATTGGATAAGGGATGACTTTGACTTGGAATTAGATTGGGATTTGGATGATGTTGGTAGTTGGATTAGGATTAGAAGTTGGATTTATAATATTGGATGATGAAGGTGACTTGGAATTTGGATTATGGAAATAGGAAGTTGGATTAGAATGAGGTCGTAGAAGTTGGATGAAGATGTTTAGAAGTTGGATTAGGATTGAGATAATTAGAAGTTGGATTAAGATTCAGATGATAAAGATGATGATGGGGACTTATAATTTGGATGAAGATGATATGGATGATTTAATAAAGGATTGGTATTGATAAATATGGATGTATATAATTTAATCAAATTTGTATCAAAGATAAAAACCTAGATCCTTGGAGATAAAGTGATTTTGGGGTATATCTTTGCTTACGCAAGATAGACAAGTTCCTAAGAAATATTAGATATGGGATCTTTAAAAAACTTAACTCAAGGGAGCCAAATACAAGTAATCTAAGTAATCCAAAATGATGGGATAACCAAGAATGCTACTTAAGATAGGAAAGTTATTAAGAAACACCTAAGTTAGGGGAGCATATGTAAGGATCTAAATCAAAATTTTTGATAAAATTTTAATTTATAAGGATGTTTAGCTGGAAGATGAAGATAATTGGATGATTAATATTGGATAATTAGTATGTTTAAGATGATAGGAGGATGATTAGGATGTTTAGGATGGGAGATTAAAATGAAGGAGACTAGTGGTGATGTGTAGATAAGAAATGAAGGTTAATGACAAGTTCAAGTAATGTGAAGGATATAATGACAATAAATAAGGACTAATGGTAAGTATGAGTAATATGAAGGATGGAAAGATAATGGGGTTAATAATGGAGATGGAAGGCCTATGATTAGACTATAGAATTTCAAATATATGAAGTTCTGATTAGGGATATCTGTTGGGTACTATTGGATGGTCTATGTTTTATAGGACAAACAAAGGTGCAATTTTGTAGGTCTCAAGCATAGTTTGTTAGTTAGGTCCAACTTTATAGATCTTAATTGTAGTTTGATAAAGACAATTTTGGTCAGAGTGTAGGCACTATTTATTGGAGTGTAGATGTAGACAATCAAAGCATAGGAATAACTTTTCAAAGTACAAATGTTGTTTGACAAACATAACGTTGGTCAGAGCACAAGCATTTTTTGTTTAAGTGTAGGTGCAACTAGGTGTGATGAAGGCATAGTTCTATATTCTAAGTTTTGAAAAGAGATATGATCACACAAGAAAATAAATTAGTCAATTGACTTGAATTTTTAGGGTGAAAAGGATATTTTCAACTACTAAAGCTGAGTGGCTTATCATTGGTTTAACACATGAAGACACACCAAGCACATTATCACAATACTAAAACTAGTCAAGTGGGTTTATAGAATTAATGTGGGCACACCAATCATGAGGCTAATACTTCCAATTGAATGGGTGACCTAGAGTATGCAAAGGTCATGTACCACCTTTACACCTCTTCCCTTAGAAGGAAATTACCTAAGGATTAAGTGTCACCTCAATAAAGGTCATACATGGTGAGTAAATTTGGGCATGATCAGTTGTACCCTACACCAAACTAAGCTATGACCAAATAGTCTTAATATAGGCTTTACCAATTGTTTAGGATGTCCTCTAAATACCACAAGGGTACATAAGCACAACTATGAACACTAGCCTATCACAAGCATGGGTAAAGAACTTTGTATAGGGAAGCTTAGACACACCATATACCTCTTTTACTAGAATCACCCAGACATCAAGGCTTTGCTATACTTGAGATGAATAGATTGGGGTACAATTTTCATTCTCTCCCCTTTATATACCTCATTAGTAATATGTGGTTGAGGTCATCCCTTGGGGTGATGAGATCCTAGAGAAGGCCTCCTAAAGGGAAGGAATATGCTAGGTGTTTTTGGTCATCCAATATTGCATGAAGCGTAAGGGGAGAGCATACACACAAAACTAGTAAGTCCTAGGTTGTAATCTAAAATAAAAAATACGATGCAAGAATTTTGATCCTCGAGATCACACTAAGTGCAAGGGGAGAGAATACATCTATGCAACCCTCCAAACATAGAAAACAAGTTTAATTTACCACTACTCTAATTTAGTGCCTACTTTAGTGTAAAAAAAAAATCTTGGACTTACAAACCTAAAAAACATAAGTTAGTAGTCTAGAAGATCAAGTCTTGGAAAAGTTTAACTAGCTGCAACACTTGTTAGTCCAAAAGTTTAGCCAAAAACTAAGAAAATAACCAAAACTTGTAAATTGAATAGAAGCACAACTATATGAAATAAAATTACAGAACTATAGAGAATTGGAAATTTTCTACCTAATAAAGGCACAATTCTGTAGAACAAAAGCAACAACAGTCGCCTTGAAAAAATAATCTATCATTGCACAGATGCTGACAATCTGTGTGGAAGTGTAGAACGCATGAATAATTTGTCTACATGGAAGCACAAAAGTTCTATACATAGGTGCGCTTTATAGAGGAAAAAATACTACAAGTATTGTTAGTAGAAAATCGATTGTTGATGGATTAAACTTAATAAACAAATTTATATCAATGGCCTAATTGCTGAAATTTCTATTGCTAATTTGAGAAGCTTTGAAATTGATTATATTTAGCCTTTAATTTTTCCGAGAAATTTGATTTAAGTGTAATTCTAAACAGTCACCATAACCAAATTACATGAACCTAATTTTGCAACTTAATCCAACTTATGAATGTGATAATACTGCAAATTTGTTGATAAACCCCTCAAAGACTAATTATTTTGCTCAAAAACGAAAGTGAAGCTTCTTACAACAAGGGCACCATAGGTCTCAACATAGGCGTGACGTGTCAAAACAAAAGTGCCAAAAGTCTGAGCGTAGGTGCTGATAGATAGAGCGTAAGTGGCTATTAGTCAGTGCTTAAGCACAACTATGTAGGCGTAACTCTACAATAACAGTAAAATAAAAAAAAAAGAGAAATGTATTTTAACCTTAGAATGTTGTTTAAAATTTGAAAGTAAATGAAAAATTGCAAGTTGTGTTTTAACCTTAAGAGCTTTTTTTATTTTTTTTGGTTCATTTTATACTTTTTTTTTTTGTTCTTTTAAAGAGTTGTAATAGTTATAAAAGAGAAGAAAATATTGTAGATAAAAGTCTGAATTAATTTAGAAATCCTAATTCTAAAATCATCAATGTATAAGAACCTAAAATAAACCTACAATCAACACAAGAAAGTTAAATCTATAAAAAATATTTTATGCATAAATGCATGTGAGAGGCACAATACTCGAGGTCACTACACACACCAAGAGATGAAGCAGATGCACAACTTGGTGGAATGTAAGCACTATAGTTCACTATGTAGGTGCAACTTGTCATAACAGAAGCACCGATCTATATAGTGAAGCACGAAAATGGGACATGTGAGCTAAAACTTCATAGAAAACTCACAAAAATGATTGGTAAGGGACATGGGTCCCATCAAGTGTTCCAAAATGAAGAGCCTGAGAAATATTGATAAAGGAAAATCAATGAAAACATGAAAGTAATGCATACAAATTGATTATATCTTCAACATCTTCATCTCCATTGATTGAGATCTCAAGTCTTGCACCCAAAAACTTTTTTACTTTCTCAATTGATTAGAATTGTGTATTTCTCTTAGATTTTCTAGCATAAACTTAGCTAAGATATGAGATGATCAAATAGGATGAAGAGGTTTCAATTTATAGATTTAAGGATAGAGAAATGGAGGGTCAATATCTTCTTGTAGAATGGATGGTTGAGATTGAATGAGATGGAAAAGTCTTAGCCTTTGATAAGTGTCACAAGGTAGAGGCATGCGATTATGACATGTGGCATGGGGAAGAGGGCAAGGTGTGCTCACACATGTATGAGAACAACTTGGGAAGAACAAGAAAGTGACATATGGAGAGCAAGGTGTGCTCACACATGTGTGAGCACATCTTGGGAAGAATAAGATTTTTTGACAAGTGGATACAAATATGGTAATGTGTAAGATGGGTAGGCTTGGAGGACATGATAAATGGTGGCAATTGGAAAGTGTAAGATGGGTTTTATGGGGAAGAGGATCATCCAATGAGAAGAGAGGTCAAAGGATAACTTGGAGATGGATAGTGACTTGTGCATGCAGGTCATTAAGAGACTTGTATGAAACATGTCACATGTCTACAAGTTTGGGGGAATGGGTAGATTTAAAAATTAGAGAAAATGTTAATGATGATTAGGATATGGATTAAGTTAATTAATCATAGATTTATTAGCTTAATCATAATTAGTGGAATTAAAGGAATATCAACTAAGGTTAAATTAGTTAAATCATAGCAATATTTAATTAATTTAGAAAATAATAATAAGATAATTAATTAAATGTGTCATTTAGTTAATTATAAGGAAAAGTGGAATAATTAATAAAACAATACAATATTTAATTAATTACGGGATAAAGTAGAATACTTAATTAAATTTAATGTGATATTTAATTAATTATAAGGTAGAATGGGAATTTGATTGGATGACCTGAGGATGATCTGACTGACGCGGACGCGTGACGATGATTTGAGCGGATTTGATGTCGCCTGATGCTGACGGATTCTGCCGGATGGATTCGACGATTGATCGACGATGCCGCGCGCTGATGCTCTCTCTCATCCTCACCATCTCTTCCATCCCCTCCCTCTCTAATTATTTCACCTCCCTCTCCCTCCCTTCCTCCCTTACTTCTCTATATTCTCCCTCCTGGCCCTACCAACATCTCTCCCCACCTCCCTCTTAGAGGAGAGAGGAGCGGATGGTGGTGCCGAGAGAGACGGAAGGAGACAGACATAGCCAGAGATGGCATGATGATGTGATGGACATGACATATTGCATATATAGTGACGGAAGGAGGCAGGAGGAGGCAGGTGAGAACGGTTGTTATGGCCGATGGAGAGAGATAGCAGGAGGCAGGCAGAGATAAGGAGCAGGTAGAGGGAGGACAGAGAGATAGAGAAAACGAGTGGAAGGAGGGAGGACATGAGCTGCAAAAGTGAGAGGATGGATACCGGATGACAGTGCCTGGCAGCGTATTATGGCGATGCACAGACGACAATCCGACGATGATGGCGGATGAAACGATGATCAGCGCCGCGAAACCAAAACATTATGATGATGCTGACGGATGATGGTCGACTCACGATCACGATAAAAGATATTTTGACCTGATGACATGATGACGACATATGATGTGAATGATGTTATGATGATCAAACGGATGAAAAATCTTATTATTACATGACTCGATGCTAAAACATAAAGATGCGATGATGACCTGAGCCCGGCGACGGAAACGACGGACCTGAAACATGCTGCTGGCGATCGATCCAGACGTTCATGTTCGGTTATACGGTTGATGACGAAATGATGCACGATGTGATGATGATCGTCGACGAAATTGAAAGAGTGGATGATGAGGGAGGTAGGAGAGTGGAGGATAGGAGGGAAGGAGGGGGAGGTGGAATGGAAACAAAGATGGAAGGAACATGGAAGGAGGATAAAGAGGAGGACAAAGGAATGGACAAAGAGGAGGATAAAATGGAGGAGGAATGATGACGAAACGCGATATTATTATGATGTGACTTCCGATGACATACAGGCAGATGCTAAGACATGTGATGAACTGAGATATGGAAATGACGGATGAAGACAGCGCATTCTGCGCGCGCGCGCGATATATGACATAAAGATGACGATGACGATGATGATGCTATGCTATTATTATTATCATGACGGCAGCCTGGAGTGGGCAAAGATTACATATTATTATGCATGAAACATATATGGTTATTGAACCGCGAGATTAAGACATACGTGATATGCAATGACGAACACCGGCATGTTTATGCATACCGTATCGATGATGACATCTGCCGGCGACAAGGTTTGCGTACGGGCCGATGCTAAGATAAGCATAAGCAGATATTTTATTATTTATGATTATTGTTCCATGGAAATGAGCGATGATGATAAGACTGATGAACCGCATCCCATGATGGAACGATCAGATGACAAGCTGGCATGCAACGATGGACCCGACCGAGACGCGTCCAGACCAAGATTGTCCACAGACCCGGAAACGACCTGATCACACACACACACACACACACACACACACATATCCTGACACACACACATTATCCACACACACACACACACACACACACACACACACACACACACATTTATATATATATATATATATAATGAGACATTAAAACAGGGAGTGGACAGAGGTGAGAGAGGGAGTGGATGGAGTGGAGAGGAAAATAGGAAGAGAGGAAGGAGGAAGGATGGAGGGGAGGATAAATGGAAGGATAGATGGAGTGGATGGAGGGAGGTAGAGGGAGGGGATAGATAGAAAGGAAGGATGGAGGGGTGGATATGGAGAGGGAAGGACAAAGAGAGAGAATGGAGGGAAGGATAGGAAAGAGGGGAGGATGGAAGGAGATAGAAACATAGACTCCATGGGAGAGTGGCAGAGGAGGGGAGGAGGAGATGAGAAATGAGAGGGAAGGAGGGAGGGAAGGAGAGGAGGGAATGGAGGGAAGGAGGTAGGGAGGATAGATGGAGGAACATAAAAGGAATGGATGGAGGAGAGAGAGGGGGGTGGAGGGTGGGCAAGGAGGAGATGGAAACGAGGACAGGCAAGGGCAGGGAGATGAAAGGCCGAGTGGATGGATAAAGAGGATGGATCAAACAGGAGAGAGGAATGGTGGAAGAGGAAGGAGGAGGAATGAGAATAGGAAAGGGGGGAGAGTAAAGACATGGAGGAGGATAGAAAGAAGGTGGAGGAAGAGGAGGAAATGAAGAGGGAATGGGAGGTGGACATGGTGGAGGAAACACAAAGAGGGTAGGGAGGAAGGTGGAGTGGATGGGGGAGGGAAAAGAGAGGGAGAGGTGAGATAAAGAGAATGAGGGGAGAGAGAGAGAGAGAGAGAGAGAGAGAGAGAGAGAGAGAGAGAGAGAGAGAGAGAGAGAGAGAGAGAGAGAGAGAGAGAGAGAGAGAGAGAGAGAGAGAGGCCTAGAGTGTAAGGGATAAATAATGAGTGAGATAGAGAGAGATAAGGATGATACAACTTATTGATTACTAAAATTTGGCATGTTGACTACTAAAATTTGACTAAGACTAAAAAATTATAAGATCTTCAAAAAACTAGAATTTGTATTATAACTCCTAGAGATCCAAAACCACTCTCAAACACTTGAAATTATTTTATAACTTAAAGTATAAGAAATTTTAAATGTCCATATATATAATGTAAGCATATTTTGTGAAAGCATTCACATAACATGAGCACATTATAATGTGCTTGCATTTTGTGAAAGCATTCACATAACATGAGTGCACTATAACACACTTTTGTGTTGTGGAAGCCAAACCATAACATGAGAACATTATAACACACTCATATTTTGGCTTGGTAATGATCGAGCCTAGGCTTGGTCACTACCAACCCATAATGAGAGCACATTATAACATTATAACATTATAACATGCTCGTGTTTTCTCTATTTCAGGACCAAAAAGTGGAGTTCCCACTTTTTGGTCCCTCATTTCCATGCACTTACCCTTCACCTCTATCACATCTATCCAACCCTCTTTGAAAGTTTGACCTAAGAATTTCATTTTTATGCCAACCTCTTGAGGGGGCATCCTACCTTTATTTCTTTACTCATTTAGGGCATGCCATCACAATTCTTTCATACTTTCTTTGGAACAATGCTATAAAAATGCAGTCTCAAAGAGGGAAAAAAATGTAAACACTTAGATCTAATTAACATATTTTTTCCAAAATATCATCACTTTTCATCATTAGGTATCATCAATGTGCCTTCTACATTTATTTAAATAATTTCATAATTTTATTAAATTATCTATTTATCACTTTTCCTCTATATTGATTAAATAATTAACTTTATTTAAATGATTTACTAATTATTCCACTTTCCTAAGTTTAATTAAATAATTAATTTTTATTTTATTTTATTTTATTTAGACTATAGGAATCGATCGGGTATCCATCCCCCTATAAACTATAGTGCACCTGGTAAATTCTTTTCACATGACCAGTGGCACTAGTGCGACACACCCTTTGGTACCACGAGTTTGGGAGGAGATTTGACCTCATGACCTCTTTCCTGCAACAAGATGCTTTAGCCAATTGAGCTAGCCCCCCCACCCCAATTAAATAATTAATTATTATTTATTTAATTCAATTCTCATTTCCCATTTCTCAAATTACATAATTGTTTTAATTATTTAATTTATCCAATTATCTCTCAATATTATCATCTTCTAAAATAAATAAAATTATTTAAATTTATTTATTCATTTCCACCTTGCACATGTAATTAATAATTAATTCATTTAATTATTAAATACCCATACATTTCCACCTCATCAATTAACTGAGACTGACACTTAGTCCACTCATCAATCAATTTCAGTCCACTCCCACTCACTTTGAGTTCACTGATCAATCAATCCTATCTATTAACTATCAACCACACTTATCTCCCTAATAAATTCTCTTAACTAATCCATGCAATTAGTTCATTGAAATCATGCAATCAATTAACTCCTCATCAATTCCTCTCATCAATTATGAGCCATTGATCTACTCAATTTTTCATAATATCTAAAATGTTGATCATTATCAAGAAATCTATAAAACAGACCTATCATTCATCAATTAGCTCTCTCTAATCATCGTGAAGAAAATATACTCATATTCTAAGTTATTTTTTCTACCAAATATGAGAGAAAATACTATAACACCTTCTCTCCAAGGTGCAAGATAGGAGGATAATGAATCTATACTAAGGTAGGTTGTATGCTACTATTTGTGTGCAAGTTTATTGCATTTGATTTGATTCAATTAGTCTTATTTTCTTTATTGGTGTGATTTGTTTTTGTGTGAGGGGGAAAATCATAGAGCGTAAACAAGACAAATGCAAATGAAATAGAAACTAATCTAAATAAAAAACACTAATCTAGATCTATTCCTTCACTCATGAAATGAATTTCTAAGCTATTGAAAACACACAAATGAAATCCTACAATTATGAAAATGGATTCAAGAATAGAAGGAAAGGTTATCATCCCATGTTAGAGTGTGTTCACAAGATGTTGTATTATTCATATCATTGCGAATCCTCCATTCTTTCATGTGAGAAGATTTGATGTGATGCATATGCTAATCGAAGAAATATGTTGAAGTGTTGTTAATGGTGATTCAGATCTTGGCAATACTTCGTTGTGTAAATGATGTTGATTATTCGATACTTTTTTGTGAGGAAATAGGTTTGTTATATAGAATTTGTGATTTGAAATGGATGATCAGGATCGCATAGTAGAATATCTTGATCGGTGTTTGAAAGATGTTGAGAGGATTTAGACATGCATAATCTATGCAAAATAGATTACATAATTAGTGCGATTGAAGAAATAGATTGAATAACCCATGGGATTGAGAGATAGATTGATCCATCAGGAATGTAGACTGATCAGTCAGGAATAGATTGATCAATTAGGAAAATAGATTGATCAGTTAGGAATAGATTGAGAATTTAGGGGATTGCAATTTACTCAATCAAGAAAGTGGTTGAGAATGATTTAATTAATTAATTCATTTTGGAGTTGAATGTGTAAATCAAGTTTGATTTTTTTCAAATAAAGTTGCATTAGTTTGATTTGATTTTTTATGATGTTTTGAATAGTTTATTCAAATTATTCAAATTTAGGGGGAAAGTGAGTTAATTAAATTATTATGATTTAATAATTCAATCGACTTAGGGGAATAAAGTGATTTAGTGATGTAATTAAATAATTGGTGCTATTTAACTAATCAGGATGAAATAAAGTAATGAAATTTATTTAATTGGTAAAATTTGATGAAAAAGCAAATTAATTAAATAATGTTGTATTATTCAATCAATAGTAGAAATAGGGTTTTAGGACTTTATTAAATAAATGGAATTTATTTAATTAGTAAAAAATGATGAAAAAGTGAATTAAGTAAAAAATGTTGTATTATTCATTTAATATTGGAATTTAGGGTTTTGGATGCAATTGAATGTGAAATGTAGTGGTGGTTGATGATAATGAGGTCAATGATGTGAAAATGTCATTTAGGGTGTGTGATAGGTGTTAGGTCAATTTTATATGTCTACATTTTTCCCCTCTTTGATAAAAAGTAATTGTTGCTTTGTTTCAAAGATTCGATGTTAAGATCAATATTTTGAAAAAAAATTATACCCCATTATGCCCCAGTGGTTAGTGGAATGATGGTAGGACTCTGTGCTACCCCCTTGAGAGGTTGGCCAAAATTTTTGATTTTGAGGCTAGGCTCACAACACTATTCTATTTCAGCTTAGTTGTGGAGAGGACAAAAAATTAGGTCTGTAGGTCCCTTGTTGCTTATTTCAATGTTCCCAAGAAGTCTTGATTTGAATGGAGGAAGGTTCCCTAAGTAAAAATTAGGGTTTTTGAGGGTTAAAATAGGTAATTAGGGTTCTAATCACCTCATTTGCACTTTGATCCTATAGAGAATTCTAGCCTCTAGATTTCTCATTTTGTCAGTTGTTGAGGAGAAATGCCTAGGATTCAAGGAGCACCACATCATTCAAACTTGGTTTGAGAGTTTGCACGGACTGTAGGCATCGGTGCCCCAATATGTACCCTCTTGATTCTTTTTTTTGTCTTTCCATGTTCCTGTAATTAATGCTTAAAGCTCAACAAGTTAAAAGTGTGTTTTTTATGATTTCAGCGCTATTGCCTTGGTTTTAGCACTTTTTCCATTTTGAAACTAGTGCTTTTGCAAAATTTCTATGCACTTGACTTAATTCTACACCTCTGACTTAGATTTTTTCCTTTGAAATGTAATTTTGACTTGTTTGTTCGCTTTTGATTGCTTTGTCTTTTTTTTCTCACCTTTGTGATAATTTTGTGCTTTTGCATTTGAAATGTTTTTTCTTTTGATCTTGGCGCTCTTGCTATTTCTCCTCATTTTGCAAAAAGTTCCTCGTATTTTCCTTTTGTCTTCACTTTTGTCAAAAAATTCATCGCTTTTGCTATAATTTTTTCGCTTTTGAATTTTTAGCATCTTAAGTTAGTTTCTTCATCATTTTAATTTCATTTTGCATGTGCAAAGTGAAACCCTAACATCATGAGTTGAAATGATTGTAGGTGGTCCTTAAACCACTGTAGTTGAGGGAGTGATGTCCCCAAGATCTATTTGATTTGATTTCCAATTTTGATGTTTTGGAGTGAGATTTCCTAGATGTGGTAAAGCTACATCACATTTTTTACATGCCTCCCATCTAATGTCACACAATGATGATGACCGTGCTTGTGGAGCAGTGGCATTTAGAGACTTCTTCGTTCCACTTACCTATAGGGAAGGTCACCATTACTCTCAAGGATGTGTGGAGGATCCTCTGCATACCTATATATGGTGAGCTTGTTACATACCATGTTTGATGGGGTACCCATGCCATGTGGCATGTGCTTGGTGTGAGACATTTGGAGGTTTGCTAATTTGAGATTAATTTATTAGAGTTTGTTGGAAGTGTGGACCCTGTTTCCATTTTTCTTTATGGTTTTTTTTAAGGGCTGGTTTTTCCTGATAGGAGAGGTCGTTAGTTACCCATTGGATGGGGTATGTGTATTGAGGAGATGTTTGAGCATGAGACTAGATATGCATGGGGTCCCCATCTTCTCACCTACTTTTATAGAGATATGCATAAGATTGCATATCACAGTGGGAAATCTATTTTTGTAGGTGTATCTCTTTTACATGTATGGTCCTAGGAGCACATTGTAGTGACACGACTTGATGGTATACAAGATTGTACTAATGGTGATCCATACCCCTATCATTATGGATACTTTTTACATTACACCTTTCCTGGGGATCTTTCATACTAGCCTCACTTATTTAATGACATGTTAGGTTTTGTTTGGAGACCTTATATGGATTGTGATGCATGGCTCAAGGATCAGGAGTAGCTATTATATTTCTAGTAGACTAGATGGTTGATTGTTTGCTCTCATTCCCTTCTAGAGTGATATTTACTCAACATAGTATACAAGTAGTTTCGAGAGAGACAAGGTTGGTTTCCTGATGAATATGAGGCTTGGCTTGGTCGAACCATTAGATAGGTCCATGTTTGGGGTCTATAGGCTAATAGAGATGCTACTATTGCTACATTCAAAGTTCTTTCCCCAGTCAGATGGGCTTGGCTTGTGGGTTTAGCAGATTTGGGCACCACTCTCAATTTTGATTAGTGGTGGGCATGATGTGTGCCATTAATATTCATAGACCCTAGTAGTGATCCCATAGTTGGTAGAGAAGGCATCACAAGTTTTTGTGGGGAGTGGAAAAGTATTGAGGTTCTAACTGAGCAGCTTGGTTGGGTTCAAAAGGATGGGGCATAGGGTGATAAGGTTTAGGGTCAGGGATAGGTTCCAGGTCCCCTTCCACCACCTGTAGATGGAGGTGCTTAGTTGGCTATAAAGATAAGGTGACGATAGGCCATAGAGGCACATATTTCCATATTGACAAAAAAGAAAGATGACTTTAGGGTATGTGCAAGATCATCATGGGAAAAACAAGCCCTTAAGTGGCAATAAATTCAAAAAAATCAGAGCTAGGCAACTTGACGTAAAAATTTGAATAAGTTATCTATATTATTTAAAAAATATGTAAAAATAGAATCTATATAAAATTGAATGTAGTTCTAAACTACTAGGTTTATTTAAAATAAAATAAAATTATTTGGTGAAAATTTGAAATTTCAATGCAGTAGTACTTAAATTTTAGGGGAAAAATAAGAAGTAGGTGTCTGTCTGACCACCCTAACCACAATAAAATGATAATATTTTACTATAGGATTTTATACATAAGTAGAGGACTCATGTATGGATGTGATGCATATTTTTTTGTAATTTTTTTCCAAGTAAATAATTAATTATGAAATTTTTATTACAAAATTTTAAAAAATAAAAACTCGTATGTCTGACCACCTTAACTTGGTCAAAACTTCATGAAATTCATTTTTTTTTAATCCTATAGTATGTGAAGCATAGAATGTGATGTATGTTTTGGATTAAAAAAATGTGGTATTGTTTGAAAGCTATAGATGTTTTTCAATTAGCCTATCATTCAATACTTTAGTCATAATTCAAATAGAAAATGAATAATAATTATTTATTAAATTCAAAATAAAGCGTAAATTATATTGGTGGAAAGCTTAGAATCTCCTTTAAAAACCCTTTTCATTTCATTAATTTTGGGTTAAGAAAAAGTCACTAGCCACATACCCTACAAATACCCATCATATTGCCACTTTTTGGCCCATCATGATCCTACACGTACCCTTCAGAGCTGAGTGAGGCATAGAGATTAAATGTCATCTCATTGCCAAGACACAATTACAGGTTGTCAGTATAGAGAGGGATAGTTTGAGGACTAAGCGAGATAGTCTTCACGCTAAGCGAGATTAGTTATTATAGAGGGATACATACTACCAGACTCTATATGATCCTTTTGCTCCTTGTGCACAACAACAAACTAGATTTAAAGAGCCTAGTGTTGTGGGTGTGGTGCCAAGTTAGTTGGGAAGTCTGTTAGACAACTAGATCTAGATGGTGGTCCCCAACTTGGTCTATAGAGTCCTCCCTTTTTTTCCAGGTAGTGTTATATTTTTACTTGATCTTTATGATGTTTATTGCTCAGAGACTTCATATCGTAGACATGATTTTGTATATACATTCATCGGCCCGGTGGAGGCCTTACATATATGTATTTTATATTATCATATCACACTCTTTTCACTGTTGATGATGTACTATGACATTATCTCTTTTTTGATGATGATATATATGAGATATATGTTCTTCGATTCAACTCATTTATATTTTTTATGTGATTATTATGGATGACTATGTATGATGATGTATGTTTATATATATTTTTTTACTTTTTTGATGTATGCATATGATGTGGATGGATAGATCATATATTGTTTCATATGATGTTTTGTCATGAATGATTAATATATCAATTTTGATATATGATGTTTGTATGATGTTGATATATGATGGATGTATGCCTTATACATTATACATGGTGTTTTCATTGTTTTATTATCATCATGATATGTATTGACAACATTGTGGATGTAGGATGGATATGGTACTAATGCATTTGTGATGCAAGATGGATGTTAGTTAGAAGAAATATTTGATGTTGGTTAAAAATTGGATGTTTGTTAGCTGTCGATGTGTTGCTTTCACTTTTCTTGGAGGCTTTATAGTTTGAACAATCCTATTTGATGTCACAAATGAAAATGATGCACCAGGGTATTAATAACCAAGGTGACTGTATCCATTAAATGGACTTTGAATCAACATACAATGAATATTATTGCTCATACTAAACATACAAAAACTTTGTTTAAAGTACATGGTTTGGTTATGTTAAAACATGTCAGACCAGCCACACAAGAGGTATTAAGCATCTAATATGCCACTTATTCATGAAATTCTTCAAAAAAACTTCCATACACTCAATAAAGCAAGTATTAACCATGGTATTATTACAAAATCATTTTATATACAACAAACCGAAATGATACTTAATTTCCCCCATTCCTTCTTCTCTAAATCCTTATGGACCTCCTTGAGAGATCCTAGGAATGAGTCAATACAATAATCATAAAAATAAGACTATAAAAAGATAAAAAAAAGTTGTATTATCACTTGTCATATTTGTTTGGTTGAGGCTATTATCTAGTGTTGATCATGTCTATAGTAGGAACAGATCTGTTAAGGCATATCTCAGGATGTTGTTTGTACATTGTCAACAATATGTAGCTAATACTATGTTATTTTTTTCATCTTTTTTGTGATCAAATATTTATGATTATTTTGATTGAAATTTCTAACTTGTTTTTTGTCTTCTCTGCTTGTTCGTTTGTTTTATAAAAGGGAGATGGATGATGATTTGTTTATTATGGGTGAACAGTTTATTGTGGATTGTGATGATGGGGTAGGTCTTTTTGATTTCCCAATTTTTACGATGTTATTTTTGTTGTTTTTAGGGACAAAACTAGGGCCTTAGGGGCTCATCAAAGATAAGCCTTGTCTACATTGTACACGCAAAGGCTTGTAGTTCTCTTGGTTTGAATGTTTTTGACCTTTTTTGTTTTGTGAATGTTTTTGGATTTTGTATTTTCTTAATCTTTTTGAATTTGAACTTTTTTGAAGAAGTTGAAATAAAGCATGATAGAAACCTAATGGGACTAAACTAAGACCTCGAGGGTTGTTAAGCCTTGCCTACATTGTACATGCAGAGATCATGTAGTTAAATTAGTTGAGTCAAAGCCTAAACTTGTTTTTGGGATTTAAACAACATTGATAACTTTGATTGATATTCCACTTCTATTTGTAGAGGATATGTTGCAGGAAATCTATTCGAACTATCTATGAGGTTCAAGCAAATGTTGATATATTAGAATATTTGAGTGAAGGAATAATCCAATGATGTTTCCTTTTTGATGTTTTTCAAATATTTTTTATTTTGTTTTTTTCATATGTTTTTTATTTTATTAATTTTCAAATATTTTATTATTTTTCTAGATAGTTTTGATGATGATAGGATATGCAAGGATCTAATCCATGACTAGCTTAAGGAATTTTCCCCTAGTTAGAGACAAGACTACTTTCCTTAATTACTAACAAGCCATGGTTGGACATGTTTTACGATGGGAAGAATGGATGGATGTTTGGGATAGTACCAATAGATAATGATGTGAGTCTTATTCAAACATAGATCCTATTTTCCAAGTTTTCACTACAGTACCTATTCTAGAAGCTCCACAAAGTGGTTTTCATTTAAAAAATGCTTTATTTATCTTTACTCTTTTTCTTGCTTTTTTTTGTTTGTATTTTTTACCTTTTCCATCTTTGTTTGGATTTTTACCCTTTTTCATGGGGTATTCTGACCTACTTTATGTGCATAACTTCTTGAGATGGCTACTGTTCAGTGGTTCAACTAAGGGTTCTCCTTTAGTAGTAGCCAATTGATAAGCCCTAGAACCATAGCTTGCTATGATGATTAATGGGCTTAACTAGTTGGGTTCCAATTTTTCTTTTCCATCCTAATTTAGTTGTACCCTTTGGTTCTCTTTGAGCACTAGGTCTCCAACTTGAAAGTTCATTTCCTTGATATTTTTATCATAGCTTCATTTGACCCCATTTTGATAAACCTGAAGATGGTTTAATGTGCTCAAATCACTTGTTATCTAGGATCTCGAATTCATTTAGCTTGGATACCCAATATTCTTTGTTGCTAACCATGTAATTTAATGAGATTCAAAATGAGAGGATTTTTACCTTGATAGGTAAGACAACCCTTGATTTGTAGACCAAGGAAAATGGTGTGGCACCTATAGGTGTTTAGATGTTGGTTTGATAAGCCCATAGGGTTGGGTTTAGCTACAAATTCCAATTACGACTGACTTCATTAACAATATTTTTTGGTATTTTCAAGATGGTTTTATTAGATGCTTCAATCTGACCATTTCCTTGGGGTTAATAGGGCATGGAAAATCTATGTTGGATAGAAAATTGGGAGTAAAGTTGTTGGACATCTTGATTTTTGAATGGGGTTCCATTGTCCATTATTATCATTTGGGGAATTTCATACCTACAAATTAGATAATTTAGAGTGAATTTTGATATTTTTTTTCCAATGATGTAGGTCAATGGATCAATTGACTCTATCCATTTAGTGAAATACTTTGTTGTTGTGATAATAAACTCGTGTCCATTAGATGAAGTAGGAGAAATATTACCTACTAGGTATAATCCTGATTGTGAGAAAGGCCATGGTGTTGTGATGGGTCTCAACTCCTATGTTGGTGCATGAAAAAGGTCACTATGTTGCTAGCATTGACAATACTTTCTAGAATATTGAATGCATTCCTGTTCCATGGAAATGGAGGGCCAATAGTACCCTATTCTGAGTAGTTTTTGGACTAGGTTAGGTTCGTTAGAGTGGGACCTAAAAATACTTTTGAGTACCTATGGTAAGTTCATTATGCTTCTTTTGTGTTAAGACACCAGAGTAACATACCATCTAAACTACAATGGTATAGATTATCTCTTAGGATTGTAAAGTGGGAAGTTCTATGAGTGGAGATTTTCTTTTAAGTGGTCATTAGGTTAAGTGGTATGATACTATGTTGGATGTAGTCAAATATATTTTGGTATCATGGGGATTTAGGACCAACAAGAACACATACTAGTTCTAATTCCAAGATGTCAAATGCTGGTATGAGCAGTTGTTCCACAAGAAACTCATACTTAGGAACATTTTGTGGAATATCAAGAAATGAGCCTATTGTTTCAATTGTGTCAATTTTTTTTTTGTTGATCCAAGGAACTTGTTCAAAGGTTATGGTGACAAAATATTCCTTGAAGCTATCCACCATCCTTTTATATGACATCAATTTGTCATATTTTTTCTAGTACTCATCATTCACCTATCTGATCACTAGTTGAGAGTCTCCAAAGACATGTAGTTCTTTTATTCTCCATTTAATAGCCATTTTGACCCTTTCAATTAAAGCTTCATACTCTGAAATATTATTCATGCATGGGAAAGAGATCCTATATGCCTTGGGTATACTATCTCCCTGTGGTGTGAGAAATAGAACACCTGCTCCAAAGCCATGTTGAGTGTGGGACTCATCAAAGTATAGATTCCAAGGGCCTATGTGCTCTATCATTAGGATAATTTCATCTAGAAAGTCCATTATGAGAGGCTTATGATCATCTATGGGTGCTTCAACCAGTTAGTCTATTATGATTTGTCCCTTGATTGCTCTTCTATCCACATACTCTATATCAATTTCAGTCAAGATCATTACCCATTTTGCAATTCAGCATATTAGGGCTGCCTTTGCTAGCAAGTACTTTAGTGGGTCTACTTTTGAAATCAGCTTTACCTTCTTGTTTAAGATGTAGTGTCTCAACTTTTGTGTCACAAATACGACTAAGAGACATACTATTTATATGGGTAAGTATTTCAACTTGTAGCCCACAAATGTTTGGATGATGTAGTAGACTACTCTTTCTTTGTTATCATCATCTAGCTAGGCTAGGAGAGCTTCCAACGTTGCTTGTGTGATAAACACATAGATTACCATTTCCTTGTCTAGAATAGGCGACATGCATACAAGAGGAGTAAGTAGGTACTCAACTTGTTGGAATGCTTGGTCACATCTCCCATCTCACTTGAAGGTGATGTCCTTATGTAGGAGATGAGTGAAATGGTGACATTTGTTTGTCAATTATGTGTTAAATCACCTGATGGATTGTAACTTGCCTTGTAAACTCAGTTGTTTCAATTTATTTGGTGGAGGCATCTCTATTATAGCTTTAACCTTTGTAGGATCCACTTCAATCCCCCTCCTTGATAGTATGTACCCTAATAGCTTTCTAGATGTTACTCCGAACATGCACTTCTTAGGGTTAAGTCTTAAATTATATTGTTTGAGCCGATCAAACACCTTTGCAAGATTGGTCAAGTGATTTTCCATTTTGACTGAATTTTCTAGAATGTCATCCACATAGTCTTCCATGATTGCGTGTAGCATATCATGGAAGATGTTCGTCATTTCTCTTTGATATGTTGCTCCTATGTTCTTTAGACCAAATGACATTACATTCCAGTAGAAATTCCCCCAAGCACAAATAAATGTTATTTTGTGATGGTCATATGTAGATATTTTTATCTAGGTATATCTAGAGAAACCATCCATTAAGGATAGCATCTCATGCCTTATTGTTAGATCCATGATCATTTCAATACAGGGAAGGGGGAAGTCATACTTTGGGTAGGATTTGTTCAGGTCTCTGAAGTCTGTGAAGATCCTTATGCCCCGAGTAGGTTTTGACACTGGTACTATATTTTATGTATGTTCCAAATAATCAATGGGTCTAATGAAACTCACATCTAGTAACTTCTTTAGTTCTACCTTTATCAATAATGCTATTTGAGGATGTATTTTTTTGAGTTTTTACTTGATGGGCTTTGCTCTATGGGAGGTGGCCAAATGGTTTACTACTAGTGATGGATCTAGTTTAGGCATATCTACATAGTGTTGAACAATTTGGATAACTGAGAGGGGGGGTGAATCAATTATTATAAAATAATTTTCTTGACTTTAATTAATCCAGATCAAACTTAAATCAATTAGATATTAATGAACATGAAAGCATAAAAAATACCATGCACAATGAACACTATAATTTATGTGGAAACCCAAGAAGGGAAAAACCACAAAGAATTCTAATTCTCAATTGTAGAACACCGGTTAAGGTGACACTAGTTAAGGTGATTTTTACAAAGGGCTCACTACCAAAATTTCTCACTACAGGCAAGGCTCACTATTGGTGGGATCACTACCCGAATATTATAGAAAAGGATAAAAAGGCTCACTTCCAAAAGAGAAAGGCTCACTTCCAACAAGAAAAAGGCTCACTATCAATAGAAAAAGGCTCGCTTCCAATAGAAAAAGGTTCACTGCTAGAAGAATGATGAAAGGGAATCCACTATTGAAAGAATTGTCACCAGCAAAGACACCAAATAGAATCTCGCTATTTTCTACCTTCAATTGTATACTTTCACATACTTCACAATGTTTGGATTTTCAGATTTGTAAATTTATCATACTTACTTTCATTAAACAAAATCAAATCTTACTTACACCATTCCATGCTTCCATAAAATCCTAAGTCATTCAAACACAATTTGAATTAGGTAGTCAGCCAAACACCATTTTGAATTAGGTCACCACAAAAATATTCCTATAGTGGAAGGGAATGAAACATGGACCATATAGAACCTCCTCGCTCAAATTAACACACTACATATTTATCATGATATCTAGAACCAAAGAATAGGATATGCACGTTATAATGAAAACAATGTGCCAGAGAAAGTTAACCAACTACTAGATTAGTCTAGACCCATAAGAGTGTATCTAATTATGTTTTAATAAGAATGGGATCAAGATAAACACGACCAAAGATAGATCATTATAGCACAACATCCAAAACCATGAAAATCTAAATCACCAAAGCATTAGAACTGAACCTCTATCAACAAACCAACATATGTTGACATCAATGATAACCATTAATGAAAACAATCAAAAACATTGCATCTCAACACATTCCAACAATCTCCCCTTTGTCATTGATGGCACCATTCATCAATAAAAAAAAAAACAATGCAACTTCTTGGCTTCTTTTCTTCTCCCCATTTAACATCAAAGACAAAGGGAAAAAATCCCCCTGAAAAAATTACTCCACTCCCCTTATGAGGAATCCACCAAGCATTGATCTAGATAAGAGTGGGCATATAATACCTTGGACCAATGCACACCTTGGTACAAATTATTATAGACTAGGTGGTCGTAGAACCCCTAACTTTTGTCAGAGATACTCAAAAGTATCTTTGGTCAATATTTTTGTGAAGATATCTACAATCTTCTCTTTTGCAGTTGTATCTTCAAGTTTTACCTCATTATCCAAAGCCATCTCTCTTAGGAAATGATATCTGATGGATATATGTTTCATTCCAAAGTGATGTACTTGATTCTTGGAAATATTTATTACACTGGTATTATCACACATAATTGAGATTAGTTCATCCAATGATTTACTAATGTCCTTCAAAGTTTGTTTGATCCATAGTATTTGAGTACAACACGAGGATGATGCAATGTATTCAACTTCTGCAGTAGATAAAGATACAAAATCTTGTTTCTTACTTGACCAAGCAACCAATTGGGAGCCAAGGAAATAAGCTACACCACTTGTGCTCTGCTTGTTATCAACATATCCGACCTGATCAACATTAGTGTAGGCTATCAAGGTGAAGTGTGATTCCTTTGGATATGATAAACCCATATCTTCTATACCCTTCAAATATCTAAAGATTCTTTTTACTGCAACAACATGTGATTCCTTTGGTTCTTGCTAAAATATTATTGCTATACAAACAACATACATAATGTCTCGTCTAGTAGTAGTCAAATATAACATCCCTCCAATCATTGACCTGTACATACTTGCATCAGCTTTAGGTGAATCATCTTCTTTTGTCAACTTACATTCGGTAACAATAGGTGTACAAACCGGTTTATAATTCTCCCATCCAAACTTCTTCAATAATTCTTTCATATGCTTGGATTGAGAAATGAAAATTCCTTTACTATTTTGATTTACTTGTTGTGCTGTAGAAAAATGGCTCCTTTTCATTTTCATGGTCTTTTAGGTCTTGTTTCATGGTGTTGCTCTGATTTTATGTTGTGACATGGCTTGAAAATGCTTATTTAGATACTAAAACTCAAAGAACGATGTCTTGTGAAGGTGTTGTGAAGTGTTGTAAGACATTTCTACACTCTTCTAGACTATGTTAATTATAATTCACCTAAAAATCACCTTTTTATTCATTATCAAGTCCTATTTTCAAGTGTTGTAAATTCTTGTAACAAGCTTTCACACTTTTCTAGGAACATCTTCACTATTTATCCCTTTTTCATGCCTTATTTGACCCCTTTATGCTCTCATATGCTTAACTAAGTGTATTTTTGAGTGTTTTGACAAACAATATTAAATACAACATGTTCTTGACACTTGTTTTAAGGTCCTAGGTGGGACCGATTCACCATGGGTGGAAAATGAGTCCCCCTTGGCCCCAAATTCAAAATATTTTACATTTCTTTTTGGGATTTTATTCAAGATCACTTGATGTCAGCTTGTGATGAGGTATGAATGGGTAACTAAGGCACAAGTATGTATAAATATGTGATTTTTGTTGGAATTGTGTGCCTCAATCTCACAGGCTAAAACCTCTAAGTAAGCATGGTCACTGTGACTGTTGAAATGTTTGGCTAATCTTCCTCTAATCTTAATCTATCAGTTTGTCGGTGTGACTTCTAGAATCTCTCAGAGATCGACATAACCTGAGCCTTCAACGTAACTTGGAAAGTCAAAATGAGTCTTACCACCAGGAGAAGTCTTGCTGATGGAGCTATCCTGTTGATAGTCATTGTGACTCTTGCTGATGGTGTTTGGTCATAGAGACTCTTGGAAAGGGATGGTATCAGTGTGACTTGTTGTGTTTGGTGTAACCCTCTATGAGTGGGTTGGTCTGGCTGATAGGTTATTCTTATCAGATGTCAGGGAGACTCTCGGTGACAAGTGGTTTCAGTGAGAGGTGTGACCTTGGAGACTCTTGGCAACAGATGATTATCTCGATGATGGTATGGTCTATTGTTGGTATGACTCCTGGTGAAGGATGGACTTGGGGTGACTTGGAACCTACGAGGTGACTCTTAGCAATAGCTAAAGTATTTTCGATAGATGTCCATATTTGTATGACTTGAGGGCTCATTATGACTCATAGCAACTAGCGATTATCTGTGTGATGAGTCTGCTGAGGATATCAGTGAAAGGTCTTGTCGATCTTACCGATAGAGTAAGTCTTGCCGATGGGAGTGTTGATTTCGATGTGAATTTTGAACTCATTTTGATCTCCTGCTGATAGAGATGGATGTGTAATTGGTCTTGTGGCATCGAAGAAACACGGCTTGTGTCTCACTGACATGCGATTTTGCTTGAATGACTTTGACCATCTGAAGATCCTACATGGTATTTGTTCAACCAATCAGAGAATTAGAATGGGAACCATTGGCAGTTAGACTATTATGATCATTCTTGTGAGGAAGATCAACAAATTGTGAGCAACATGGATATACTCTATAATCAATGATGATGATCAGTTCGGTGAATAGTGTTGTGAATGGGTTAGTGTGTGATCAGTGTGTATGAATTTAATTCAGAGAGCATTGTAACTAGAATGTTTAGTACAAGGTTGATCAAGGAATTATCATGTTGTAAATTGACATCAAAAAGATAAGTCTAATCTCTATATGTAATTTTCATTACTATAATACAAAGAGGCTTTTCTTGGTGTGGTGGGTTTTTCTCTCGTAAGGGTTTTCCCATGTAAATCTTGTGTTCATCTGTGGATGTTAATTTCTCTATTTCTGTTATTTCTTTCATGAGTATCTTAATTGGACTGTAATTGAAAATTTAAAATCACCTCTGCATTCTTCCCTAAGGTTTTGACGTTAGGAGAGTTAGTTCCGCACCTTAGCTTTCCTTACAAGTGGTATCAGAGCATGACCAGTTGTGTTATCTTTGTGGGTATGTTGGGTTTTTTGTGTCAATTTTGTTCAGTAGGAGTCTTGTAGAAGTTTGGTAATTCAAATTATAGATTAAGATGGCAAGCATGTCGGGAAAGATTAAAATTGAGAAATTCAATGGCAACAATTTTGAGTTGTGCAAACTTAAAATGGAGGATCTCTTGGTTGACTGTGATCTTTGGATTGTTGTGTCTGGAACAAAGGCTACATGCACGAAGCAAGAAGATTGGGACCTTGTAGATTGAAAATCAAAGTGGCTAATAAGGCTCTATTTAGCAGACTCTGTTCTTCTGAATGTTCATGAAGAAAAGACTGCATCTTCCTTGTGTAAAAGACTGGAAACTATTTATCAGGGCAAGTCCTTGGTGAATAAATTATTCTTGAGGAAGATGTTGTACACTTTGAGAATGCATGAGGGAGGATCTATTGTTAATCATTTGAACTCTTTCAACGTGCTAATTTCTTAGTTAGCATCTATGGGTGTGAAGATTGATGAAGAATATCGTTGTATGATGTTATTATGTTCTTTTCTAGATTCTTGGGATCACCTAGTGATGGCTATTGGGAGTACGACATCCTATTTTAAGATGGAAGATGTTGTTGCTTCTTTTTTATTAGAAGAGATGAGAAGGAAATCTTCTGAGATGGCGAAGGAGGATCTTACTGTTAGAGGCAGATCAAAAGAAAAAGGAAAGAAGAAGGACAAGAAGTCCAAATCCAAATTAGAAGGTATATTAAAGTCTCATGGAAAGAAGTCCAAGGTGAAGTACTGGAATTGTGGGAAACTTGTTCATATCTAAAAGGATTGTAAAGAGGAGAAAAAGAAGAATTCTAACAATGATTCTTCTTAGAGTGATGTAAACACCTTCATTGCAGCCTTGGCTACACAGGCATCAGATGATGTCTAGATGATTGATTCTGGAGCATCTTTTCACATGACATCTCATAGAGACTGGTTCACAAAGTATAAAAAATATGATGGTGGAAAGGTGTATTTGGCAAGTGATTCATCTTTGGAAATAGTTGGCCATGGAAGAGTCAGAATTCAATTCCCTAATGGAAGAGTGAAGGGATTCAATGATGTAATGCATATACTAGGTCTGGCTCAAAATTTACTTTCTATTAGTAAGTTGAATGATATGGGAGTGCAAGTCACATTCTCTAGAAATGGCCGCAACATGACTAGAGGCTCAATGGTGCTAGCAAGGGGTGCTTATATTGGTACTTTGTATAATAGATGCACATGTTGTGCAATGCAATAGTGTCTCTGTAAAGTCACAAAAAGCTACTCATGGAGAAAAGAAGGTAAAAATTCTTGATAGTGTAAACTTTATGGCAGTTAAACTTCCAAAAGAAAAGACTATGCTCTAGCATCATAGGCTTGGTCATGTTGGAGAAAAAGGTTTAAAAACCTTGAAGAATAAAAACCTAGTTGAAGGGCTTGATGATTGTAACTTTGAATTCAAATTTTGTGAACATTGTATATATGGTAAACAACACCATGTTTCATTTTATTCCAATCCTCACAAATCTTCTGGTTTGCTTGATTATATACATTCTGATGTTTTTGGTCTAGTGAATGTTCCTTCTTTGTCTAAGTCAAGGTATTATGTATCATTTATTGATGATTATTCAAGAAGGGAATTTGTCTATTTTTTGAAAAGTAAATCAGAAGTGTTCAATTGGTTTAAGGAATTTAAGAACCTTGTAGAAAATTAGACTAGAAGAAAAATAAAATGTTTAAGGACTGATAATGGTGGTGAGTTTTGTTATGATGATTTCAAGAGGTACTATAAAGATCATGGAATTAAAAGATATAAAACTACACCTTACACTCCACAAAAAAATGGAGTTGTAGAAAGGTTCAATAGGACAGTGATGGAAAGAGCACAAAGTATGCTAAGTAGTGCTGGCTTGGAAGAGAAGTTCTGGGCTGAGGCAGTTGCTACAACATGCTACTTGATAAACCATTCTCCTAATTCTTCTCTTGTTGAGAAAACACCTTTGGAAGCATGGTCTGGAAAGAAGCCCTCTTTGAGACACATTCAAGTCTTTGGTTGTGAGGCATATGCACATGTGCCAAATGAGAAAAGATCTAAATTGGAAAACAAGGTTGTCAAATGTATTTTTATTAGTTATAGTGCTGACATAAAAGGATACAAGCTTTGGAATCTTGATACGAAGAAGGTTTTATATAGTAGAAGTGTTATCTTTCATGAGCTGAAGCCTTCTACCTTGGATCTGCAGTCAGAGACAAAATTAGAAAACAAAAAGGATGTAGTTGAATTCCTCTAACACCAGATAAAGAGGAATTGAAAAATTCAAAATGTACTTGAAATGAGGAGAGCTCAAGCAGTTATGAGAGTTCTGAAGAAGAAGAACAACCTCAGCCTCAGCAAGTGAGGAGGTCAACTCATGAAAGAAAGCAACCTGATAGGTATGGGTTTTCTTTGATAGATTCTACTTGTGCCTATGCTTTAATTTCTAGCACTGATGAGCCTAGGACTGTGAAAGAGGCATTTAGAATGTCTGATTCAAACTCTTGTTTTGGAAGCCATGAATGAAGAAATGGAATCATTAGAAAAGAAATGATACTTGGAGTTTGGTGCCCTTGCCTGAAGGAAAAAAAAAGTTGTTGGCTGCAAAATGGGTATTTAAAAAGAAAATAGGTCTGGATGGCAGGAAAAGTATAAGGTGAGGTTGGTGCGAAGGGTTATTCATAGGTAGAGGGAATTGATTATGGAGAAATTTTTTCTCCTGTAGCTAAGCTGACGTCCATTAGATTTATTTTGTCACTTGCAGTAGCGTATGAATTAGAGATTGAACAGATGGATGTGAAGACAACATTTATTCATGGTGATCTTTAAGAAGAAATTTATATGTCCCAACCTGAACACTTTGTGGAGAAAGGTAAAGAAAAACTGGTTTGCAAGTTGAAAAAATATATGTATGGATTAAAGCAATCTCCTAGAATGTGGTACCAGATGTCTGACACTTTTGTTTTCTCATTGGGAGTTGTAAGATCAAAATCTGATCATTGTGTGTATTACAAAGCTGAAAGTGATCGAGTTCTTATTATTTCTCTCTATGTTGATGATATGTTGTTCATAGGCAATAGTAAGTTAATGATTTATGATCTAAAAACTCAGTTATCTCAAAGTTTGAAATGAAAGATCTTGGTGCAGCAAGTTATATTCAGGGATAGGAAGAGTAGAAGACTTTGGCTCAGTCAGAGTAAGTATATTAAGACTATTCTAGAGAGATTTTGTATGACTGATTGCAAGCAGCTAGTTGTTCCAGTTTTGCAGGGAACAAAGCTATCTGTTGAAAACTACCCAAAATCTCCTATTGAGATGGAGGACATGACCATTGTGCCTTATGCTAGTGTGGTTGGTAGTCTAATGTATGTAATGGTTTGTACAAGGCTAGACATTGCCCAAGCAGTGGGAGTACTTAGTTGGTTTATAGCTAATCCTAGAAGATCACATTGGGATGCTATGAAAAGAGTATTTAGATATTTGAAGGGAACTACTAAATATGCATTGTGTTACCATGGTAGCTTGGTTGAATCACAAAGGACTCTCAGCATTCGAGGCTATGTGGATTCTGATTGGGAAGGGGACATTGACAGCAGAAGATCCACCAATGGATATATTTTCATGATGAACAGTGGTGTAGTGAGTTGGATGAGTAAGTGGCAGATTGTAGTCGCTTTGTCCACTACAAAGGCAGAATACATGGTAGCAACACACTCCTATAAAGAATCAATTTGGTTAAAACGTTTGTGTTCTAACATTGGTTTTGATGTAGGTAAAATAACAATTTACTGTGACAGTCAGAGTGCTATTTTTTTGGAGAAGAATCCTACTTTCCTTGCTAGGAAAAAACATATAGATGTGTAGTATCAGTTTGTATGAGATATGGTGGAGGATGGAAAGGTCTCTTTAGAAAAAGTGGATACTCTGAAGAATGTTATAGATGTATTGATGAAGCCAGTGAGCATAGACAAGTTCAGGTGGTGTACTAGTTTGATGGGCCTCAATTCCCATGAATTTTAGTAGTTTTGTTGTGCTCTGGAGGTGCTTGTGTGATCTTTGTCAAGTGGGAGATTGTTGGAATTGTGTGGCTCAATCTCACAGGCTGAAACCTCTGAGTAAGCATGGTCACTATGACTACTGAGATGTCTGGCCGATCTGCCTCTAATCTTAATCTATCAGCTTGTCGGTGTGACTTCTAGAATCTCTTAGCGATCGGCATAACATGAGCCTTTAGTGTAACTTGGATAGTCAGAATGAGTTTTAGCATTGGGAGAAGTCTTGTTGATGGAACTGTCCTATTGATAGTCATTGTGACTCTAGCTGATGGTGTTTGGTTAGAGATACTCTTGGCGAGGGATGTTATCAGTGTGACTTTTTGTGTTCAATGTAACCCTCTACTAAGTGGGTTGGTCTGGCTGATAGGTTATTCTTATCGGATGCCAGGGAGACTCTGGGTGACAAGTGGTTTTGGTGAGAGGTCTGACCTTGGAGATTCTTGGTGACGGATGATTATCTTGCCGATGGCATGGTCTATTTTCAATATGACTCCTGGCGAAGGATGGACTTAAGTGACTTGGAACCTACAGGGTGACTCTTAGTGACAACCTAAGTCTTTCCAATGGATGTTCATATCGGTATGACTTGAGGGCTCGTTCTGACTCAATGTGTATGAATTTAATTCAGAGAGCATTGTAACTGGAATGTTTAGTATAAGGTTGATCATGGAGTTATGTTGTTCTAAATTGACATTAGAAAGATAAGTCTAATCTCTAGATGCAATTTTCATTACTGTAATACAAAGAGGCTTTTCTTGGTGTGGTGGGTTTTTCTCCTATAAGGGTTTTCCCACGTAAATCTGATGTTCATCTGTGGATGTTAATTTCTCTATTTTTGTTATTTCTTTCATGAGTATCTTAATTGGACTGTAATTGAAAATTTAAAATCACCTCTGCATTCTTCTATGAGGTTTTGACATTAGGAGATTTAGTTCCGCACCTTAGCTTTCCTTACAATTTTCACCTAATTTTACATATCTTAGAATCTCCTCACTAATTCAAGCATTTCATCTCATATTTCAAGCATTCAAGCATTCTACAACATCAATTCAATCACAATTCAAGCACTTTGAAGCAACCATTGAAATTACTTCAGATTTGCATCATCAAGGGTTTGGTAAGTTAATAGCAATTTCATGTTGTTAGTTTATCATTCCTTTGCATTACCAAAAATGGTTTGATTACCAAAAATGAGGTTTGACCAAGGTAAACCCTTATTCACTAAGCTTAAACCATTTTTCCCTATTGCATGTTTGTCTATAGACCTAGGTATGTAGATTTGACAAAAAAAATTGGTATTGAACATTGGTTTACAAGTCAACTAGGTGATTCAAGTCAACTTAAGTCTATTTCAAGCTTGGAGAAGGTTTTCTATCCGTTTCTTGTAGAATTGACTTCGATAACTTGACAAGTAGTGATTTCTAGATCTGGTGTTGCAGAGCTATCTCCTGATTTTTCAAAAATTTGGGAGAGGACTAATTTTCCACCTATGGTGAATGAGTCCCACCTTAGGACTAAAAATCTGAATTTTGTCAGATTTTGGATCTCGACAGATAAAAACTTGCTCTCAATAGTTTTTCACTAGGAGGAGGACTAATTCACCACCCTGGGTGAATGAGTCCCACTATGAAAAATTAGTAATTTTCACCATCATTAAAAACATTCTAGATTCATCACATTTCATCTAGGTGCACTCATATTCATCTCGTTTCTTTCTATTCTGCAAAATTTCTTCATTTATTTCATTGTTTGCATATCACAACGTGTTTTCAAACATAACTTTAATTTCACTTTTGCATTCATTTTCATACATTTATATTATTCAATTGTATTTATTTAAATTCATTTAGGTTAGACAACATAACACATAACATTATTTGATTGAACTAGTTAGCATTTTTGGCCTAATTCTCTCCTTTTAGGTGAAAAACCCTAGAAATGTTAAAGAAGTCCTGAGAGCCAAAAATCAATGGTTCATTTTGGTGAACCCAAATTTTGAGCACTTTACATTTCTTATTTCATTTACATATAGCATCTTATTTTTCATTTGCATAACATTCAATTAGTACATTGTTCTATTTTTTCATTTTAGGATATTTTATCTTGCATTAGTGAAAATTTCATTTAGCTTTCATTTTTGCATTGCATCTCATTGACTAAATTAAAAATATGCATTTTTCATCATTTTTTTCATTTTCTAGGACATTCAATTCATCTTAAAATTTCTAAAAAATACAAAAAAATTGCATACTAGGACTCATTCGCCACTTAGGGCGAATCAGTCCCTCTGCACTTGTTAAACAACATTTTTAGCGCTTTTATGGCATTTGTCTACATTTTTGTTTTCTATCATTAGATTTTAGTTACAATTAGCATTATTTTTGTTATTTTCATTTCAAACTCTTAGATTAGTTTGTATTTACATTCACCCTTCAGTTTTACTTGCATGAGTGTTTGGTGCCCCATTGATAATACTTTAGTGAGAAGAAGTTCTAGACTCATGGCTTCCCACGATATCACTTTCACTGTGGACCTTGGGATCTCATGAGCTCCTACTCCTAGTATGGAAAATGGTGCATTAGGCCCTAACAATACCACTTCTATTCCTTCACCTTTCCATCTAATGAATGTTGACAACGAAAACAACTCTCTTCCTCAAGAAAAATTCATTAGTATTCATGAAGAATTTTCCCATTTACAACAAGACTTGTCACTTGAAAAAATTTCCCAAACTGGCACACCTTCCATTGATAATCTTCATCATTTGATTGAAAGTGATGATGGCTTGCAAGTGATGAAGAAGATTGCCAAGATTTACAACAAACATGCCACTTCTAATACCCAATCTGCAACCATTCCTGTAAGCCAAAGAGGACCTCAATTCCCCCCCCCTTCAACCATAGCTTCCATACCAACTTATACCAATCCACAAGTCCATACAACTATGCATCAAGCTACTTCTTTACTGATTTCCACTAGCATTCCTACTTCTCTTGCAACATTGAAAGTCCCTTCCGCCACCTTCATACCCCATAGTATTCCTTTCACTTCACCTCATATCACCTATACTCCATCAAAATTTTCCCTTCCAACTCAACCCACATACCCCGATCCCCTTCTTACACAACTCCTTACCATTGTTTCATCTATGCAACATCAACTTTCCATCATTAGCCAAGGTCAATCCACCCCACTTACATATCATGTTCATAGTAGCCCCTTATCCTTAGAAATTTTATGTACCCCAATGCCACAAGGGATAAAAATGCCTCAGCTTGAGAAATATAGAGGAAAAGGAGACCCTACCAAACTATTTCCATCGACCTTGAAACACACTGCCTTGGAATGGTTTTACAACTTTCCTAATCATTCCATCTATTATTTCAATGAATTTTTAGATGATTTCATTAGTCACTTTTAAGTTCACATGACACCTAAAAAGACAATGGCTAACCTTCTTCGATGTAGACAAAACACTAATGAAAAATTAATGGATTTTATCTCATGATACCAAACTGTGTATGCTCAAATTAATGTCAAGATTCTTGATGCACATCTACAAAATATGTTTATCGAAAACTTGCACACACACCTTTAGGATAAATTAACAATGATAAAATTCCCTCGTTTATGCATTTATGCACAAAATTGTGTGAATACCATAATTTGGTTTCAAGTAGTGATTCAAAATCCACTTCTAACCAAGTTGATAAAATTGAACACAACAATCAACACCAAAATAACCAACAAAACTTCTGCAAACCAAATAGAGGATTTTTCTACTTTAATTCACCTCCTCAACCTCAACCCCAGCCAACCTAATCCATTCCAAATCAAGTGGCAGCTATTAAAGCAACGATGCCTTATACCTATGGGGACCCGAAGAGGTAGTTTACTCCCCTACCTAATACCCTTCATAATGCAATGAACCAATTAATTCAAAAATTCCTACTAACTTTGCCACCCATTCGACCACTTGATCCAAACCAACCTTTACCACCCACCTTCAAACCTAATGCTTATTGTCATGTTCATCACTAGAATAGAAATGACACTGAACACTGCAAGCATCTAAAACATTTAGTTCAAGATCTCATTAATTCAGGCCATCTGTCCATTATGGGTGTTAATGATCAAAGAATAAGTCCGTTGCACCCCCTAACCAAAATTTTCAAATTTTCACTAATCCCATGCCTCAACACACTACTTCATTTGTCAAGGCTAGCGAAACTTCAACCACTAATGTAATAACTATTCATACAAACAATGAACAATATGATATACCTCCCCTCGTTACTACAAAAATTCCTATGGATGAGCTAGTAGCTACGATAAACATTGTCCCTCGTATGGGCCAATCCCCTAAGTCTCTTGATATCACTTTTTTTGCTAAAGAAATACTACAAAAACTTCTTGATGGTCCTCTTTAGATAGCTAGAAGAATCTATCATAAGCCCACTTATGGGATATTAATAGATCCTGCTTGTGGAGAGCATGTGATCACAAAGGAGTTTCTAGTATTACATGAGCTAAATCAAGATGAATATAATTAACCAAATGCATGGATTAAGACACATACTAGTTTTGCATGCCCTACGATTGGATCGATCGTGCTACCATTACAAATAGGACCTAAAACTTTGGAGGTAACATTTTCAATTATTCTATAATCTAACCAATTTCATTTGCGGCTAGACTACCCTTGGCTTTGCTCAATGAAAGCAGTCTCATTAGTCATTCACAAGTGTTTGAAGTTCCCACATGACAATGAGATAGTCACCATACATCATAGTGGATTTAATCCTTTATCTTCCAAAGGTAATTTTTCATTAGAAGCCTTTTGGCCTACACCTATGGAACCTATCACACCTCGAAAGGACTTCTTTTTCATTGTGTATCAAAAGTTTAAAGCCAAAAAGATAGCCTATTTGTCTCTTTGTAACTCATCCCCATCCACTTCCACACCTCCTATCATAGATGAAACTATACTTCAACCTAAGTTTGACAATGAGAAAACCATACAACCTCTTGAACAACCACCCCTTGATACTTCCTCACCATCATTTAAACAACCAAAGGAAAATGAAACCACTCTTGTCATGCCTCCTCACCTTAATTTTTTTTATAAAGCTAAAGAGAAAGTGGTTGATCCATCCTCTTCAATTTCTTTTGTTCTTCCCTCTTTGGAAGCAGATGAAACTATGATGACTCAATTCGCTCTTACACCTTAATAACTCAAAAATAAAATTAAAAGAAACTGCATGGTACTAGGGAATGAAGGCGTTGTCATCATCTCATTGCTCATCAATATTGCATAGAAGATAAAGAAAATAAACCATTACATTTAACTGAAGTAATAGATGAACACCCTCCTTCTCCTAACCTACCACATGATAGTCAAGTGCAACCTTCACAAAAAATTGAACAAATCCAACAACCTCCACTTTTGATCCATCAATCCTTAGAAATAACCCTTCATCCTCCTAGTATCATAAATCTTGATGATGATGTGATGATAGAAAAAATAGATGAAGTACATAATGATTTAAATTCTTTATTTTCATCTATAATGAACTTAAATGATACATACTCTTCACCAAGTGAAGAACCTAGTATGACTCCTAGTTTGACATGATAGTCAACTGCTCTTGCATACACTAAACATGATTGGAAGGTGGATGGCCTATTACATGGTTGACTTGCATTCACCTAACTAGCCTTTTTTCTTTTCTCTTTTTATTTTCCTTTTCATGTATGTATTGTGTTCCTTCGTATTGTATGTTTGATGTTCCCTTTCTTCATACACTTCTTCTATTCATATCTCTTTTCTTCTATATGTCAGACATTGTCTTTTTCATTTTTTGTTTTGTGTTCTCCCTCTAGGGATGACACAAAGCATAAAGATGCTCTATGTACCTTCCATGTTGACCCAAAAGGTCCTTGTCTTTTTCATTTTTTCATTTTTCATTTTCCTTTTGGGGATGACACAAAGCGTAGAGACGCCCTATGTCTCTTCCATGTTGACCCAAAAGTTCCTTGTATTTTTTTCTTTTTTGTTTTGTGTTTTCCTTTTGGAGATGATGCAAATCATTGAGACCAAAATTTCTCCTTCATGTTGACCCAAAATATTTTTCATTTTCTTTCATCTTTTTTTTTTCATTTCACTTGTGTCTTCCTTATGGAGATGATGCAAGGTGTCGAGACCACAATGTCTCTTCCATGTTGACCCAAAATAGACTTTGTCTTTCCTTTGTTTTCACTCTCTTAGTGTCATTCTTCTAGTTCTATGTGCTTTGGGGAATGATGACAGTTCCACACTCTTTCATAAAATACATTGCAACAATGTACATACTGAACCAAAATGAATAGATACCTTATATGTTTGGTGTGCTTTATTTTCTGGGGGGCAACTTTGGGCTCTCTTTGTTTTCTCTTGACATGATGCAACCTCACTTCAAAACATATAACTTGGCATAGGGCTTTCTAGGTTGGCTCTCATGTTTTGTTTTCTTGTTGCATTTTCTTTTCTTCTCTACTTTAAAGTAATTACTCACAAAATGATGTGTAGTAATTCCTTTAAAGTGGGGGGAATGCATTACCATTAATTCATTTCAATTATTCATTCCTAGTGTAGCCTTGTCATTTATATGATGCATTTTTCACTTTGTGTATGGCATTAGGTGTGATGTCCTTCATAAGTGTGATCTCTCTAAGCATATTACATTCATCTTGGTGGCATGATGTGATGCACTGCATCCCCTAAGTTGTGAATATACTATTCTTTGATTGGTCCTCTCTTGGAGACATTAGACATAATGTCCCCTAAGTGACTAACCTTGCATGAAATGAACAAGACTCCTATGAACATTTTACACTCTTATGCTTTACATTTTTTCCACCTTGCATAACGTAGTTTGAATGACTGTGGTACTTTGTATTTTTGTTCATAGAACTTATTTCCTTGTGGTTCCTTGTTAAAGTTATCATTGGGTATAAGTTTGGCATGGTTGAGCGGGAAGCCCACCTAGCGGCATGACTTTTCCCCATAGCCACTTTTATTTTTTGTTTGTGAGTGCATACCAACTAGTGTATGCATCTTACCTTTTTGGGCTTTCTCACCTCGTGGACAACTAGTTCTATGGCCCCAAAGTGAGTAAATTTGGGCCTTCTCACCTATTAGACCATCATATGTTTTATCACCCTAGAGTGAGTATACATTTTCTTTTTCAAACAAGCAACATAGATTTTATCCACAACTACTTGGATTGACAATCAAAGCTTCATCCAATTCATTTCAACACTTGTGTGTTCCTTTGTTATTATGTTTAGTTTTCCATGGGATTTTTCATCATTGGGGCTTGATCATCCCTCTTGATCATTTTCATTCCATTTCGCTAGCTCGTAAGTGTATTTGAACCCTCTTCTTGATGTTCATGGCTACTTTAGTTTGATTTTGAAGCAAGTTCATCATCTCACTAAAGTGAGGGCTAAATTGTGCCATATAAAAATGGCCCCTTGTCATTTTCATGGCCTTTTGGGTCTTGTTTCATGGTGTTGGAATTATGTTTCTCTAATTTTATGTTGTGACATGGTTTGAACATGCTTATTTAGGTATTAAAACTCACAGAACAATGTCTTGTGAAGGTGAACTGTAAAGTGTTTTAAAACATTTCTACACTCTTCTAGACTCTATTAATTATAATTCATGTAAAAATAACCTTTTTATTCATTATCAAGTCCTATTTTGAAGTGTTGTAAAGTCTTGTAACAAGCTTACACACTTTTCTAGGCACATCTTCACTATTTATCCCTTTTTCATGCTTTATTTGACCCCTTTATGCTCTCATATGCTTAATTAAGTGTATTTTTGAGTATTTTCCTAACAAAAAATATTAAATGCAACACATTTCTTGACACTTGTTTTTAGGTCCTAGGTGGGACCCATTCGCCATGGGTGGTGAATGAGTCCCCCTTGGCCCCAAATTCAAAATCACTTGATGTTGGCTTGTGATGAGGTATGAACGGGTACAACTAAGGAACAATTGTGTATAAATATGTGATTTTCACCTCATTTTACATCTCTTAATATCTTCTCACTTATTCAAGCATTTCATCTCATATTTCAAGCATTCAAACATTCTACAACATCAACTCAAGCATAATTCAAGCACTTTAAAGCAACCATTGACATTATTTCAGATTTGCATCCTCAAAGGTTTGGTAAGTTAATAGAAATTTATTGTTTTTGGTTTATCATTCCTTTGCATTTAATTATTTTATTGAAGGTTTGATTACCAAAAATGGGGTTTGACCGAGACAAACCCCTATTTACTAATTTTAAACCATTTTTCCCTATTACATGTTTGTTTGTAGACCTAGGTATGCAAATTTGACAATATTTTTGGTGTTGAAGATTGGTTTACAAGTGAATTAGGTGCTTCAAGTAAGTTCTTAAGTCTATTTCAAGCTTGGAGAAGGTTTTCTATCCGTTTCCTATAGAATTGACTTCGACAACCTGATAGGTAGTGATTTCTAGATTTGGTGTTGCAAAGTTGTCTCTTGATTTTTTAGAAATTTCAGAGAGGACTAATTCACCACCTTTGGAAAATGAGTCCCACCTTAGGATTGAAAATATGAATTTTGTTAGATTCTAGATCGTGATAGATAGAAACTTGCTCCCAACAGTTTTTCACTAGGAGGACTAATTCACCACCCTGGGCGAATGAGTCCAACTGTGAAAAATTAGTAACTTCCACTAGAATTCAAAACATTCCAGATTCATCACATTTCATCCAAGTGCACTTAGATTCATCTTGTTTCTTTATGTTCTGCATAATTTCTTCATTTATTTCATTATTTGCATATCACAGTGTGTTTTCAAACATAGCTTTTATTTCATTTTTGCATTCATTTTCATACATTCAAATTAGTCAATTTCATTTAGTTAACTTCATTTAGGCTAGAAAACATAACACATAACATTATTTGAATGAACTAGTTAGCATTTTTGGCCTAATTCTCTCCTTTTAGGTGAAAAATCCTAGAAGAGTTAGAGAAGTCCTAAGAGCCAAAACTCAACGGTTCATTGTAATCCAAGGAAGAAATTTAACTCACCTATCATAGAAATTTTTAATTCCTTTTGAATTTCATTTGTAATTTTTTTGCACATATCATCATTTCCTCCAAAAATTATGTCATCAACATAAACCACAACAATCAACATTTGATCTGAATGAATTTTGTAGTATAAATTACTATTAGTAGATCCCTTTTGAAATCCTTGTCCAATAAATTATTTGTCTAATCCACAATACTAGGCTCTAGGTTCCTACTTCAATCCGTATAAAGCTTTCTTCAACCCACAAACTGCATTTGGGTTACTTTCAGACTTAAATCCCTCTGGTTGCTCAATATAGACTTCTCCCTTTAGTTCTCCATTCAAGAATGTAGATTTTACATCATTTGATAGAATTTTAAATCCTTAAAAGTTGCAAAAGTAGAGAATATCTAGATCACTTCCATCTGTGAAACATGGGCATATGTCTCTTCAAAATCAATACATTTGATATGAGTGTACCTTTGCAAACTAATCTTCTTTGTTTCTCATTACCTTTCCATTTTCATCTATCTTGTCTTGGAATACCCACTTTCTTCCAATTACATTTTTTTTTTGGTCTAGGAACAAGTTTCCAAGTCTAATTTTTCTCTATCTAATCAAGCTCTTCTTCCATTACCTTCACCCAATTTTGATCATTGTGCATGCTTCTTCCAAAGTCTTTGGCTCAGTTTTCAAGAGTATACATAATAATACTTGCTCTTGAGCTGCTTTGTTTCTTGTGGTGATTCCCTTATTCTTGTCTCTAATAATCTAGTTTTCTGAGTGGTTTCTCTATATATACCTTTGGGTTCTAGTTGTAGTTGTCGGAGCCTCCTTTGTCTCTTCTTTTTCTTCTTTCTTATCCTTTTCTCCTTTCTCATCTAAGTCATTAGATTCATATTCAATATGCCTATTAGGATTTCTTTTAACATCTTCATTCACTTTCAAATTCACACTCTGAACTATCTTGTTTAGTCTCTTGTTGTAACACCGATATGCTTTTCTTTTTGTGGAGTAACCCAAAAATATGCCTTCATCAGCTTTTTTGTCGAACTTTTCAAGATTTTTCTCATCTCTCTGGATGTAGCATTTGCTTCCAAAATTTTTGAAGTACTTTACTGTGGGAGCTCTTCCATGCCATAGCTCATATGATGTCTTTCCATATTTCCTTCCAAATAGTACTCTATAATAAAGTTATATTTTTGTGTATCACTTCTCTGCAGTAGACCTATGGTAAACCTGCTTCCATCATCATTGTTCTAGCTGCTTCTTGAATTGTCCAGTTCATCCTTTCCATTACACCATTTTGTTGTGGTGTTCTAGGGGTAGATAGTTATCTTTTGATGCCATTTTTTAAAAATAATTTTTTGAATTCATTAGAAGTAAACTCTCCTCCTCTATTAGATATTAAACATTTGATTCTCCTATCAACTTTATTCTCAACTCTTGCCTTGAAAATCTTGATTCTTTCTAAAACCTCTATTTTTTCTCTTAAAAATGCAACCTAGGTTAATCTTGAATAATCATCTATTAAAAGCATGAAATATATCTCACCTTGTAGGATTCTTGTTATGGTTGGACCATATAGGTCAATGTGTACAAGGTCCAACAAATCGGTAGATGATTCTTCTTTTCTTCAGAATGTTTCTCTAGTTTGCTTTCCTTATTAACATCCTTTGTAGATAGTGTTGTCTAGTTTGGTCAGTCTTGGAAAATCTTTGACTTACCTTGCTGAACTTATCCTTACCAAATTGACGAAGTTGATGTAACACATCCTCCAATACTAGAGAAAAATTTCATTGGATTGAGATAATAAGCATATCTTTGTAGCTCCTTCCAATTGACACATATTCCCACTTGTTTTTTTTCTAGTTGCGATAACAGTTTTGGATTTCTTCTAGATCTCACAACCATAATCCTAAAACACCACATTATACCCATTTTCATACATCTATCCAACACTCTAAAGATTATGATATAAACCCTTTACATAGTAAACATTGTTAGTGTTATGTTTTCCATCAAAGGTAATAGAACCAATTCCAACAATCTGTGTCATTTTATCATCTCCAAATCTAACAAAACCTTCATCACATTTCTTAGGCTTCACAAACTTAATTTTTCACCAATCATATGATTCAAACATCCACTATCAATCAACCATTCATATCTATTTCTTTTAACAAATAATGTAGCTTCAGTGTTATCATTAGATTTTGGACAAATATTAGAGATATCAAATCTAGGTTCATCCTTTTCCACCAAAAACAAACAATCCTCATGATCTGATTCATCATATGAAATTCTGACATTCTCATTAACATAATAGGCCTTATTATTGATCTTTTAAAACTTTTTCCTTGATCCTTTTTCCAGATACTTAGTTGCTAAATGACTAATATTTCCACATCTGAAACACTTAAGAGGTAACATACCTTTGTATTTGTCAGTACCTTTCTTTAGTTTCCTTGTGAAGTTTGCTTCCAATTCATCTAAACTTTCACTATCCAAATCTTATTTTGTTTTTGTGTCTTTGAAGGTTTTTTTTTATATCTCCTTTTCTTTTCCAAATTTCCTCATCTTAAATGTGGTCAAGGTGCCAAACAATTACCTCTGGTGAATTTCTTCAAATCATAAATTTCCTCAATAGTTGAGATCTTGTCACTATAGCTCTCTGATAGGGTCATAGGAATCTTCTCCATTGCATCTTCATCTGTTAGAGTACCTCCTTGATTTTGACTTCATTTACTACACTGCCAACTCTCTGAAAGTAGCTTGCTATATCCTCACCTTCTTTCATCCTCAAGTTTTCATATATGTGCTTAGCTATCAACTTCTTTGATAATTTGAATCTATCATTTCCTTCATATATTTCTTTCAAATTTTCCCAAAATTCATAAGTGGTGCCCAATGAAATAAATTTTGTTAACTTAGTCTTAGAAAAACCACTAAAGATTACATACCTTGCCTTTTCATTCTCTTCATAGGCTGAAATATCGTCCATAGTAGAAACAACTTTCCAAGTCTTGTAGCCTAGAGAGATCAAGTAACCTCTCATCTGAACTTTCCATAAACTATAGTGAGATCCATCAAATACAAGAATTTTCAGTTTGTACACTATCAGATCTACCCCAAATGGTTAATCTCTTCTTCAAGGAACCAAAGCTCTAATACCAATTGTTGAATAGTTTGAATAACTGAGAGGGGGGATGAATGAGATATTATAAAATAATTTTCTTGACTTTAATTAATCTAGAGAAAACTTAAATCAATCAAATATTAATGAACATGAAAGCACAAATGGAGAATGCTAATTCTCAATTATAGAACATCAGTTAAGGTGATTTTTAGAAAGGGCTCATTGCTAAAATTGCTCACTGTAGGTAAGGCTCACTAGCGGTGGGCTCACTGCCCGACTATTATAGTCAATGATAAAAAGCATCACTGCCAAAAGAGAAAGGCTTAGTGCTAACAGAAAAAGGATCACTACCAACAAAAAAAGGCTCACTGTCAGAAGAGTGATGAAAGGGAATCCATAGTTGAAATAATTGTCACCAACAATGACACCAGATAGAATCTCATTATTTTTTTCCTTTGGTCGTATACTTTCACATACTTCACAATGTTTGGATTTTTAGATTCATATTCATCACACTTAATTTCATTGAACAAAATCAACTCTTACTTATACCATTCCATGCTTCCATAAACTCCTAAGTCATCCAAATTTTTTTTGAATTAGGTAGTCGACTAGACACCATTTTCAATTAGGTCACCACAAAAACATTCCTGCAGTGGAAGGGAATGAAATGTGGACCATACAAAACCTCCTTGCTCAAATCAACACGCTACTTGTTTATCATGATAACCAGAACCAAAGAATATAATATACACGTTACAATGCAAAAAATGTGCCGAAGCAAGTGAACCAACTGCCAGATTGGTTTGGACCCATAAGAGTATCTCATTATGTTGCAATAAGAATGGGATCAGGATAGACACAACCAAAGATAGATCAATATAGCACAACATCTGGAACCACACCAATCTGAATCACCAAAGCATTAGAATTGAACCTTTGTTAACCAACCAAGATATGTTGACATCAATGACAACTATTAATGAAAACAATCAACATCACATCTCAACACATTCCAACACATAGGTCCATGAAAATTTTACTTTCCTATCATTGATGAATGCTGTGAATTTTTCTTTCTCTTTAGGATCAAGCAATGTAACATGGTATGTTATCTTTGGGTCTTATGTTGTGCCAACATTTATGGATTCTGCTTCTTCTACTAAAAGCATTTATCTTTCTTGATATTCTGATATGGGAAGATTGAACCTTCCATCCTCAGGTGCCTTGGGGAGGTTTTCACCATCAAATGCATCCTTTATTTTCTTCTTTTTTGGATATGATAGAGCCACATTGTGGTTTTCTCTAGGGGATCATAATTTTATTTTTATGTTTTCTCTTTCATTTTTGTGACTAGAAGATTCAATCTCTCCACCAAAGTATGCATGCTATTCAATTTTCATGACAAACCCTACTTTGTGATCTCTTGTTGGAATGTCTATTTAATGTCCCATGAACTCTGCAATCACCTCATTGTTTTGGAATTGATCCAGAATAGGTGTATGTTGTTGTTGGTCCCAATCTATCAATTGTGGGTAGTAGAGTGGTAGGCTATCATCATTATCCACAAAACTTACAGAGGTTTCTAGAATGGTTAGTGTGGCTCTGGTATCTTTTTCTCATTGGGTGAATAGGTTTTCATTACTAGAAATGGGGGAGTCATATCCAATGATAAAGGAAGGGGAATCCCATTTTTATTCATTAAAGTTCATTCCAGAATAGTAATAGACATTGGGAATGGTTATGATGAACTGGAGAGGGAACATATCAATGCTAAAGTTGTCAAATAAGTATTTGACAAGTAAATCATTGTCCATGGTATGGTAGATATCCAATTCCTTAATGCTAATAGAAGTTTCCTATTTCTTAAAATAGGTTCATCCACTTTTTGGAGTAACCACTTCTTTTTGGCTTATAACCTAGTCCCATATTTTTCTTTCTCTATTCCACTATGATAGGCTCCCATTGGCCCTTATTTTGTAGCCCAAGGCCACCTATTCCTTAATATCCCATTTTTTAAGCTAATTGATAACCTCTACTATTAGGATCAATTAGAATGGCTTGTGGATTTTCTAGTTTTTTTGGTCCTCTTTGTAAATAATGGATGAGAAGTTCTCTTTGAATATTTCTTCATCTATCATATCCCCCCACTTGGTGAAGATAGTGGGTTTTGTTATCATTTGCATTGTCTAAGCATGATTAATCTCTTTCAGACCTTCATAGACTTTGTGTGTTGGTGGAAGCATGCTGATGAAAAATGCTTGGTTGAAGTGGTAGTTTCCATTACCTCTATCTAATACTTGAACCTTGGTTTTCCTTTTTGGTTTCTCACTTGATGTGGTTTTGATTGAGGTCAATGATAGTGTGGAAGGGTTAACATATGAGAATGAATGGAAGGCTATGTCATTGCTAGGTATGTGTTGGATCTTATTATACTTCTCCTCCAACTTTGCATAGAAATGGAAGGGTTAAAGATCAACATATAATGTTACCTCTTTTCATTCATGGGGAAACTTTAGAAATTGGTGAAAGGTCGATGGTACTGCTTGTAATGCATGGATCCAAGGGAGTCCTAGGAGGAGGTTATATGGAAACTCAAGGTCAAGTACTTGACATGTAGTTTCTATGATGGCATGTCCTATCTACACTAGTACCCTTACTATTCCTTCTGAATTCCTTTCAAGGTCATCATAAGCCCTTATAGTGATACTCTTTCCTTTTTCTATCACATCATCAAAATACTCCAACAATTTGACAAATTTTAAGGTATAGATGTTTAGATCCACACCATTATCTATCAATACTCACTTGACCATGTTTTTGTGAACACCAACCTCTATATAGAGAGCATGGTTGTGGAAGATCTTTCTCTAAAAGGACTAAAATATTGTTGGCCATGATTTTTCCAACTATGGCTTGGAACTGACTAGGATTGAGGTCGCTAGGGATCGATGCTTCCAATTCTTTTTTCCAATATCTCCCTATGTGTGGGTGATAGTTCTAGCAGTTCTAGGATTGAGATTAAGGCTGAAGTCTTCTTTAGCTATTCCATAATATTGTAGTCATTTGATGGCTTAGTTGTGGGTTTAGGGGGGCTCCTTGTATTGTAACTCTCCCTCAATGGGTATTTACATTATATTTTTTGTCTCTACCTCATATAGTCACTACATTTTCCCTATTGTCATTAGCTTGTGAGAGGGTTCCTAAAACCGTGTCACTATACGTGTAGTTAGCATTGTGGTAATTTTGGTCCTTTCCTTTTTCATTCCTTTTAGCATGGTTTGGGGTTGGGTTTGTGTATATTTGAAGGTCCTTATTTCCATGATGGTGTTCAACATCTATTTCTCTTTTTTTTTTTATCAAGTCTTGGCTGAGGTGCTTGAGTCTCATGTAGTTGTTGGTTTTGTGTCCTTAGATCTTATGGAATTCACACAAGTATTTATCATTATACCATGGTGTTTTGAATCTAGTTTCCTTTGTAGACATCTAAATTTGGACACTTAATTTATCCAAATTCATCCCCTTTCATCTTATTTTCATTAATTAAGTAATATTGCTATTATTTAATTAGTATCTTTAATTCTGCCAAATCCCTAAGGTATTTAATCAATAATACCTTATCTCTTTAATCCTCTTTTCATCAAATGAATTAAATAAATATCACATTTATTTAATTCCTCATATGTCACATCCTCCATCATTTTTATCTTATCCTAATCCATCTTCTAATCTCATCATTAGGGTGTGCACATGCCTAATCCTTGATTAGAATGTGTCACATCCTCCAACTTTTGCAAGTTGGCCTCTAATCTCTCTTAGCCACCTAACCTTCCTCTAACCCCTCATCAACTTGTCTAATCCCCCCTTTAGTCAACTCTTCCCATCCCCCAAGGAATTTTTAATTCCACTCTCATCTTTCAAGGAATATTAAATTCATTTTCTCTTCCCCATGTCCTTTATGACATGTGTCCTTGGTCAACCCTTTTAAATGCTTTTCTTTTTTGACAAGGCATCTCCACTTCCCTATATGAATTTTTAATTCATATTTAATCCCCCAATGCACCCTTTGGAATTTAAAATTCTTTTCCCTCTCCCCATAGATATTTGAGGAATTTTTAATTCCTCACTTGTCCTCTCCCCCACATGGGGACAAGGACCTCCTTTATGAGGAGATCTTGTCCAATCCCAAGGTACTTTGTACCCCCTCCATGTCATATACTTCTCCTTCCACCTCATGTCCACTTCACCTTTTAGGGCTATATCACATGCCACGTGTCAAGATGTGAGGGCTTGTGAGTTCTCAACTCAACTTAGACCTACATCTTGATATTTGGTGGCTCAATCTTGGCCATCCATTTCTCCTAAAAATTCTCAAAATTCCTATAAATACCCCCTCTTTTCTCTCTTTTTGGGGGAGATCATTTTGCTAGCCAAACTCTCACAATTTTATTTCTCAACCTATACTTAGCCATTTTCATGTTTTCATCCACTTGCACTCATCCTCACAACATCATTTAGCTTGCATCTTGTGCCATCCAAGGAGCATACACATCAAAGATCGAAGGGCCAACCAAAGGATTGATTCGACACAAAGTATAGAGTTCCATTTTGTTGCTTTTTATCTTGTGTTGTTTCCAACTTAGGCTAATCTTGAGGTGTAGGTTGTTTTGGTGTTTATTTGCACTCTTTTATTTGCTGCTCATTTTCTAATGCTTACATTCAACCTATCACATTTCTGGTACGCCCAGTGGGACCCACAAACAGGTCTTTTTCTTTCACGTTTGCTATTTTTTGCATTTTTTGCAGAGTGGCGGACCTATCCCTGCAGAGTGGCGGACCTGTCCCTGCAGGGTGGCAGACCTGTCCTTACAGAGTGGCGGATTTGACCTTCTGCTCTTTCTTCCCAGGGCCTCCATTTCCACACCGTTTGTTTGATTGACTCCGTTCAAAGGCAGTTCTTCTTATTTGTCCGTGCTCTTTTCAATGATATATAACACTTGATACTTTTGAGAAGTTGGCTGGGGCACCTTTTTCTTCTCTGGTGGCGAACCTATCTTGGAGTGGCAGACTTGTCCTAGAGTGGCGGACCTATCCTGGAGTGGTAGACCTATCCTATAGTGGTAGACCTATCCTACAGTGGCAGACCTATCTTGGAGTGGCGGACTTGTCTTGAAGTGGCGGACCTGTCTTGGAGTGGCAGACCTGTCCTACAGTGGCGGACCTGTCCTGCAATGGTGGACCTGTCCTGAAGTGGCGGCCCTGTCCTAATAGACTGGCGGACCTATCCTCATAGAGTGGCAGACCTGTCCTCAGAAAGTGGCGGACCTGACCTCCCGAAGGTGAAATTTCAAGTTTTTACCAATTGTCCTTTGGTAAATTAGGCACATAGTTTAATTAGAGGGGTCAATAAACTTTGTTTGACGTGCTTGTGGAAGGCTATTTGACGTATCCAATCCCCTTGCACCATTTGGCGTTCCTGGGTGACGAGAAATCATAGCTTTCCAAGTCCTTTGAGTCACCCCATTTTTTTTATTTTATTAGTGGGACCTACTTGGGGATTTCATCACCCCAAGGGAAAATTCCAACCACGCGTACCAGCGGGGTATATAAAGGGGGGAGAGCGAAAGTTGTACCTCAATCCAACCACATTGTAATTAGCGAAGCGTCAGGATGACGTGAAGAGTTGGTCCGAGCCTTTAGTATCTCACTAAGGTTCCCAACTCACGCTTGTAATGAGTTGGTGTTCACGGTTTGGGCCTCACGTACCGTGCGTATATCGAGGACTCCTTAGCAACCATGTTCATCCTAGAGTAGAAGACTTTGTTGGCCATACCCATTTCTACTAAATCTTAGGGTTGTGCTATCTAAATTGTCTTTCTTGTGCAAAACTAGTCATTTTCAGTCTAGCCAAATTTGTTTATCAGTGTTTGCTATATTTTGGGTCCTTTGCCTTACCCATCCATCAAGAAATCAAGCTTAAACTTATCCTTTGGCGAACCTGTCCCTCCATTGGCGGACTTGTCCTACTTTGGCGGACCTGTCCTTACAGAGTGGTTGACCTATCCTTATACAGAGTGGCAGACCTATCCTTATATAGAGTGGCAGACCTGTCCTTCTACTCTTTCTTCCCAAGGCCGCCATTTCCACACGGTTTATCCGATTGACTCCATTCAAAGGAAATTCTTCTCATTTTTTCGTGCTCTTTCCAATCATATATACCACTTGATACTTTTGAGAAGTTGGTCGGGGCACCTTTTCTTCCCCATCTGCCTCCTCAAGGGCGGTATACCCTACAATTCTCTCTGTTTACTCATTTTGAGTAAACTCTCATCCATTTGACATATCCTTTTATCATTCTGAACTATCGTTCTGTCATTTCGATCATCCGTTTACTTGTTCCAAGTAACATTCATACATTTCACACCTTTCATCATTCGAAACTCTGGTTCTATCATTCTGATCATCCGTTTACTCAGTCCGAGTAAACTCTCATCCATTTAACACATCCTTCCATCATTCCAAACTCTCGTTCTATCATTTCAATCATCTGTTTACTCGTTTCGAGTAAACATTCATACATTTCACACACCCTTTCATTATTCGAAACTCTGGTTCTATCATTCTGATCATCCGTTTACTCATTCCAAGTAAACATTAATCCATTCAACACATCCTTTCATCGTTCAAAACTCTGGTTCTATCATTTTGATCATCCGTTTACTCATTTCGAGTAAACATTCATCCATTCAACACATCCTTTCATCATTCTGAACTCTCGTTCTGAGTAAACATTCATACATTTCACACCTCCTTCCATCATTATGAACCCTCGTTCTATCGTTATGATCATTCGTTTACTCATTTCGAGTAATTGTTCATCCGTCTTGATCAATTGTTTGCTCATTTTGAGTATTTGTTCATCCATTTCTATCATCCCTTTCTCCAATCAAATCATTGTTTTCCCCGCCCAAATCCTCTGAACTTCATCTCGGGTTATTATCCAAATTGACCTACGTATCTGATTTGATCATCATCATTAACATCCTCTTAGGATTATCATCCATCCTAAGTTGATCATCATTGTCATCCCAATCAATCCATTTTCAATCTCAAGGTGGATTCAGTGCTGCAATCATCCATTTATCCTTTAATCTGATCAATCAGCATCCTAAGTCATCTAAGATAATCTTCGAATGGGATTTGTAGTCTCTTTCATCATCCATCAGTCGATCTTATCAATCAATCATCGATTGATCTTATCTAATCCAATCCAATCCAATCTAATCACATCCCTATCCAATCACCTTCGACCCAATCAATCTACTTCCATCTCGAGGAAGATTTGGTGTCGTAATCATCCTTTGATAATCAAATCCGATCATCAAAATTAATCCCACTATATCATCCAATCATCCTAATCCGAGCTTTAATCCAATCCTGATCTGAGCTTGCCCTAAATCTTGATTTGAGCTTTAGTCCATTTCCATCCAAAATCTTTATCCATCATCTTTATCCTTTCATCATCATGAATTCTTATCCTCCATCAATAGTGGTCAAGGGAAACCCTAATTACGTCAACGATGATAATGAAAGTATTGTTGATCAAGAGGTATACGACATAGATCCCCTTGACACTATCATTGCTAGTAAGCTTTCTCCACCCACATTCCAAAATCCAATCACCCCATCGAGTTATCTCATCATGTCTTCATCTATGCCTAATCACACTCCTTATGCTACCTTTGACAAGGGATGTTCATCATACCCATCATATCCTTCATCTACATCATCCTCTTATCCAACACCTGCATCCTCTTATCCTAGTTTGTCATCACCATACCCCTATCTTGATCCCCCATCCACTTCCTCTTATCTCAATCCTTCATCCACATGTACCCACTACCCTAATCTTCCATACCAATCCACTCAACCTAATCCTACATTCACACCTTCCTATCCTTGTCAAACACACCCACCAACTTACCCTAATCCAACATTTGTATCTCCCTATATTAATCCAACACCTGCATCTTCCCATCCTAATCCACCATCCCAATACCTTTATTACAACATGCTGCCCATATCTTCTACCAATGATCCACCATCCATGTCATCCTATCCTAATTCCCCATGCCCATTTCCTTACCTTAATCCTCCATCCAGTCTTAATCTTCCATCTAATCCTAGTCCACTAATATATAAACCTTCATCTACTCCCACCTCGCCATCTCAGCCTAGCATATTCAAGTTTCTCCAAGGACTTATAACAAAGGAAACATCCCCACTCCACACATTCCAGTCATTGAACCATGCCATCCCAACCCATCATCCATGGTCGTTAGTGACGAGACCCTTCTCCATCCAACACCTATCATTGATGATACCATCACATCCTCTGAATCCACTGAGTCCCCATCTCCTACCATCACATCTACCAAATCCATTGAACACCCACCCCCTACTTTGAGAGCCGTCGAACCTATCGATGACACCCAAATCCAATCCACTTCTTCCACTCCTAGTATCCATTCCCAGGAATATCTTGAATCCTCCATCCTTCCATCTTCCCCACTTGAAGAGTCCCCCCATGACTCCATTATCATGCCTCCCTCACACGATGAGTCATGCCAAGAGCCTGATCCAAAGCATGCCAACATATCTCCTCCTCCAGATCAAGATCCTACCAGCCCATCTAGTCTACCGCAAGATCATAGTCCCCCATCCATTCCATCCCATGATCCTCTTGATATTCAAGATTCTACCACTCCATCTCCGTCTCCCTTGCATGAGCCTGCTACCACAAAATCAGATCCTATCATATCCCCTAATCCCTCTCCTGATACCACCCATCCAAATGTTGTTATCCCATCATCTCCTTCTCAGGATCCCCCATCATCACCTAAAAATACTATCCCCACACTGCTTGCATATCCCTTTGGTACCCTCACATTCTTCCATGGTGGCCTCCTTGTAGAAGAAAAACATAGTGTATATACCACCCATCATCCCCCACCTAATAATGGACTCGCATCATGTTTTCAAAATAACAAAAATCCTATCATGGATCGAATGCTCAAGAACATGAACTATCAAGGAAAAGGTCTAGGCCTTCACGAGCAAGGTATTCTAGAGCCCATCCAAGTCAAAGGACAAATCTGCATTCAAGGTCTTGGATCTATTTCCCAAGACTTACAATCTAAAGATGTTGGTACAACTTGTAGACGTCCTTAACGAGCCTTCTCCAAAAGAACTTCTGGCTCTGTCCATCACTTTGACAGATCATATGCTTCCATCCCTCCTCCTCTATCGTATCACCTCAAAACAACCATCCATATTCCTCCTCCATCAGCTCCATCCATTTTGGGTCCTTACATCCCTCCATCCACCATCTCCCATCCTTCATCTACTGCATCCATCTTCGGTTCTTATGTCCCTCCACCCACTCTATCCATCTTGGGTCTGTATATCCCAAGATCACCTCCTCCATCTCATTCGCTCATTCATCCAACACCTATACATGTCATCCATCATAAACATCCCTCTCGCATATCCCATAATCAGGATCAACAAAGGCACATACCTAAACATCCCCCATCTACACGTAATCCCCATACTCCTACCTCCATTGCTCCACATCATCCATCCCTCACACTCCATCCCATTGCTAATAAATGCACTTCTTTGATGGTAACATAAAAATGCATAAATCCGAACATCCACATGAATCTAAAGCTCCCCATGTCCCCTCTATATGACATGTTGAAGAAAAGAAAAATCAAATCCACAATCCAAATCAAACCCATCAGCCACAAAGGCCCACTAAAGCAAAAATCAAAACCATGTGGATCCCAAAGAAAAAAGATGCAATGCCATCAAATGAAAAATCTATAAGAACATCCAAAGTTGCTAATCCAAAAGCTAACCATACCCACCTTTCATCTCCTAAGTCTATTTTGGGTCCCTATGTTCCGAAATTCACTATTCCATCTCCTCCATTATCCCCGTATTCTCCATCCATTAATCCTTTTATCTTTTCACATCCACCACCACATGTGCCAATGTTGGTCCTGAACTCACCACCCCATCACATATCCACCCCATCATCCCATCCATACATTTTCCAACATCCCACCCATTATCCCATGTATCTCCCCCATCAAATCCCTCTAATTCATCCTCTTGCATAATCCATTTATCCTCCTAAGGTTGTACCAACATCCAATAGTCGGTTCAAACATGGGCTCTTAATACCTGATATAGAACTTGATGCTTGATTCCTTCACCCATATCCTTATCGCATGTCTTCTAAAACCACTTATTCACCTCCCTATCCTTATCCATCTCCTTTCGCATGTTATCCAAAATCCAGAAAAGTCAAAAAAATCAAAAAATCAAAAAAAAGAAATAGTAAAGAGAAATAATCCATCCAATGGTGAAAACTTGGCAAACAAGCACCTTGGATAAGTACCATGATGAAAACCTGGCAAACAAGCGTCATGCGTAAATACCCATCTGCACTTGGGGGTAGCTTCCTGATTTGAGTTCCCTCCATCCGCTATGCTTCCTGCTACGCTTTTGGCTATGCACCCATCTTCTTGCTATACATCGTTTTCGTCCATCCCCTCCATCCTATCGAGCTTACACATCCTGTTTGGCATATCTCACTTATCCCAATCCTTCCATCCTCCTTGTGATCTTGATAACAATGGGGCAAACATATAAGCATGCTTTGGACACCTCTTAGCATACATTCCCCTCATCTACACACTATCCCAACTGTCATTTGCACTTGTCTACCTTCCTGATCCACCTGTCATGCTACCCTCAATCTCCCTTCCTTATCCATGCATCCTATCTTCATCCATCCCACTCCTTTATTTTCCTATCCTTCTCTATTGCATCCCTCATGCCTCCTCACACATGGCATATCTAGCATGGGAGCATCTATCTTCCTTTGTGATACAATCCTTGGAGACATCATTCATTCCATCAAATCACTCTCCAACAGAGTCGCCATCCCTATCCTTATCTCCTTATTGATATATCCATCTCCCCATCCTTATCTTTTATCCCTCCACACAATCCTTATATCCATCTTCCCATCCCTATCTTCCTATCCTTCCATCATGGTATCCATTCTCATCTATCCATCTGGTCACCTTTTCCTCATCCAAACCCTTATCCCTCTATCCAATCCACCCAAACAATCCTTTTCCTCCCCCCATCCTCCACCCTCATCCCATCTCATAATCCCTTGTCATTGGTATCTAGCTATAGGCTTTTCCCCATGCAATCCAACATCATCTATCTTATCACTTCATCATTCATCTATCCATCCTATCATCCGCCCACTTCATCTTTGATGATTTGGATAACTATCCCATCCCTGAGCTTTGTATAGTCACTATCGTCCAATCCAATCCAACAGGTCTATCTTGTCCCATCATGTCGATCCAATCATTTTAACCCCTTATCTAGGGTTATCTCATCATCTTTCATCCATCACTTGTCTTTGGCCTTCTGTTGAACTACATTGCCCCTGCACTTTCATGTAGGCAAGGTCGATCATTTGATCTGCCCTCGGGGTTCCATCCATCATCGATCTATATTGACCACTTTTCTCCTATTCTCCATCCTATCTTGGTCATCCATCAAAATATCCATCATGGTCTGTCGTTAATCTTTTATCAAACTATGAGGGCTCTGCGCTTCCGTGTAGGCAAAGCTAATTTTTTATCAGCCCCCAAGCCCCTAGGTCACTAGGATGTGTTAGTCTCCTGTCTTGTGTCGTGTCTCTTGTGTCATGTCTCTTGTGTCGTGTCATCAAGCTATGCCCTTATCTAGCTGGATCTTAACAAATGAGATTCACTTGTATCATCAAATCCAATCGGTTATGAATATCTTGTGTCATATCAATCTTTTAACTTAGTATCCATCATCGGTCTCAATAGGATGCATCCTTCCTAACAAACCTCATCAATCCCATCCATCCCCTTAATCCTATGGCAAAGGACATTTGAAATTGATTACGATCTTTTGATGCTTTTGGATTTTGTTTATCATTTGAGCTCCCTATTATCACTTGTCATGGTTGTCTTGATCCATCATATCATGGTGTGCTTTGACTAGTCAACATAGGGGTGTATCTTGATCTTTCCTGTCTTCTCGGTTGTCCCACATAGTACCCACCAAGATCCCTGAGGTCTTGTGTTACGCTGGGGCATCCCTATGTGCTTGTGGTTATCCCAATACCTGGCCTGACCAAGGTCACCATGACTTTGGGGTGTTGGGATAGCCTTCTTGTTTGTCATGTTTTATTTTATGCATTAGACACTAATCTGCCTTGGTTCTTCATACCTTGGTGTCTTGTGTCTTATGCTATAGCAAAAATCAGTGCTCCAACGATGGCAAATTGCATTTGGATTTCATTTCCTCTTCATCCTCTCATCTATCAAAATCCCCCCCATTCATCCTTCATCACACTCACCTCCCAATCTTCCATCAAATTGCATCATCTTTTTCAACTCCCCTTGCATCCTCTCATCCATTTCGAGAGCCCACCCGTGTTCTCTTGAACCCGCATGTCCTCTCAAGGGGGCATCCTTCATCCCTAACTTTCATCTTCACCCCCATCATCTTCCTTCCTAGTCACCCCTTTGAATGACTGGGGCATCTTTTCCAATCTAACCATCCTCTTCTAGGTTCTATGTTTTAATAATCTTTGAAATGATGCTACTTCATAACACCATCTCAAAGAGGGGAAAAATGTAGACATCTAAATTTGGACACTTAATTTATCCAAATTCATCCCCTTTTGTCTTATTTTCGTTAATTAAGTAATACTGCTATTATTTAATTAGTATCTTTAATTCTGCCAAATCCCTACGGTATTTAATCAATAATACCTTATCTCTTTAATCTTCTTTTCATCAAATGAATTAAATAAATATCACATTTATTTAATTCCTCATATGTCACATCCTCCATCATTTTTATCTTATCCTAATCCATCTTCTAATCTCATCATTAGGGTGTGCACATGCCTAATCCTTGATTAGGATGTGTCACATCCTCCAACTTTTGCAAGTTGGCCTCTAATCTCTCTTAGCCACCTAACCTTCCTCTAACCCCTCATCAACTTGTATAATCCCCCCTTTAGTCAACTCTTCCCATCCCCTAAGGAATTTTTAATTCCACTCTCATCTTTCAAGGAATATTAAATTCCTTTTCTCTTCCCCATGTCCTTTATGACATGTGTCCTTGGTCAACCCTTTTAAATGCTTTTCTTTTTTGACAAGGCATCTCCACTTCCCTATGTGAATTTTTAATTCACATTTAATCCCCCAATGCAACCTTTGGAATTTAAAATTCTTTCCCCTCTCCCCATAAGGATATTTGAGGAATTTTTAATTCCTCACTTGTCCTCTCGCCCACATGGGGACAAGGACCTCCTTTATGAGGAGATCTTGTCCAATCCCAAGGTACTTTGTAACCCCCTCCATATCATGTACTTCTCCTTCCAACTCATCCACTTCACCTTTTAGGGCTATATCACATGCCACATGTCAAGATGTGAGGGCTTGTGAGTTCTCAACTCACCTTAGCCCTGCATCTTGATATTTGGTGGCTCAATCTTGGCCATCCATTTCCCCTAAGAATTCTCAAAATTCCTATAAATACCCCCTCTTTTCTCTCATTTTGGGGGAGATCATTTTGCTAGCCAAACTCTTGCAATTTTATTTCTCAACCTATACTTAGCCATTTTCATGTTTTCATCCACTTGCACTCATCCTCACAACATCATTTAACTTGCATCTTGTGCCATCCAAGGAGCATACACATCAAAGATCGAAGGGCCAACCAAAGGATCGATTCGATGCAAGGTATAAAGTTCCATTTTGTTGCTTTTTATCTTGTGTTGTTTCCAACTTAGGCTAATCTTGAGGTGTAGGTTGTTTTGGTGTTTATTTGCACTCTTTTATTTTCTGCTCATTTTCTAACGCTTACATTCGACCTATCACATCCTCATAGTTTGGGTGATCATTAAGGTTGATGATGTTTTGTTGTACTAGCTTTCACATGACCGTCTCAAGTAACTCACCTAGTATTGTAAACTTCTTCCTTGGTTGATTGTATTACCTCTATTTCTCTCCTTGATTCGTTTGTTGGTTGAATTCTCGATCATTCTTGGGATAGGTATTTTGGTTTCTTTGAGTACTATTTGGAACATAGCTTGTTTGTGCCACTTGCAGTTTTTTTTGAGGTGTGTTTTGTGTGTTCCATAGTTCTTTAGTGTCAACCACTCCATTTATAATGTTCTTGTTCTTTGCTCAGATTTTAGGTTTATTGTTTGAACTTGAGGGACTTTCTTTTGAACTATTCAATTTAAGGAACCCTCTTGCTATGAGTTCTCTCTTAATATTTAATCCATTCTCAATGTTTTTCTCAAAGTTTTCAAGGCATAACATAGTGAGTTGATAGTTGATCTCGGGTGGGAAATTCAAGATGAATATATCTACCAATTCCTTGTTGGGAATGGACCATTTGCATCAACTAGCTTTGTGCCTTCATCTCTATAGGTAGGAGGTAAAGGAACCTCCTTTTTTTAATTTTGGATAAATCTATGATAGTGACATCTTGCACTCTATGTTGAAGGAGAAGTGACTTATGAATTTTCTAGATAGTTTTTCGAAGGTTTTAATTCCTGGTGATAAATGAGAAAACCACTCCATGGCATGACCTATAAGGAGCCTACATGGAAAGACCCTCATGAGGTAAGCATCATTGTTTTGTACTTCCATACATGATACTAAAAAATACCATATGTGCTCTATTGGGTATACCCTTCCTTTGTACTTATCAAAATTGAACATTTCAATTTTTTTGGAAAGGGTAGCAAAGTGATAGAATGATCGAATGGAAAAAAACATATTTATTGAAGGGTATAGGTCTTCTTTTGTTTTCCTACCTGCATTTGTTCTATATTTTGGCTCACTACTTCTAGTTGTAGTTCTATCTTTATTTTTAGTGCCCTTGTTTACAAGTCTTGTGTGTAATAGCCTTGTTGTCTCACAACATTTGTTTGGTCATAAGTTAGATAGAATAGGGGTATTGATCCTTGGTGGTCATTTTGAACAAAGGGTGGGTTAGATACTTGTTGAGTGTAAGGAGGGTTAACTCCTTGATGTTGGGATGAATTATACTGAAGGTTACCATGTTGATGCATTAATGAGACACCTTGTTGGTAGGATGAATTGGGAAGGGTACCATTTGACACACCTTGTTGTTGGGATGAACTATACTGAAGGTTTCTCTGATGGTGTGTTGGTGGGTTACCTTGTTGAGGGGATGAACTAGGAAGGGTACCATGTGGCACACCTTGTTGTTGGGATGAACTATATTGAAGGTTTCCCTAATGGTGCATTGGAAGGTTTCCTTATTGAGGGGATGAACTAGGAAGGGTACCATGTGGCACACCTTGTTGTTGGGGTGAACTATACTGAAGGTTTCCCTAATGGTGCATTGGTGAGTTACCTTGTTGCTAGGAAAAAATTGAAAGGATACCCTATGGAACACCTTGCTATTGGGGTGAACTATACTAAAGGTTCCCCTAATGGTGTGTTGGTAGATTACCTTATTGTTGGGATGAAATTAGAAGGGTACTCTTTGGCACACCTTGTTTGATCTGTGTAGGATCTAGACTAGATTGCAGTTTAAATGCTTAAACTTTTACAATGCTTTACAATGATTATTTCAAGTTAATTAAATCGAAATTAACTTAAGGAAATAACAGAATGAAAGTAATAACAAGGTGATTATAACAGAAGGAAGGAAATGAGAGACAGAGACAGAGAGAAGAGAAGTGCAAACAGTGTTGATTACGGAGTTCGTCACAAATGTGACTATGTCTCCGGGTCCACTCCAATAGAGTGTGACCGATCCGATTAATCTCCAAATCAATTACAAAGCACCACAAACATTCTCCAGGCACTTCGGCAGCATAACAGCGCTCTGACGTGCAAGAATGATCTGAAAGAACCTCCACAAGACCTCTCTTTCGATTAACTCCACAGCTTCAAGACTTCGTCACCTGAAAGAAAACTTGTTCCTAACTCTCACCTTTCACCCTCCTTTTATACATAAAATTTGCTCAATTTGGGCCTTAACCAAAAGATTTGAAAATATTCCCTTATCTCTCCCAAAGACATAAAATCTTCAAAAATCTTCCCTTATTTACATAAAAATCATTAAAGATCCCCCATTTCTTCATAATAAATCTTTAATAAATCCCAAAAAAATAAATTTAAGCCCTTTGTAGTTTCATTCTCAGGCTTAGGGTCGTTGGGAAGTTTTGATTTAATCTTTAAAAAGATTAAAGTTTGTTATCATTTTTAAATTATAGGGAGTTTGTTTTAATTTAAGGCATTCGGCTTTGCAACAGTCAACAAAATAATCCGATGCCCCCATATATTTCGAAGCCATCTGATGGTTTACCGGTGGTTAAGGATTTTACTAAGCTAGCGGTTGGGGGTTCAACCCCCGCCGCTGCCTTTTATTAGCCATTTACCAAGATTACTTTAACAAAAGCAACTGTTCATGGTTTATAGTTAGGCGCCCACAGTTGGTGTAACGACGAGCCACCCGGGTGTTGGGGAGAAGGTTGCGGGTTCCAACCCGCCTAACAACCTTTTTCTTAACAAACATCCCAACCGACTTCCAAACCGCGGACGGAGATAGCCAACGCCACGTGTCAAACGAAGATTCGCCGGGAGATACAACTCAGATTCCAACTCAACCGCCACGTGTCCTGCAATCATTGGCCAAAAACACTCACGTGTGAGATGACATGTATGCTGACCGTGTCGACAGGTGCCTACGTGGAAGCTGACGTATGATAGTGACTGGGATGATGACATGTCTGCCAACTGGATGCCGACGTGGCATACGGAGAGATGATGTGTCATGTCGACTGGACTGCCACTGTGCTGCTGACCGGATGCTGACTGGACTGTGTGACTAGACTGCCACGTCGATGCTGACTGTGTACGGATGCCACGTGTCGGCCGCCGATAGGTCCGTACCATTTGACTCACATGCCACGTCACCTGTACAGACTTGACACGTGTCAACATCTGGTTGGTCCACTTCAGATTTGTACAGACTGCTGACGTCATCTTGTACGGACGCTGACGTCATCAGTCACCTGCCGGTCACCAAGTCAACTAGGAGCTTTGACCGCTGATAACTCTCGCGTCCGATGTCGGATTTCGACGAAATGAGTTGCGTTGGAAAGCTTGTGACGAGCTCTTCATGATGACACCAGTTTCATTTATTTTTGATGATGCCATTTTTTCACCTTCTGGATGCCCCTGATCCTAGTTTGACCAAAGGTTTGACTGGCCATAACTCGTGCAAACGGACTCCTTTTTACTCCGTTCGAGTTTCGTTGGAACCAGGACACCGAGCTCTTTCTGATGGTGCAGATTTTGGAGAAAAATGAGACACTTCAATTTCCACTAAAAAATGTCCACCGGATCATTGTTGTTGGTACTAATATGGAAGGGGGCCCCATGGTCCGCCTTGTTGATGGTACTATTGATTAGGAAGGGGACCCTATGGCTCACCTTGTTGATGGTACTACTGATTGGGAAAGGGACCCTGTGGTCCACCTTGTTGATGGTACTATTGATTGGGAAGGGGATGTTGTGGTCTACCTTGTTGATGGTACTACTAATTGGGGAAGGGACCCTATGGTCCACCTTGTTAATGGTACTGCATGTTTTGGGAAAGGTCAACATACAAAGTGTTTTGAGGTACATATTTTCTTGGTGGAGGATTTTTTCTTTGCGTTATATAATGGGAAGGTCCTCCTTGACACTATTGGGCCACTGTCACTTGTTCAATTTGAGTTGGTTTTCTATATAACAGGTTTTTCATTGGTTGACCATTGCTTTGTGAGAATGAGGGTGGCATGTTTGGAATTTCTATGGGTTCAAATATCTATCTCATAATTGATTTATCCCCTAAGTGAATAAGGTTAGGATGTTTGTGAGCCTCCGCGTTGAATTTTATTGGAAATTTAGCATCACTTTGTACTAACTTGAAGAAGTAAGAATTTGGGTCCTTTTTCAACAATTTTTCCATTAGTCTAAGCACTTTATGGTTGTTCTAATGTTGAAATAGTTCTTCCTCATTTATTTCTTGGGTATGTGCCTGGGATCATGATGGGCGAAAAAGTGGCAATATGATGGGTATGTGGCTGACGACATTTTTTAAACCCAAAATTGATGAAATGAAAATAGTTTTTAGAGGAGATTATCAGCTTTCCACCAATATAAATTATGCTTTACTTTGAATTTGATAAGTAATGATTATTCATTTTCTATTCAAATTACGACTAAAGTCCTGATTGATATATTGATTGAAAAACATCTATAGCTTTCAAACAATATCACATTTTTTGAATCCAAAACATGTGTCACATTCTATGCTTCTCATACTATAGGATTAAAAAAAGAAAAATTGAATTCCATGAAGTTTTGACCAAGTTAAGGTGGTCAGACATACGAGTTTTTTATATTTTTAAAAAGTTGTAATAAAAAAATCATAATTAATTATTTACTTGAAAAATAATTACAAAAAAATGTGTATCACATTGGGACATGATTCCTTTACTTATATCTAAAATATTATAAAAAAATATTATCATTTTATTGTGGTTAGGGTGGTTAGAAAGACACCTACTTATTTTTCCCCTGAAATTTAAGTACTACTACATTGAAATTTCATATTTTCACAAATAGATTTCTTTTTAAAATAAACTTAGTAGTTTAGAAACTACATTCAATTTTCTACAAACTCTATTCTTACATATTTTTGAAATAATATAGATAACTTATTCAAATTTTTACGTCAAGTTGCCTAACTCTGATTTTTCTAATTTTTTGCCACTCAAGGGCCTTTTTTTTCCATGATGATCTTGCACATACCCTCCTCCTCATTATCTATCTCATCTATGAATACTCTATTTGGGTCTTGGTTTGATTTTTCCATCACCTCTTTTCATTAGCAGCTTATCTCTTCCTCACTAAATATATCTTTGTACGTGGGTCTCTTTTGAGGTATATTTCAAGATCATTTGGTTTATAGCCCCATGAACCACCTTTGTTGTTCATGGTGTTTGTTGGTGGGATGCTAGCATTACTTTTGTTTTCTTCCATGTTCTTTCTATGTTGTGATCTTGTAGTTGTCACAAACAACTGCTAATATTTTGTGAATGTTTTCGTCACTCCTAACTATGGAGTAAAAAATGCTTTTGTTTTTGGATTTTATAGTTTTAAGGAAAATGAAAATTTCTTTTGTTTCTTTGGATTTTTATATTGAATATCTAAGGGTGGGTGGCCCATTGAAAAGTGTAAATACAAATGGTCTAGTTGATTTTGACGGGTGTGATATCTTCTCAAGATGTACCATTTGGAAAACTTTAGAGTAGGATAGTTCTTTGAAAGTCAGAGTATGGATTTTTGCTTAAGGATTTTTCTCTTGCTAGAGATCATGAAAGATGGGTACCTATTTCCATGTAGGAGGTGGTAACACATGTCTTCTGGCTACTAGGTATAATTTCTCTTCCTCTTTATCCAAGATGTTCGCTTCATTTCCCCACTGGTTGGGTGTTTTGTTCTTCTCAAATATGAAGGTTCTTAAACTGCTAATGATATTAGTCTATTCACATTCAATATGTGTGAGACTTGGTTGGATGATTGGTGCCCTAAGGTTCAGTTGTTGAACTAGAGCAACTGGTCACCAAATGGTCATATGGTGAAGGTGTGGATGTTTTTGATATGGTTTTTTATGAAGCTCAAGACCCTAAGGTTTGAGTGTTGTTTTGGGGTGACACTATTCTTGGATCTCAAAATGCTAAAAGGCCTAGATTGATATCTCACTTCTTCTTCTAGAGGGTATGTTGTAGAAAAGATTACTTTAAATTGGCTGTGAGGTTCAAGTAACTGTTGATATCTTAGAAGTGTGAGTGAGGGAATAATCTAGGTTTGTTTTTTTTTATTCTAATTTCCAAAATTAGGATGGAATGGATGAGAATGTATGAAGGAATATATGACCTATGTGGGTTTATAATAGTTTTGTTTCAATAAGAATCTTATAAGTAGCTTCAAGTTATCTTTTTGGTTGTTAGTAGAATAGTGCAATAGTGATGGTTTTTGAGAAATAGTGATAGATTATGAGAAAAAGTGGCTAGTTTTATCAATTGCAGCCTAAAATTTGTCAAGTACACGGGATTATAAGAAGAAAGTGTGAGAAAATATGTCAAGTGTGGCCTCTATATGTTTATTTTTAATGGGGTGACTTACTTGGTCAAAAGCGAGCTTTCTTGGCAATTGCAAGCAGATTTTAGGCAAGTGCACCAGTTTTTGAGAAGCAAGTGCAAGCAAAAAAAGAGCAAGTGCATTGGTTTTGCATCAAGTGTGCAGATTTTGTCAAATGTAATCAATTTTCATCAGTAAATTTTATGGGACAAAGAGAAAAAGTGAGTTTTCTCTAGCAGGTGCGACCAATTTTGGATCAAGTGTGCTAGAAACAGTAGCAGAAGTGGCCTCTGTGTAAATTTGTTTTCCAACTTCAGTATTTTGGCAGTAGTGTTGATGTTTTTCTTGTAGTTTTTGGACATTGTAATCTATTTCCAGATGTGGTGAGTTATACAATAATTTTGGACTAACTCCAACAAGCATATGAACTTGTGCGACATATATGTCTATGGCTTTAAGTTGTGAAATCACGATACCCAAGCCATAGTTTCCAACATTTACTTTGAGCCAATGTAGCCTAAAATTAAAGCCTTAATATTTATAAACCTTAAAGGAGATCCTTTAAGGAGTGCAAATACAAGGCTTCTTTTAAAAGTGCATAGACTAAGACAAAGGGTTTGTGATTCAACCATAATGCATGGTGTTTGTTTTGATATGTTCACTTTAGATTCAAGCACAGTGCTTGATGTTTGAATATATTTTTAAAAAAATTTGTGAAAGAAAAAGTACACCATAGGGATAGGCACTTCTTCCTAGGTGGACTTACCTCATGCCTCAAAGGGATGATTTTACATGCAATGAATGGAGAGGCTTTGTACACTCAATCATAAGTCATACTTGGTAAGCAACTTCTCAAAAGTAAATTCTGATGCACCACTTTAGAGTATGATTTGGATAAAAGGGGTAGCTTCTACAAACATTTAGCTCTTAGTAATGTTTTTGGATTATGAGTTTTAGATGTTTATACATGTGGCATTTTGCTCAATTAAGAGGCCTCCCAGCCCTTGCGAGTTTTTATATATCACACAGATACTGGGGGAGACTAATGTCGATATAAAATAGCATCAACTGGCGATTAAGAACTTTCCTCACACCAACAATTATTTATATAGTGGTCCAAAATGAGAGTACCGCTTGGGTCACCTTTGAGTTCTTTGGCATGGGATGTGTCTCAAAAGGAATGCCCTCTAAAAGGTATGCTTTGAAAATAAAAGTGCAAAGCTCAAGATGTTTTCAGTCACCCAAGATCACCAAAAGGTGCAAGGGGAGAAGACAAACACCTAAATTTCCAAACACATGATGCACATAATACAATTCATAGCAATTTGATTCTTTTTAAGTGCCTCAAGAGGTGCTATCCACAAAAAGTGTGAATAAGATATCAATGGTTCTTTTTACAAGCATCCAATGGAAGTGTTTTGGGTATTAGTCAATACCATAGAAAAGGTGTAAGAAAAAATAGTTATTTGTTCATTTTTTAAGCCCAAAACTTGAGTGTTCCTAGATCCTAGTATTACTTAGTCAAAAAAATAAATTCGAGCATGCATTAATAACAAGGAAATCATTTTGGTCAATCAAACATAAAATCTAACATTCCAAGTGTTTATTTTGAAAGATTGATTTATTTTTTAGAGGACCAATTGAATTGTTTGTTTGTGTTGTTATTTTTATGCACCAAGTGAAAATTATCTAACTATTAAAACTTGGAAAGAGTTCATTTTAGAGCACTAAAATTTTAAGTGTTCATTTGTGTTGTTCTTTTTACACACCAAATTGAAAGTTTCTAATCTAGAAAGATTTGAAAGGGTTCATTTTTAAAGCACCAAAAAATAAGTGATCATTTGTGTTTTTCTTTGTATGCACCAAATTGAAAGTTTCCAATCTAGAAAGCTTTGAAATGGTTCAATTTAAGATCACCAAAAACTGAAGTGTTTAGTTGTGTTGTTCTTTATATGCACCAAATAAAAATTCCTAACTTAAAGAAAGAAGTTGTGAAAATCATGACTCATTTGACCATTTGTATCCTTTATAGAAAAAGTGTTAGTGGTTTCTTGATCCTGCATACATAAATGTTAATGCATGTGACACATTCAAATTAGGCATTTGTTAGAATAAAAAACCAAAATTCAGCTTGCAAATCTCAAACACAAGTTTGACAGAGCAAAAGCATAGAAAAAGCAACAAAAGCACCCTTTGTTAGAGAGAAAAATCACTAGAAAAATGCAAGTGCACCCTCTACCAGTAGAAAAAGGCACTGAAAAAATTCAAAAGCATAGAAATCAAGGTCAAGTGTAGCAATTTTAGGGTCAAGTGCATTGGATTCGTGAAATCAAGTACAACAATTTTTTGGAACCTATGTGTGAAGATTTTTCCAAAGCACCTCTGAGACTTGTAACTTCAAAATTTTCTCATGAAATCATTAGTGTTGGGGACTAGGGTCCCATCGAGTGTGACAAAATGTGTGAGGGGGAAAATCATAAAATGTAAACAAGATAAATGCAAATGAAATAGAAACTAATCTAAATAAAAAAACACTAATCTAGATCTATTCCTTCACTCATGAAATGACTTTCTAAGCTATTGAAAACACACAAATGAAATCCTATGATTATCAAAATGGATTTAAGAACAAAAGGAAAGGTTACCATCCCATGTCACATTGTGTTTGCAAGATGTTGGATTGTTCATATCACTGTGAAGCCTCCATTTTTTTGTGCGAGAAGATTTGATGTGATGTGTATGTTGATCGAAGAAATATGTTGAAGCATTGTTAATGGTGGTTCAGATCTTGGTAGTACTTCATTGTGTAAATGATGTTGATTATTTGATCCTTTTTGTGACGTTTGCTATATGGAATTTAGGATTTGAAATGGATGATCAAGATTGCATACTAGAATATCTTGATCAACAGTCAAAATATGTTGAGAGGATTTAGAAATGCATAATTTGTTTAAAATAGATTACATAATTAGTGTGATTGAAGAAATAGATTGAATAATCTATGGGATTGAGAGATAGATTGATAAGTCAAGAATATAGATTGATCAGTCAGAAACAAATTGATTAGTTAGGAATATAGATTGATTAGCTAGGAATAGATTGAGAAATGAGGGGATCATAATTTACTCAATCAGGAAAGTGGTTGAGAATGATTTAATTGATTTAATTAATTAAATCATTTTGGGGTTGAACATGCAAATCAAGTTTGAATTTTGCAAATAAAGTTGCATTAGTTTGAATTGATTTTTGATGATGTTTTGAATGGTCTATTAAGATTATTCAAATTTGGGAGGAAAGTGAGTTAATTAAATTATTATTATTTAATAATTCAATTGACTTAGGGGAATATGATTTAGCAACATAATTAAATAATTGGTGTTATTTAACTAATCAAGATGGAATAAAGTTTGATTAGGACTTTATTAAACAAATGAAATTTATTTAATTGGTTGAATTTGATGAAAAAGTGAATTAATTAAATAATTTCATATTATTCAATTAATAGCATAAATAGGGTTTTAGGACTTTATTAAATAAATGAAATTTATTTAATTAGTCAAAAATGATGAAAAGGTGAATTAATTAAATAATGTTGTATTATTCATTTAACAGAGGAATTTAGGGTTTTGGATGCAATTGAATGTGAAATGTATTGGTGTTTGATGATAATGATGTCAATGATGTTAAAATGTCATTTAGGGTGTGTGATCTAGGTGTTAGGTCAATTTTATATGTCTACAGTTTCAAATTTTGATTATGAATGATTTTTTTTGTTTTCTATTTATCTTTTGAATTTACAATCAAATTTCTAGGTCATTGATGTAGAGCATCTACCAAAAACCTCAAACCATCAGGGGTTCTTCAAACCCAAACCACAACTAAGAAGATCAATTACAAAACATAATTGATTCACTTAATCTTTCATAAAAAATCCACATAATTTCAATTAATTCTTCATTTCCACAAAGCCAAAAAACATAAAAAATTTGCTTCAATCCTTTACCAGACCCAAAATCACCTTATCCATCATCAATTTATCAAAGTCAAAGAAATACCCTCTTTAGAAAACTCTGAACTAAATCAAACACCTAACTTGCACCATATTACTCATCATTTCAACTTATTCCACATGGAAAAATAACAACCAATCATGTATTCATGCTACAAACCTATCCTTAGACTTCCAAGACACTTTAATCAACATGTTTTAGACTGAAATAAACCAGTAGTTCATCTTCTTAACATAGATCTATCATATTCCTTAAGACTTACAACCAAAACACCATTTTGCATATAGAGTGAACTTGGCCCAAAACATGAAAATCAACAAATTCTCCTTCTAATCTTCTTCCAAACATTGACACATTAGTAACAACAACATTAAGATAGTTTATAAACATAAACAACCCTTTTTTCTACTGTTTTATCATATTCACTCTTCCTTAGCATTCAACCATCATATCTTTAGTAGGTCACCAAACTCCTAAAACAAGTGATTCTTTTTCAATCTATTTATGTCTCCACAAATACAATTCATATTTAGAAGCCCATTTTAGTCTATTTTAACATACTTCAAAAGCAACTACACTTATTTTGGAAAATATAAGAGAATCAATAGACTGTCTGCTGCCAGAACACACCAATTAGGTCAAAATTTCAAAGCAACCACCCTTAGATCAACTTGAAACAACCAAAAAACCATAGGAAGCATTTATTTAGGTCTCATAACTTCCATTTTTCTAAATTTTAGAGATTGAAAAGCTCAAGAATGCAACTTATTGTAAAACCCTTATTTAAACACAATTTTGAATCAAAGAACCAAGGGTTTATTGAAAATACCCTTTACAAACCTCATGCCATCCTAAAAATGCTTCTAAAACATTTGAATAGGTATGCCCCAACTATCCAAACCCTCTCCCAATCTTTCTACATTCTTTAATTTAATGTTTTCCAACTTGGAGCCATGCTTTTTGTAAAGAAATTCTACATTTTCCTAAGTGAGCAACAACAAAACTTCATATCCTTGTCTCCCTTGTTCTTGTTAACACACACACTATGTTCAAAAAATACTATATATACACTAACTAATCCATCCCACTATCCTATTAAGCCTACAATGGTAGGATGGGGAATAAAATCCTCACAAGACCCTTAAACCCCTTGATTGGGTTTTTAGGTAGACCAAAGAAATTTAGTTGCTAAATATAATAAAACTCTTTCAAAACACCTTTAATAAGTTGCTAACACCCTACACTAAGAATAATAAAAAAAAATGGTTTCTACACTGTTGTACAATTCGTACAAGGACTAGTATAAGAGAAATAAACACTGTAAATATAGGAAACAAGGAACTTTATTTAATAAAATGCTTCAATAATACAAAACCTGCCCCTTCCTCGCCCATTAAAATTATTTATATATCTTTTACAACCATTAAGGAAACTTCCTTTTCAAATCCAATAACCTATCTCTTCATTTTCCCACAAAGGACTCTTCATCTCCCTGATTTTTGCTCTTTTTGCATTTTTACATATTTGGAAATTTTTTGTAATATCATTTCTTTATTCACCTATTGACCTATTTAAGACTTTAAATACATTAATTATGACCTTCCAAGACCTTTTACAATGCTTTTACATTTGAACATTCAATTTTTACAATTTTTCTTAAATGAAAGGTATTTAGTGAACAAGGTGCTCCTGCACCATACAACCAACCTACAAAAACTTTCCAAGTCCCTTGGAAACATGTTGTTGCATTTCATTCTACTTCTCAACTTGTCTTGAATTTCTCTTTCTTTCTTTCTCTTGAATCTTGATATGTCTTGGTTCTAGCCTTGCCTTCAACTTTGTCTTCATCACCATCTTCACTTGTCTTTTGTCATCTCTTTTCTTCCTATTAGGTTCACAATCATTCTTCTCATTCAAAAGGAAACATGACTATCCTTTCACAACACTCATCTTTCCACCAACTCTTTTTCTACCCAAGATGAATGGTTGTACTTTCTCATTTCCTTCTTCCAAGTAATATTTCCTCTCTTTTCACAATTCATCCTTGACCTTCTCTGATGAATCATCCTTTCGTCTACTCCCATTAGTGGAGTACTCTTCAATCTATAAACTCAAGTGCTTCTTTAGTCAGGTATCCATATTTCTTTACTGCCTCACCACACAACTCACCAACTCAACAAACCATCCATCTTACCTAGCAATAGATCCTATAAGATGCCTTACTCTCTTTACTTTGCACCTTCTACCCAGTGTAATCTCCATTAGAGGATGGTGACCACAGACCTTAACTTGTCTTCCAACACACAACTTCTAAGAAACCTTCCTATTTGCAACTTAGATGGATCAAGCACCTGCAACCAATAAAAAACTCAACAACAACATCATCTCAACCAATTATCAGAATCAAATAGCTCTAATACTAATTGATGCAGAACATCTATGAAAAATCTCAAACTATGAGGGGTTCTTTAGACCAAAACCCTAATTAAGAAGATCAATTACAAAACAACATTGATTCACTTAAGCTTTCATAAGAAATCCACACAATTTCACTTAATTATTCATTTTCACAAAGCCACAAAACATAAAAACTTTTCTTCAATCCTTTACTAGACCCAAACTCACCTTAGCCATCATCAATTTATCATAATCAAAGCTATACCCTCTTTAGAAAAATTTGAACCAAATCAAACACCCAACTTGCACCATATTACTCTTCATTTCAACTTATTCCACATGGAAAAATAACAACCAATCATGCATTCATGCTACAAGCCTATCCTCAAACTTCCAAGACAATTTAATCAACATGCTTTCTACTGAAATAAACTAGTAGTTCATCTTATTAACACAAATCTATCAAATTCCTCAAGACTTGCAATCAAAACACCATTTGCATATAGAGTGAACTTGTCCCAAAACATCAAAATCAACAATTTTTCCTTCTAATATTCTTCCAAACATTGAAACATCATAAACAACATCATTGAGAAAGTTTCTAAACATAAACAACCCTTCCTTTTACTATTTTATTAGATTCACTCTTCCTTAGCATTCAACAATCATATCTCTAGTAGGTCACCAAACTCCTAAAATGGGTGATTCATTTTCAATCTCTTTGTGTCTCGACAAACCCAATGAATATTTAGAATCCCATTTTAGTCTATTTTAACATACTTCAAAAGAAGCTACACTTATTTTGGAAAATATAAGAGAATCAATAGACTATCTACTGCCAAAACACACCAATTATGTAAAAATTTCAAAGAAACTACCCTTAGATCAACTTGAAACAACCAAAAAACCATAGGAAGCATTTATTTAGGTCTCAAAACTTTCATTTTACCAACTTTTAGAGATTTAAAGATCAAGAATGCAAGTTATTGTAAAACCCTTATTCAAACACAATTTTGAATCAAGGGTTTATTGAAAATACCCTTTACAAACCTTGTGCCATCTTAAAAATCCTTCTAACACATTTGAATAGGTTTTCCCCAACTTTCCAAACCCTATCCCAATATGTCTTAATGCTTTCATAACATTTTCCAACTTAGAGCCATGCTTTTTGTAAATAAATTATGTATTTTCCTAAGTGAGGAGCAACAAAACTTCATATCATTGTCTCTTCTATTCCTTTTAACACACACTATGTTCAAAACATACTATACACACACTAATTAATCCATCCCACCATCCTACTAAACCTACAATGTTGGGATGGGGAATAAAATCCTCACAAGACCCTCAAACCCCTTGACTAGGTTTTCAGGTAGATAAAAAAAAATTATTTTCTAAATCTGATAAAAACCTTTCAAAACAACTTTAATAAGTTGCTAACACCCTGCACTAAGAATACATAACAAATATATGGCTTCTAAATTGTTGTACAGTATGCAAGGACTAGTAGAAGAGAAATAAACACTGTAAATATAGGAAACATGGAACTTTATTTAATAAAATGCTTCAAGAATACAAAATCTGCCCCTTCCTCACCCATTACAATGCTTTATATATCGTTTACAACCATTAAGGCAACTTCCTTTTCAAATCCAACGACCCATCTCTTCATTTTCCCACAAGAGACTCCTCATCTCCCTAATTTTTCCTCCTTTTGCATGTTTACATAATTGGTAACTTTTTGCAATATCATTTCTTTATTCACCTATTGACCTATTTAAGACTTTAAATACATTAATTATGACCTCCCAAGACCTTTTACAATGCTTTTACATTTGAACATTTAATTTTTACAAATTTTCCTATGAAAGGTATTTAGTGAACAAGGTGCTCTTGCACCAGTTATATAGTTAGAAAATAATGCATCAATAAAAATCCATTTAATCAATTTCCTACATATCCCCATGAGAGAAAAACATGTGTACAAGATTACAATTTATAACCATAATACATACATAAAATAAACAAGCCACAAGATAATAGAAGATATACCCTAGGAAAAGCCTCAAGAGGGAGAACCACAACTGAGCTAAAAGCATCATTTCTCCATCTATTATTCAATAATAAAACAATACATACACTTATAGAGTTACAATGAATACTTCTAAGAGATCAAGCCTCTCCAATGTATCATCCATGTGTATAAGAATGAATCCATTTATCTCATGCCATTCTTCACATATGCAGTCCTTAAAAAGACTCAATAATGATAACCCACTCACCCAACCAACCTTAAACACCAAACATGGGTTTTTTTATATAGAAATAAGCTCACCCAAATGCAACCAAGTGGTAAGGTAAAACCATGTGCCACAAAACTATGTGAATACAAAATCGTTGAATCCTCATTTAATATTGGGTACTAAGTTTTCACATTATTAAATAATTTCCCCAAATATTAATTCATTATCCTATCTCTCCCACACTTAAAATAATAACCCAATGTTAAAATACAACTTTACAAGTGGCCCCAAATAATTAACTAGTGGCTAAACAAACCTCCTAGGTACACCACAACTAAATTATTTAATTACAATAGTATTATAAATCAATTTATCTAATGGTGTACAACATCAAATCCTAACATTATTCACATAGAGTGCATGCACCAAGCTTGATGTTTAAAATGTAACCATGGATCTACTCTACAAGTGTATTGTAATTTTTTTCATAAGATAATGCATTGAGTGTGGATGATTTTGGAGGTTTGGTTTTTCCCTCAATAGTGTTCTCCTAAGGTAAATCTTAGGTCATCCTTATAGTATGTTTGTCTATTATTTTATATTATTATTTCTAAATAATTGTTTGCATTATTTTCTCTCACTAGGTTATGTGGAAATATTTCTATATGAATACAAATTTCCTTTCAAAAATATCATCCTTGGGATACTCATCTAAATCAGAAAGGCTATCATCATAATTTTCATGTTCTAAGGAGAACCAAGGGTCCATGATTATTTTGGTTAGACATTAGATGAAACACAAAAGGAATTGTTAGAGTACTACAATTTAAAATGGTGGTGCATTTTCCCTTTGGAGTAGTTTAAAATAGAGAGGGTGAACTAATTGATTTACAAATGAAGAAATAAATACACACCTAAAATCCTTAGTCATGTAGGTTTGCCATTCTTTATAAGCTCATAAATATACCACCTTGAGGATGTGGGTAGCCTCAACCCTTTATTTAGGACCTTGGGTTGTGGGGAAAAAGGCATCTCCTATAACCTAGCATTTGGGAGGACAAAAAATGCATGTTTCCATGGCTTATTACTGCCATTTCTCACAAGTGCAATGTGAGTAGCTTCCTAGGGCTAATGTCTTACTTGCGCACTACAAAAGAGGACAACTGAGTGGATTCCTAACTAGGATGGAAAAGTGTTAGAAAGAAAAATAGGGAGAAATGGATTGGAGTTATGAGCCCCAAGTAATTTGTGTATCGTATTTATACCCCAGAATCAATCATCGAGAAATTGAGATACTGCTACTAGCACGAATGGTTACTGCCTAGCAATCTAAGGACTGTGGGAAACTATTTCCTAGCGGTTTGAGGACTATGAGAAACTAAAAGCTATGACACAACCAACCATTAAGTGTAGAAGTGATTATGAATAAAGTGCTAAGCACTTTAAAATTGATTATATATATTTTATTTTATTTTTTAAAATATTGCTATGACTACAACTGGTAGGGGTTGTACGACTCTCCTACAAATTTTTTTCCCTAAAAATAATTGAGTTCGAATATAGACAAATTTTATATCAAAACTTGTTGAATCAACCTCTTAGACATAATGACAAGGTCCATTTGGGTTGAAAATGCTCCAATAAAAAGTTGTTCTCCAGATCTGAGCTTCAAACCCTTGTTTCCTCTTATATGAAATGGTTGCCAAAGTGCAACCAAAGTGAGTGAAAAAAATCCAAATCTAACTTTCTCAAGCCTATTGGATGTAATGGGGAAACAAAAAATACTATCAATATAGCCAAGCCACACTCACTAAATATCACCAAAAATTTAACATACATGTAATATTAGATTAATAGATCTTTGCAAATCCTTTTTTATTTTTCATATCATATTGAAATGGAACATCTAAGAGAATACGAGAGAGAGAGAGAGAGAGAGAGAGAGAGAATCCCTAAGGCATCAAATCCTAATATAATTAAAATATTTGGAGCTCAAACCTTTTCAATCATATTCCCTCAACCAATCACATCATGATACATATCCTATATAATGAACCTAATCACTCAAAATCAGTGAGAAACCTATTTTTAAAATAATGTGGTTAAAATTTAATTTTTTCTCATCTAAGAAATAATGACCCCTTTCTTGTTTAGGACATCATATAAAGAAATTTTTACTTACAGTTTAATCTCTAGTTTGAGCTATTCCATGTACAATCCAAACCTTTGGTGCATGTGGACCTTGTTTCAATTTAATTTAGGCAATTTAATAGATTTTAATATTGTTAAAATGTGTTTTTGTTTAGATTTGAATGTTTATTGTGTGGTTTTGAATCTTCCTTTAAATCCAATAAGACCCAAAAAATTGAAAGTGATTTATTTTAGCTTATTATACTATGTTATGTGATTAATGAGGATGCTTCCTCCATTTAAGTAAATTTAAATAAGAAAAATTAGATTTATAAAGAGATGAATGAGGATACAAAATAACATTTAAGAGATTGAAGATTTTCAATTTTAATTAAGATAAACTTTTTAGATAAGAATTTTATTGGAGCCCTATTGTTTCAATGGTTTTCCCTATGCTATATATGTAAGAAAAAAATATTTTTCATGAATAAAAATATTTTAAATATTGTCAATTTATGGTGTTTAAACCCTCATACACAACATGCAAATTGTGTGTGATGGTATTGATCTCTTGTAATTGAGTGTCCATTTTAAGATAGCACTAGTTCCTATTTTAGTTGTGTAGTAGATTGGGAAAGAGCTTGGTTAATTATTTTTTCGTTCTTCTAAAAATATAGTGTTCCTTCAAGGACCCTTCGGCTCTATTTCTTTAAACCTACTCTTTCATGTTTTCTTTTCTCAATAGTTATAATAGAGTATAATATAGTTTACCCAAAGCTATGTATGTGTTTTTATTTCATTACTCATCTAACATGTATTGTGTCTTTGTATCTCCCCTTTAAAACAAAGATTAAATTTACTTACTATTGAAATTGAAGATATTTCCACCATTCCCCTTGTGAAATAATATTTTATCTCCATTGAGTTATCCTATAACATTGAGAATCGGTATATTGGAGACCTTAGGGGATAATTAATCTCATTTTAAGAGAGGAATCATGTACTCTTGATTCTTGAGAGTTGGTCTCATGCCATTTTGAGCCCCAAGACCTCTAGATTTATAATGCATATTAGATTAACAATAATTTTACAATGCATACATGAAACACTTGCAATAAAATACTATATTATATTCTAACTACAAATCAAAGAAAACATAATATTAGAGAAATAGAGCTTGGGTTTCGAAGAAGGAACACTATGGTACCAAATGAACAAATGGTCAATTAACCAAGATCCTTTCCAATCTACTAGCTACACAGTTATAATAAGAAATAGATTTGACTTCAAAGGAAAATTGAATAGTAAGAGATCAAGAGCATCATACACCATTTAAATATGTACTAAGAGGGATTAAACACCATTTACATGTGTAGTTCACATCAAGAGGGATTATTGCTTGGCTTATAGATTCGAAATGGAGTATTGTCCCAAAAAATATAGAGTCCTAGTTGTTGTGGGTTCATGGGAGATACCCTTTTCAAGATGCATAGAGAAGGAGCAATTGTAGCAAGTTTTCAAGGTAAATTGCCCTTATGTTCTCAGTTGCATTATATCAGTAATAGGGGAAGAAATACTACATGTACTAAGTCCTAGAGAATCATCTTTCCTACAAATCTCTTGTCAAATTTTCTCTCCAATTTGTTAGATTTGGTGCAAAATTTTAATATAGTTTAGATTATTGCAAACAAGGTGGTCAATGGGGTTTATTTGAAAGATAATGCATTATTGAAGAGTGTTCAACAATATTATTTCACTCATGGTGAGGGTTTTGTTGGAGGTTTGTTTCCTGGACACTATCTTCCACATAAGAAGATGCATGTTGAAGATTATGAGGGATGAAACTATCAATCCTTAAAGACTCCACTAGCTATCTATATGTTGCACTCAATAGGTATCACTTTGACTTTTGCAGGAAAGAAGTTGACAAGTTTAAGAAGACCATAGGGTCTCCAAGTAAGTGTTGTGCCATTGGTTCGTAGAGGAAATAGAGTTAACGATCAAGGTCCAAACATCAACATAACAGTGCAATTGCAAGCCTTAGCAACAAATCAAGTGCAATTCAAAATTCAAGAGGAGCAAGGCGAAAACTCTATCCACTATCCTCGTAGAGAATCTTAGTAGTTACATGGTTGTAGTCTTTCTTTCTATTGGTAATGTTATATAATATGGGTATATAAGATAGGCTGGCGGGTTTAAATGTAGATGGGAATGAAGATATAAGTAGCAGTAATTTTGTATAGGGCTGTATAATACAATGAATGGATATAATTATTTATGGGATGCTAGGTAGTTAAAAATGCTTCTATGGTCTTGCATCCATTTTGCAAATGTGTCACTCTTGCATTATATGACATTTTTGTATTTAGCTATATTACTATTAATATAATATACAAGCTCTTTTCCTTTCGCTTAAAAAAAAGAGGATTAAATATCATGATTGACAATATTCATTACATATTTTATCTTTGAATTCATTACAAATAAACATAAATTAAATTTGTAGCATAAAGAAAGCCCTTGAAACAATAGGGATCCAATGAAATTATAACCTTATCTTTTTGTAGAGATAAAAATACTTCTATCTCTATGTATCATCTATTCTATATTCTATGCTAATTTTTAATTCCTAAGAGTGATCTTTCTTTTTAGCCTTATTACATTTCCCTCCATGGAAAAATTTTCCTCATCAATTACACTTTATTGTACAACAATTTATATATTTTTAAATGTGTGGTACCTTTTCAATTTTTATAATCATAGATCGAGAATTCATTTAAATTTTCTCAATTTATACTTTGAAATCCATGAGAATAATATTGAAGGATGTAAATTCACCTTCTAAGAGGTACATAGTAGGTATGGTGTTCTAGCATAAGGTTGTTGAATCAAATTATGTAATTTCTCTTTTCTTATGTTGTAGATTCCTAGAGCATCATGATCCATTCTTACATTAACTTTCACATCCACTAAAGAAAGTATCTTTAGGCTAAAAAAATACTCAATTAAATCTTTCATAAATAATGATCAAAATTTAAAACATGAGTTAGGTCACAATAGGGGTTCATACATGGCAAAGGATGAGATCATATGTGGGATAGGTTGAACAATATTTTATATGAGTAAATCACCTTCTACAATTCCCTTGGCGAACATGGGATTGTGACTTTTTTATTAATTTAATTTTGTAAAAGATGAGTTTCTTGTTTAATTTGAGTGATTAGGTTCATAAAGGGACATGTAGTGTATTGAGATTCAATGATGAAGTGTGATGAGAAAGAGAATGAGAGTTTAGAGGTATTGGTATTTTAATGCTAGGATGATGTGAGGATCCAAGAAAGTGGAGATCAAGCTACTAGGATGTCAAGACATCAACACAAAAAATGCTTAGTGTTCCAAGGTGAAGCTTAGGGATTGGGGATTTAAAATACCCAATATTGGAAGAAGTTAGGATCAAGGTATAAGGAGATTTGATGCAGAAATAAATTAGGATTAGGACAACTGAACATCCAATCTAGCAAAAGGAAACCAAATATTGAAAAATTAAGAATATTTATTCCTTGATACAAGAAGGAAAAGAGGGAAGATAAATTCTAGAGGTTAGCAAGATCAAAGAAGTGAGATAACATAGGAAATCGATGATCAAGATGATTGGATATATGATACAAGAAGGAAACTAGGGATTGGGAATTTGGAATAATAAATCCTCAATATAAGAAGAAAAATATGGAAGGTGAAATCTATGGGTCTATGGGAGAAGAAATTAAGAAAATAGATGTATAATTGTGAATTGGGATGTTGAAACATAGGGCAAAGGCAAGGGAAGGTAGGAAAGAAAATCCCCAAATCCTTGGATCAAGAATAATTTGTCCATGATACCTCCTACCTTAGGATATGTTTGTAAGAAAATTTTTGGGGACCAAGGATCAAAAAAATTATTTGCATGATATGAAATTAGATACATTACCTAAAGCTCAAGCTTGAATGCAAAGAAGGAAGCAAGTGTTGAAGAAAAGGTATGATATGAAGCAAAATATTAAAGGCTCTAAACATGATGGTAGAGATAAAGTGGGGCTTTGAGAATAGGAAAATCTCATGGGTAAGTAGTTAATTAAGAGAAGTCTAAAAGCTTAAAATATGCAAATGGCTTAGAGGAAGCCAAGGAATGTGAGGGAGTGGGGATTGGAGGAAAATAATACTAATATAGAAAAGTCTAAAAACCCCACCTTGGGTTTGGATCTTAGTCAAACAAACTCTTAAAATTTTTACAATTCATGTACATGACTATAAATGAGGAAAATAAAGCACCAATTCAAGCATAAATTTGATCAATGAGGCCCATTAAAAGAAATCTTGGATTGGGTATTAGTGGGCAAGGTAAGGCTTAAGCAACAAAGAAGGAAAAAACACCAAAGGAGTTCCTTGATTTGATCAAAAAATAGGAATTTTGTTGTAGGGCATAAATATAATGTCGATTAAAAATCATCTGTTAAATATTTTGGTGATGATGACCAAACTAGATAAAACAATATGATGATGTAATGATGTTCTAAGATATTAAAAAATCTATTCTCCGGGGATTTGGTGCTATATAAATAAAAGCAAAATCAAGTTTGGGCATAACATATACCACGAAAAGAATTATATTCATCATTTTTTAGATCCCAAAAGCTCAAGTTCATCAACTGATGACAAATTACCACTAATAGAACCCTTGTAAATTATGAATCAATGTTTCTTTTGATGAAATTTAATAAATCTTAATTTGACAAATATGACACAAAAAAGCATCATATAAACACTCTCAAAAGAGAAACCAATGTTTTAAATTATAAATTGATTCATCTATTGTTTTGTTTTGATTAGATAAAGTTAAATATGTATATGTTCATGAAAATTTTTAAACTATAATAAAAATAAAAATAAAATATTATTTAAATTTATAAATACCGATTGTATTAAAGATTGATGCCGATTTTAACAAATTTATGATATAAATTATTCGATGACTTGCTAATGAAAAGTAAGTCTGTGTTCCATAAAAGACCAAACAATAATATGACCTTTTTAATTTTAATATAATGTAGAAAAAATTATTTAAAAAACATAAATACAAACATTCCACGTCGTCCGAATCTTCAATGAATTATATTGTTCGTCTTCTTTCAAAATTGAATAATGTCAATATAGATATGTATGTATTCAACTACTATTCGACCTTTCGTGGATTTAGTTAACGTTTACTTGACTGTTTGGTATTTTTGTTCAGTTCAATCTATCCAGAGGTAGTCTGGTTTTATATATACCAAGGACGGACTCAACGAATCCCAAGCAATTACAAGACAAGAAGATGAAGATGAATGCCCTGCACGCAGTAATGGTGCCTTTCCCTTCCCAAGGCAGTATCAATCCTCTTATCAATCTGGCTCACCTCCTCTCTTCAAGAGGAGTTTTCATCACTTTCGTCAACACGGAGTGGAGTCACAAGTGCATCTCAACAGCAGCAGCTGCTCAATTCTCCACCTCCACCTTTAAGTTCCTCACCATTCCAGATGGCTTGCCAGCTGATCACGGTCGTCTCTCCAGTTTTGCCGAGTATTTAATTGCACTGGAAAAACTTGGCCCCGTCTTGGAGCATCATTTGCTGTGCAGCTTATCAGAAGGATCTCCTCCCATCACCTGCATTATAACAGTAAATTTCATGTGTTGCACCCACCAAGTGGCCAACAAGCTGGGAGTGCCCCGAGTCATTTTCTGGACAATGTGCGCCGCCTCTTCTATTGCTCAGCTCAACGCCAATGTTCTCCTCTCCCGCGGACATATTCCTGTCAAAGGTACAGAAGCTACAGCCGTGATCTTCAATTTTATTTTGATTGCGCAAAACCGTTTGTAATAACTGAAGGCTTATAATTGCAGCGGAGGATTTGAAGAGGGCGGATAAAGTGATCACTTGCTTACCTGGTAATCTTCCGCCTCTGTTCCCGAGCGACCTGTTTTCCTTCTACCGCGGTGACGACACCTCGGACTTTTTCTTCCAGTGGAGTCTGCGTGAGTCAGAAATTCAAGGTAAGGCAGAGTATGTGCTGGTGAACACGTTCGATGAGGTGGACGCTCCTGAGACGGTAGGAGCACTGTCCGTCAATGGCTGTCCTGCTTTGGCAGTAGGGCCTGTGTTTCTTCCCAATTTACTGGAAGGGAGAGATTTGAACGGGCTCGCGAGTCTGTCGGAACTTGACGAGAGCTGTCTCCAATGGCTCGACGCCCAACAGCCAGCTTCTGTGATATACGTTTCCTTCGGCAGCATCGCCGTCAAATCGAACGAGCAGCTGGAGGAGTTGGCAGTGGGATTGGAGGAAAGCCAGCACCCCTTTCTGTGGGTGTTACGAATGGATATTGCGGGAGGCAAGTCCGCGGCTCTCCCAGAGGGGTTTGTAGAAAGGACCAAGGATCGGGGACTGATTGTGAAATGGGTGCCGCAGGTGAAGGTGTTGTCCCACCCTTCCGTAGGAGGGTTTGTTACTCACAACGGGTGGAACTCGTGTTTGGAGAGCATAAGCATGGGCGTTCCAATGCTTGGATGGCCGTATTTCGCCGACCAGTTTCTGGACTGCCGCTTCTGCAAGGATGTGTGGAAGATTGGAATAGACTTGGAGGGCGCGGACGTTGGTGAAAATGTGGTGGTTAAAAGGGAGGAGATAGAGAAAGGGGTGAGGAGACTGATGGAGGGTCCGGAAGCGGAGGAGCTGAGAAAAAGAGGGATGGAGTTGAAGAAGGCGGCATTTAAAGCGGTTGTGGAGGGCGGTTCTTCTTTTCTGAACTTGAACAGGTTTATTCATGACATGACACAACTTTGCAAATCGGCTTCTGTCCCAACGGCGTAGCCATGGAAGCATTTGGACACTCATTTCAGTGTTATTGGCATCTCCTACATTCATAGACAACTATTTTTAAAAAATGAAAAATAAGTTTATGATGATGCATAATTATCTCTAGTAGTATTTTGACCTCCTAAACATTAAAATTTTTCTATTTTATTTCTTAAAATACTAAAATGAATGCACTCATTGCACTGCTATGCTGCCACCTGAATTAATCAATGAGATGATAGAATTAAAATAGTTTGATAAAATAGAATTGATCAAAATTTTGACTAAAATAGTTTAATATATTGATTAAAATAGTTTGATCAAATTCTTCTATTGTATTTCTTAAAATACTAAAATGAATGCACTCATTGCACTGCTATGCTGCCACCTGAATTAATCAATATTTTGACCTCCTAAACATTAAAATTCTTCTATTAGTTCTTGTTTAATGCATTCATCCACTTCATTAGTTGTCAATAGATGAATCAATGAGTGATAGAATTAAAATAGTTTGATCTTATATATATATATAATTACTTTAAACTAATTTATCTATCATTCTATTGGATAATAATTGTGAATAGTAATATTAGTGTGATGTAAGCTATGGAATCATTTAACTATTTAATTTTGACTATCAAAAAGTTAATAGTGCAAATGTATTTCCATGTCACCTTCCATTTCTATTTATTGTCCTCTTTGATAAATGTCATTATTTTTTTGTTTAAAAGATTATGGGCTAATGAATATAAATAAATAATTTAATCATATTTGAAACAACTTTAATTTATTGAAAAGGTGAAATAGAGAAAATATGAGAAATTGTGATTAAAATAATTAATAATAATATAAATAAAATTTATAACTATTAATGTAAAATATTTTAAAAATTAATAATAAAAAATAATATTTAATAAAAAAATGAATAATTATAGTTTTTTGACCGATTTTATATTTATTTGTTTTGTATGGTTTCCTCAAAAAACACTATATATGTAAATTCTAACATCTTTTATCAATTTAAAGTTAAATGCGTTCATGTTCAAATGCAATTATGAATTACCTCATATTTAGAGTTTTGATGAAACTACCTCTCTTTCATTAACATTTGCAACATAATTCTAAGTTTTGTTGAATTATGTTCTTTTATTTTAACTTCTAAACATCATTTAGAAGAAATTTTAAAGTATTTCAACAAATTTTATTTTATTAGTAGTGTTAGAACATTAATTATAGACATGATAGGTGGCAAAATATTTTCACTAGATTTAGAATTTTTTTTTTATGGTTGAATTTCAATCATATTAATGTCCTGAATAATATTGAATAATATTGTATGTATCATGATATTAAAAAAAAAATACAAATCTAAAAATATGTGCAAATCTATGGTGAGATATGTCACCCAACAAATTCAATCAATATTAACTTCATTGATAAGATATATACAATCTTATTTTAAACAAAATATAGAAAAATATTGTCATATAACTTCTAGAAGAACTCAATATTAATTGTTTTAAATAATATGAAACAATACTTCCTTTGTAATGTTTGTTGTAAACCAAAATTGTAAGAAATAGATCTAATTTGCTTGTGGTGTATTCATACCTTTAATGTCAATATATTCCCACAAATAGAATAGCATACATTATAATAGACATGTGATTATTTGAAATCAAATCATGCAACAACTACTTTATCTAGCAATTACTATTGGCAGAAACGTCTCTTGTTGATTTTGGAAATCATGCCTATCATTCATGTTGATAAATATAAGATTTATATTCATATTTATAAAATTATTATTTTTAACAAAAATATGTTCACTCTACTATGTGTAAATAAGTCCATCTTAGAAATAAGGAAAATTACCGGTTAAGAAGAGCTTACATTAAGACAAGTCAATCAAATTGCACTAATAATACTTATCAAGTTGTTTAGAGAGTCAAATTGTACTAAAGTCTTCTTATATCCTTCTTGTTCTCTCTATTTTTGCTCATGGAAAATTAATGCATGTAAAATTAAGTCAACCAAAAATAAGTATTCATAACCCTATTATGTTCTTTTAGGTATTTTCGTTTATAAAATACAAGTGTCATGTAGTGGCTAGTACTTTCCTTTATAGTATTATAATTATTTTTTCTAGATTTGGAAAAAAATATATGTAAGTTTTCTTAATGTGAAAAAAACATGTATGTTTTGTTAATTATAGTGTTTTAGTATTTTTAATTAGCTATTTGCATGATGTAAACCTAATCCTAACCCTAACTTTAACTCTAACCCTAACAATAAATTATAAACTATCATCCTAATCCTAAACTATCTCTAACCCTAACTATGGTTGTAACACTATTCATAACTATAAACCTAATTTTAATCACTAAATTTTAAATAAATAATATATTTAATAAATGTTTATATTACTAATTATTATATATTAAATGAATTTTTATAAATAAATTAAGTATAATGTATATAAAAATAATTTAAAGCTAGATATTACATGTTGGCAATGTTTCTTCTCTTATTATTAATATAAAATTGTTATATATTAAGATGATTATTTATTACAAGTTGTTTAATTTTAATTTAATATATAATAATATATATAAATATTAAAAATAAAATGTATTATATTAAATAATCAGGTTTGATTAGTAGTAGACACAAGTGCAACTAAATCTCTTCATTCAAATTAATAATTTTTAAATATTAATGAAACAATGATTATTTAGTAAAGAATTGTAGAGTGACATTACAAAAAAATCTATAAATTAATATTTGGAATATAATTTGAAATAAAGATATTAGATCAATAAACTTTTGGAGCATTATGGCCCTGATGATAGCTAGGGATAAAGATTGGCAAAAATTGTGGGTTGAAGGCAACTCCAAGCTAGTCATCGAGGCTCTAAAAGGGGGTGAGTTACACAATAGGAGACTAGAGGTGATTGTAGAAGTGGCTAAAAATTATGTGTGAATTGGACAGAGTGTTCATTAGCCATATTGGCAGACTTGGTGACCAGGTTGTTGACTGGGTTGTGAATGAAGGAATTGATCTCAAGCACAAGACTAGCCTCTCTAGTAAAGTTTGGACAAACAACATCCCAATCAATGCTTCTTTGTTGGTTTCAAATGACAAGAATGACTTAGTGTTGGTTGATAGGGTCATAGTGGAGTTAAAATAATTTGTTGGCTATTTTTAATATATCTTTCTCTTTTTTTTTCATTCATAGATGTTTGGGCTCTTATGTTTAGTAATGCCTACATATGGTATTTGAGCTATGGTGGTTTATGAACTTGGAAAGTGTCTATCATGCTTTGTGTATTTTTTTCACAAAGTTTTTTCGGGTTCTTGGTCCTTTAAAACTAGGTTTCTTATATCAATTTTCTTTTGGAGCATTGTATCTATTAATCATATATAAGTGATTTTTATTAATAATATATTTGTAATTTTTTAAATTTCTGAATAGTTCTAGCCATAATTTTTACCTTATTCTAATTCTAATCTTAATCTAATTATAATTCTTTTAGGACTATACTGACTAATAATAAAATAATTATAATTATAATTTAATTGATAATTATATTAATTTTGGTTATTTTAATTTAATTCTTATTTTATTTATTTATATTTTGAAGTTAATAAAATTTTAAAAACTAAAAAAGTGGCAATGTCAAATAGTTTAAGATTTAATTTAAATTTTTATTTTAACTATGTAATATCAACTCCCTAGGAAGATTATTTTATATGCTAATTTAATCATGTGCTTTACTTTAAGTTTTATTTTATTATTTTACTAGCGCTTTCACCTCAATAAGGTGCAAAGGTTACACCGATGGCAGGATATACTTCAGCAATATATTGAAGGGCAGGGGTAAAAATCGCAAGAAAATGTAAATTTGAATCTACAAAATATATACATTTGAATCAAATATTCCCCACAAGTATAATGCATGTATTTAATTTTTAATTAACTACAATATAAGTGTAGCTTTATGCATCACTATATACTAAAGTAAAAAGTTGTAAGCATGTCCAATCACCTTATCTAAAGACCACAATCAAATAGATAGTTAGTAAAGAAATGTGAACACTAAGATAATTTAAATCATTTTGCATTTCTTCTAGAGCCATCAAACAAGTAAGATGATTTAAATCGCTTTGCATCTCTTCTAGAAGCATCAAACACACAAGATGATTTAAATCATTTTTCATCTATTTTAGAACAAATGGAGATGATGATCTGTAAATCAGTTTGATTCACTTCAAAAAGGGAACACCTTCCACGTAATAATTAAAGAACCCTTTCAAGTGCTAAAATTCAATTTTGATAGGACCTTGCAAGGACAAAGATAGATATAGAGATTATACATAGATATAAGTAAGTGGCTCTTGGTGTAAAATTCATATCAATAAAGTATAAATTTGATTTGATTTTACTATAATATAAGGATAATTTCAAGAAATGAAACCAATTCTTATAAATAATTTCAAGAAACATGCTTGTGGCAAGTTCTACAAAAACATTCCAACTTATTGGATGATGTTGTCAACTTTATGGGGAAGTCAGTAAGAATTTGCACACCATCAATGGTGAAAACTCAATCCATTGATGTGGAGATAAACAAACACCATAGATGTGACATCTTGGCTCTCGATAAGACATTGGGAAGCCAAAAAAAAATTAACTATAAGAAACATGATAACGAAGGCGACCGTTTGTCAAGAGAGAAGAAACGAGATACTAAGGATGTTAAATACTTGAAACTTATTTCCATAGAGTGCTTTGTGTACAATATATTTGAACTACAGTATTCTTTTGGGATGAATTGCATTATATAATTAGGTTCTAATGTGCATAGAGAATCTCTCTATGCACTCATGCTAGAGAATGTGCTAGCTATTTATCATTAGGAAATCATAAAATATAGTTTGTTTGTTTTCTATTTTGTTTTGGTTTGGTTTTTAAATTACTTGTTTGATCAGGGGATGGTGTGATAAAACCAAGAGGGGCACAAAAAACTACTTCAGTGCCATTGGATACTTGGATGGCCATTTAGATTTAGACCACAATACCAAAAAATTTATCCAAATGGGAAGAAAATATTGCATGGATATATGTATGATGGATTCAAAAATAACATATGAAAATGATTTTATTTTGAACACATATTACTACCTAGAATTGAAGAGTGAATCCCATGATAAAATTTATTGCAATCTCTACACACAACTATGGAAATATTTGGAATTTCTTTAATCAATGAAACCATAAGCAAACTAACAATGAATGTTGCTATTTGACATTACTTAAATAAAATGAAGGAAAATTTAGCAAGAGAATGGATCAAGTGAAACACATAACCTTTTGGGTGGTAATCACATCTAGTGTTGTTGCTAATCTGTCATGCCTCACTCCTATTCCCTCTTGCATTATTCCTCAACTCTGCTTCTTTCTATACAACTAACCAAAGGAGGAACAACCCTACATCTATTTATCATATTCATAAATCAGTATAGCTTAAAATGATAAAACTCAGTAATCTCCTCTCTGCATATCTTTAATCTTGCCTTGTTACCAAAGGCATCCTTAATGATTAAGTAAGCTATTTAATATCTATATATGCTAAGATCTCAATAGACTTACCTCTAAATACTGAGCCGGTGAGAAGTATCCTCACAACCCTACCATTGGAAGCAAAAGGAGCTAATAATGCCAAGTTCTATTACTCTCCATGGCTACGCCTATTGCCACTAGGAGTCCCATAAAACTAAATCAAATGCTACATATATTAGACTGCTAAAACATTACAAGCCATCACAAAAAACTGTACTAAATATTTTTCTCTATACCATCCCACTTCCTAATACAAAAGGGAAAACCCAACCAAACCTCCACACACACAAGGCTACTTGGTAGCTTCTAAACTTAAAAATTAACCTTAATGGCTATAAAAAGCAAGCACAACATGTAAACTTAAGTAGCTCTACCCACAAATCCTAAAAATCAAATGATGAAAAAAGCTATAAACTTAAGCAATGCCACCCACAACTCCTTAAAATAATTTTTAGCCCATGCATAAACCCAAATGAAGTGAGTTTTTTACCCTCAAAGAGATGACAAGAAAATCCTTTGTAACTGTTATAAGATTGTCAACATTGACTATTTCACCAGAGCCTGCAAAACAACCCAAAACTAATTAAAACCATGGCCACATGAAAATGTAACACAAAACTTTAACTAAAAATAAAATTGGTTCTAAGACAGCCAAAAAACCCATTATCTAGGTCATCCAAATGACCATTTCTATGGAAATAGTTATGTCGTAGTCATTGATTCTATTGCCCTAGATGATCTTATACATGGACTATCTGGACTTAGGGGCCATCCCTCTTCCTGTTCCATTGTCAAAGCCATTGAAACTCAGTCCTCTCACTTTCAACCCCACAGTAGTCAATATAAACAGGCTAGAAGCTTACAGGAAAACCACTCTTCTATATGACAGGAAAACTACTACTACTACTACTACTGTGAAGATGCATGCTTTGTTTTAATTTCATGTCATATAGAAGAGTGGTTTTCCTGTAAGCTTCTAGCCTGTTTATATTGACTACTGTGGGGTTGAAAGTGAGAGGACTGAGTTTCAATGGCTTTGACAATGGAACAGGAAGAGGGATGGCCCCTAAGGCCAGATAGGCCATGTATAAGATCATCTAGGGCAATAGAATCAATGACTACTACTACTACTACTACTACTACTATGACTACTACTACTACTACTACTACTACTACTACTACTACTACTAGTAGTAGTAGTGGTAGTAGTAGTAGTAGTAGTACCACTACTACTACTACTACTACTACCACTACTACCACCACTACTACCACCACTACTACCACCACTACTACCACCACCACCACTACTACTACTACTACTACTACTACTACTACTACTACTACTACTACTACTACTACTACTACTACTACTACTACTACTACTACTACTACTACTACTACTACTACTACTACTACTACTACTACTACTGATGCTGCTACTACTACTACTCCTCCTACTACTACTACTACTAATTTTTTTTTCTCTTCTTTCTAAGCTTAAGAATTCTTAAAAGGTATATTCTAATATGTAAAACTATTCAAAACCTAAAGGTCTTTTAAAAGATATATTGTGGTATACATAGCTCTTTATGAATGTGACATTGTTTTTTAGGGCCTCCTTTTAAACCTTCAAATACATATAGAATACAAGCGCTCTGCGTGAGATGGAGTCCCTGCCTTAAGCAACGCTGGATGTAGGGAAAATAGTGCTATGATTATTTTGGAGTTGGTCTTTGATGACTATTTTTTGGTTTTTGCTATTGTATTTTATCATTCGTAGCATCTAGATCATGGACTACAGGAATGAATTGAAGGGTTTATTTTCAAATAACTTGTCCCCACTCTGTTGTGAAGCCCGCAACAAAGCTCTTTTCCATGTACTGCTCTTCTAGGACATAAAATCTTAATCCTTCAGCCCCAAAGACTTCCTGACACAACCATTTCAAAAGCATACAAATAACTGTCTCTACAAATAAAATAGTCTATAGTAGAGAATTTGTAGATGAGAAGAGAACACTTTCTTCTTGAATCTGCAACGTAAATTAAGGCATGTCAGAATGGTTTGAACACCAAAAACAGTGTAAGTCATGAAGAGCGGTGTTTTACAGTGCTATGAAAAATACAAAGGTAAAGGACACATAATCCAGATGAAATTTGAATGATATGATAGGCATGATAGATACCTTTGAGAAGGTCATTCTCTCCAATTAGATCAGCAATCAAAAGAATTTGATGTAAAAGAAATGGATAAACTGATAAATATGAAGAAAAAGATTCAGGTTATGAGAAGAACTCTCAAACAAGAGAAATAAAATATGCATAATTTATGCCTACATGGAATACAAGTTAAAGGAAAGAAAAAAATATTGAGAAGTCAAGCTAATGGGTGATGGGTGATGGCAATAGAGTATACGTAAATATGTTGCTGAATAAGATTACAATTTAAGCCATAAATTATAAAATGTTTTATGTAGCTGAATAAGATTACAATTTAAGCCAATATTATAAAATGTCAAAAGTAAAACAAGTATCATAGCCTAAAAATGTATGATGTTTTCTTTTGTTGGCATTGTAAACTGGAATATAAAGCTATATATACATGTTTTCTTTTTTTGAAATATGTAAACAAGAGCATGGACATTGTGTTGGTGAAGCTGGACATACATGCTTTCTTTTTTGACTAGTTAATGGTAGGTTCAAACATGCAGCAAGCAATTTGTAGATGACACTTGTATCAGTGCCCCTCAACTTTATTGCAATGCTATTATAATGCTATCATACACCAAGTAAACAAATTGCAATAGCTAATTGGAGGCAACACTAACAGAAGTTGGTCCTTGTTCAAGCTATACATATACAAATAATAAGAATGCATCTATTTAATTCCTCAATTAATTAGTAATAATCAATATTTGAGAGAACTCTACCAACTGGTGGTGATTAGACCAGATAGTATACATACTGAAAAGAATATTTAGAATAGAAATTTGGAAAATATCACCCTCTCTAGAGGAATCGCCTGGGAAAAACAACGTCTGGATTTCTAGTAGTGTCCTTGTCCTCTGAAGTAGCAGATATACTCCAGATAGATTCTCCTTGTTTGCTCTTGCTCTGTGTGTTATGCAATTTAGACTTGAGCAAAGGTAGTGTCCTACCCATACCTTTGCAAGCAACCATTTGGATCCTGCTTAAAACTATTTTTCTAAGCCCCACAGAGACTTGTTTTCATCCATCTGGAGTTCTAGTATAGACAAGTGAACTCCTTTGATCTTGAACCTTCACTAATCTACTTAAGAGAAATAGAGTGATCTTAGACATAGTTCAGGACTCGAAAAGTTTAGTGTTTTTTTTTTGTGGCAATGTAAACTGAAATATAGAGCTGCATATACATGTTTTCTATTTTTAAAGTTATTTGCAAACACAACACCTGCTAATCCTCTTAATGCATTGGGAATTGTTTCTTATTTCTTCCCTGGTATGTTGTGCTCTTTGGATGCATATTTCTCTGCTATAAAAAGTGCATCTTCTTAGAAAGTGCATATTGTTACTAATTTGGAAAACCAATACAAACATTTAATAAAAAACGAGAGATAAAATTCATATGCTTATCGTGTTTGGTTGATATTATCATTGAGATTGCAGTATAGAATATAATAGAGAATGTTGAATATCATGTATCACAAACAATTAGTAGTGATGGGTTAAGCTTTTCAATGTACCTATTACAATATTTATGTATTTCAATTTTTTGACTCAAGTGTAAATATAGGAGCACTGCTAACTAGAATTTTGCAACCATAAAAACTATACCTGACATAAAACAACAAAAAATGAGTCATGATGTTGGGATGGTCATACTCACTTTTTTTTCTCTAGAGCCACCTCACTGTTTGAGTATGGCATGATTGAGGTTTTCTGCATGCCCAATCTTAGACTTAGGCTATGGTCAATTGCTTGTGTGTTTCTTTTTCTTGAGTAATATCCATGTCTACTCTTTTTAATTGTTGAAACTTGAGCTTGTCTTATAGTCATCTCATAAATAGTTGCACCTAGTCTTTGCTACATGAAACCAAAGCTTTTGGATGTGTTCTGGTTTGAAACTAACATGAAAATGGAATTTCCAATTTGGGCATCTAAATGAATTTCTGGTTGGAACTATCATGTGAGTTGATTTTAACATATTGATATAATAGTAAGCATTTTCCATGCAAGTGGAACATTTTTTGAAAATCAATCACATGATTAATACCAAAACCAAAATACATGATTTGCTTAAAATAAAACTAGATAAGGAGAGAATTTACTATATTAAATCAGTCATTCACAAAATAAGATATTTCACCCAGATAGGGCAATACAGTTTATATATGCAATGTAAAATATATAATCCATATAAAAGATATCCAATAATTAAACCTCAAGTACTAGTTTAAACCTTGGAAAACACAAAATAGTTTACTAGCCTTGCCATCACATGAAAATTGTCTTTTTTTTTGTTAATAAGTTTATTGAAACATACTTTTTGAGGTGCTGGCTGGCAGTTGATCTCGTCAATCCTCAACAGAAAGAAAGCAAGATTGTTAATATGAAACAAAATACCAAAATTTGATCTCACTTGATAGTTAAAGTAGCAATCATGCTAGAGAATGTACATTGAAGTTCTCACCAAACTCACTTAAAAGTACAGCAGTATAGATCTCATATGCATACCCCAAAAAGCACTACTTCAACATGTCCATTAGAAGTTCAATTGCTAATGAAGAATGCTTATCAAATTAAAAGTTTTCCTGGTTCCCTCTGAAACCTAGCACCTTTATCAATAAATAAGAAGCCAATAAACATCATTTCTTCAATGCTGGCAAAACAGAAAGGGCTTTATTATTTGTTACATTGATGCACCTCTTATTCATGGACAAATCAATTTGAAATCCTAAACAATGGAAAGCATGCCTACAGTTCTGTTTGATACTTTAGACAAAAGGTTGAAAAGTTTCAACTGCAAAAACATATGTAAATGCCTTACAGAAGCAATCTCTTTTATCAAATTCTAATGAGCATATAGGTTGCAACCTGGCTTTATGTTGTTAATATCATTGATGAGGGGTAAGACATGCTCCAGGAATTTGTGAGACTAATTTAAGAGTTTCAACCATTTATGATCAAGTTGTACTAGCAATAAAGTATTCAGAATCCAAATATTGGCACATGCAAGCTATATTTTATACTTACTGCATAAAAATTGTCAATCACATGTATATTGTAATTACTCTAACCATGTTTAAAAAATAGTCTGTATAACTTCTAAAAATGCATATTGATTTTTTTGGAGAAATAGGGCAGAAGGAGAAGCAATCAAATTTTGCTAAGAGAAAAATACATGTTTTGAGTCAAATTTCAAAAACATAAATGGACATAGAGCAAAGAATAGAAATTAATTGTAGCATTGACTAACCCAAAAAAGCATAATCGCTTAAAGAAAGTGGCATAAATGTATTTGATGGCCAGATGAAAAAAATGAAATATATAAAGCCAAGAGAAAAGTTCCTTAAGCTGATACATACAAGGCTAAGACAAGTGGATGATGTGATGGTGTAAGGGAAAGAGGTTAAAGAGAAATGGGGAACCCGATGACATGAGAAGCCAATGAGGGAAAATTTGTGTGATGAAATCAAAAATCATAGACAAATGCCCCATTTCACAAATGTGCCTAGATATATTTCATATCATTAATCTGCCACAATATTATTATAGGTCATTATAAACTTCAAAAAATTGTATTCTAACATATCAATAAAAAATCAAGTTTTCCACCATAAAAGATTTTAAAATATGAACTTTATTCATAAACTACATTATCTAATACTTAGAGAAATCCATAGGGGAATGCAACATACTGTTCGTGTTTAAATCTAATTTTATTCCACTAGTAAGTTTTGGAAAATTTGGATACATCTACAATAAAGATTTTAAAAAATTAATTAAATAATGCCAGGATCTAGAGGTGGCAACATGCTCCCTACACTGGCTGCACAGAAGAATGAAAAAATTAATGAGCTTGATTCAATTCTTAGTGTAGAGGTTTTAGGCCCTGCAGAGAAGAATGAGAAAATAAGTAGGCTTGATTAAATTCTTGGCTGCACAGAAGAATGAAAAAATTAATGTGCTTGATTGAATTCTCAGTATAGAGGTGTTAGGCCCTGCAGAGAATAATGGGAAAATAAGTAGGCTTGATTAAATTCTTGGTGTAGAGGTATTAGGCCATGTAGAGAAGGAAAATGAAACATGGGTTTTAATTAGGACTGAGTCCAAACAACAAATATTAAGGATGAGCAGCCAATTTTAAATTATTAAAGAAATGATTTTCTTCTAGCTGATTCTAAAATTGATCACAGACGAGCTAGATGAGGAAAGGCAAGCATAATTTTTTTCTTCGACAAAGCATGTATTGAGCTACTAGTGAAATATAGAGAAAATCAAAAGAAAAAAATAGCTAACTAGATTGTGCAATCATCATGACATATCCAAAAATAAAGTCAATAGTAAACTAATTGACAAGATTATCTCTAAATAAAGTGAGACAATAAGCAAAAGTCCAGGGAATTGGTAATTCAAAGGTTAAATATTTCAAATTGTAGTTGGCATGCATGCCATCAATAGGATCAGTAAGGTATTTAAGTGCAAAAAGCAATCCTATGCATTATGTCACTACAAAATTACCTATGTAGAGTAGAAAATTTAATTGAAGTTCATATCGGTTGTAGCTTAACCAAAGAAAGGCAATGTAGTATTTTCAGGGAACTGCCAACATCGATATGTTCAACTTAAGGTTGCCATACAATTTGATAAGGAGAGTGTAGATCTTCAGGGATTATTTAGGATGCCCATGGGCATGTTTCACAAACCATAATATTTTGGGTGTGATATAACATTACCCTGTATCATTTTGATACCTTGAAGAAATTTTTGTAGTTGCATAAACATGGGACATTAGCCATGTTTAAATCTAATTTTATTCCACTAGTAAGTTTTGGAAAATTTGGATACATCTACAATAAAGATTTTAAAAAATTAATTAAATAATGCTAGGATCTGAAGGTGGCAACATGCTCCCTACACTGGCTGCATAAAAGAATGAAAAAATTAATGAGCTTGATTCAATTCTCAGTGTAGAGGTTTTAGGCCTTGCAGAGAAGAATGAGAAAATAAGTAGGCTTGATTAAATTCTTGGCTGCACAGAAGAATGAAAAAATTAATGTGCTTGATTCAATTCTCAGTGTAGAGGTGTTAGGACCTGCAGAGAAGAATGGGAAAATAAGTAGGCTTGATTAAATTCTTGGTGTAGAGGTATTAGGCCCTACAGTGAAGGCAAATGAAACATGGGTTTTAATTAGGACTGAGTCCAAACAACAAATATTAAGGATGGAGCAACATATTTTAAATTAGTAAAGAAATGATTTTCTTCTAGCTGATTCTAAAATTGATCACATATGAGATAGATGAGGAAAGGCAAGCATAATTTTTTTCTTCGACCAAGCATGTATTGAGCTAATAGTGAACATAGAGAGGAGCAAATCAAAAGAAAAAAATAGCTAACTCGATTGTGCAATCATCATGACGTATCCAAAAATAAAGTCAATAGTAAACTAGTTGACAAGATTATCTCTAAATAAAGTGAGACAATAAGCAAAAGGCCAAGGAATTGGTAATTCAAAGGTTAAATATTTCAAATTGAAGTTGGCATGCATGCCATCAATAGGATCAGTAAGGTATTTAAGTGCAAAAAGCAATCCTATGCATTATGTCACTACAAAATTACCTATGTAGAGCAGAAAATTTAATTGAAGTTCATGTCACTTGTAGGTTAAGCAAAGAAATGAAATGTAGTATTTGTAGGGAATTGCCAACATCGGTATGTTCAACTTAAGGTTGCCATACAATTTGATAAGGAGAGTGTAGATCTTCAGGGATTATTTAGGATGCCCATGGGCATGTTTCACAAACCATAATATTTTGGGTGTGATATAACATTACCCTATATCATTTTGATACCTTGAAGAAATTTTTGTAGTTGCATAAGCATGGGACATTAGCCATGTTTAAATCTAATTTTATTCCACTAGTAAGTTTTGGAAAATTTGGATACATCTACAATAAATATTTTAAAAAATTAATTAAATAATGCCAGGATCTAGAGGTGGCAACATGCTCCCTACACTGGCTACACAGAAGGATGAAAAAATTAATGAGAATGATTCAATTCTCAGTGTAGAGGTTTTAGGCCCTGTAGAGAAGAATAAGAAAATAAGTAGGCTTGATTAAATTCTTGGCTGTACGGAAGAATGAAAAAATTAATGTGCTTGATTCAATTCTCAGTGTAGAGGTGTTAGGCCCTGCAGAGAAGAATGGGAAAATAAGTAGGCTTGATTAAATTCTTGGTGTAGAGGTATTAGGCCCTGTAGATAAGGAAAATGAAACATGGGTTTTAATTAGGACTGAGTCCAAACAACAAATATTAAGGATGGAGCAGCAAAATTTTAAATTAGTAAAGAAATGATTTTCTTCTAGCTGATTCTAAAATTGATCACATATGAGATAGATGAGGAAAGGAAAGCATAATTTTTTTCTTCGACCAAGCATGTATTGAGCTAATAGTGAACATAGAGAGGAGCAAATCAAAATAAAAAAATAGCTAACTGGATTGCGCAATCATCATGACGTATCCAAAAATAAAGTCAATAGTAAACTAATTGACAAGATTATCTCTAAATAAAGTGAGACAGCAAGCAAAAGGCCAAGGAATTGGTAATTCAAGGGTTAAATATTTCAAATTTTGTAGTTGGCATGCATGCCATCAATAGGATCAGTAAGGTATTTAAGTGCAAAAAGCAATCCTATGCATTATGTTACTACAAAATTACCTATGTAGAGCAGAAAATTTAATTGAATTTCATATCACTTGTAGCTTAAGCAAAGAAAGGCAATGTAGTATTTGTAGGGAAGTACCAACATCGGTATGTTCAACTTAAGGTTGCCATACAATTTGATAAGGAGAGTGTAGATCTTTAGGGATTATTTAGGATGCCCATGGGAATGTTTCACAAACCATAATATTTTGGGTGTGATATAACATTGCCCTATATCATTTTGATACCTTGAAGCAATTTTTGTAGTTGCATAAACATGGGACATTAGCCAGGTATGATCCATCTATTAGTCAGGTATGGTCCAACCTGTTTTGGTTATTTATAAGACTCTTAATTTTTTGTTATTTACTACTTAGTCTATAACAAAGTTCTACATTGACTACACATATATGATATTAGTCTCAAAATTTGTCACTTCAATTGATTGATTCAACTTGTGGTCTCATGAGTATCAATGTTCATATTTGATAATGTGATTCACTATATTTTAATTCTTGTTCCATCTAGCAATTACTATTAAATAATTAGGTAATGGAAATTGAGAATATATAAAGAAGAGGAAGAGGAAGTACAGGCCCACAATCAATCCAAACTACTCAGTAAAGCACAAAATACAAAGTGCAGGGGCGGTCCTTTGCTTAAATTCTGACCTGATCAATTATCTTTTGATGTATGTCCATAGCTTGTTCCCGAGCCCTTAACTTGGCACAAGACATGTGAACTGTTTGAAAAAATTCCCCAAAGAGATAAAATCTCATGGATTGCAGGATATGCACAAAATGGGTTTGCTGCCATCCTGACAATGTCTAAAAGATAGTAGCAGCACTTGCATAAATCAGAAAGAAAAGTGAGGAGGACTCAAACAAAGAGTCTAGAATGCATGACATTCAAATTAAGCTAGAGAAAGCAGTGAATTTGGATTTTTCTTTCCTGGCTTTGTGTGGAATGAAACAAATTACACATTAGAAAGCATCATATCAATGAAGAGCATATGACAACAGGGTGCATCCACCCTGACGATTTTAACACCAATGTGTCCCAACACTATTTTTATTTAGTGTAGTTTCCAGTCATCAAAATCAAAGCCCAAAGAGACTTGAGAAGAAGTGTTTCCCATGATAATGTACTAATGTGGTGGCCATTTTTAGAAATTTTGGACAAATTAAAATAGTTGCACATTGTGTGGTCTTTGTTTCTCACCATCTACATTCCATGGTTTAAAATGCACATATTTAACACATCTTTACTTAATGTATTACATTCTTTATAAACAGATTAGAATGATGCACATTTTAGTAGAATATGTTTCTTGTCATCTGTGTTCCTTGCCTCACATATTTGACATACCTTGAATTCTTAGCATGCATAGTGCATCTCTCCATGTTGGTCTATAAAAGTATAGAAGATATCAACAAATATTTTCTTTTTTTTAATTCCCTTGACATTACAAATCTAATTATATTAAGTGGTTCTTGGTTCTTTATCCAGGAACATGGGCGGGTGCACGAAGTTGGTTGTACTTTTGTGGCAAAATGGGAAAAAAAAGGGGAAACACATAACACGCTCGCGTTATAATGCGAGTGTGTTATGTGCTTTTAAAAGAAAAAAAAAGTGAAATGTGTATCATTTGCTTTTCACCGTTTCTCAGCTCTACCCCCAGCCAAAAACCCTCATTTCATGCTCACGTTCTAGGAGGAAGGACTTGTGCAAATTTCATCAAGAATAGTTGGATTTTGTCTGCAAATATGGTGCCACAACGACGAAGAGATGTAGGAGGTAAGTATTGTTTACTATTTGTTTTGAATTTGTTATTTTGAAATTGATTTTGTTTGTTTTAGGTTAGATTTGATTGTTTTTTTTTTAATCTGTAGGAAATCCTACAAATCCTCAACAAGAAGAGGAGGTAAATCCTCAACAGCAAAATCCTCAACAAAATCAACCTCCCCCACCATTCTCTCAATTCCCTCCTGGCACTCAAGAAAATTTGAGTGAAATTGAGAACAATAGAAAACAACTTGAGTGATCCAAATGTTTCAACCACAGAAAGAATGCTTCTACCAAATTCATTGAAAGCCATGTTAAAAAATGTAGATGCAATCACCCAACAAATATCTGGATGGCAAGATAGGAGGCAGACAGCTAGGGCATATTATGCAGACAAATTATCATATAAACAAGTAAAAGATTTAAAAATTACTAAAGGTGATTTGTGCTCTCTATTCACTGACCCTAAAACAAATCAAAATCTTACCCTCAATGCAAAGATGTTTCCTATTCATTGGTGCCACCACCAAGAGGTTAAGAACCATTTTTATGAAAGATGGTATATGGCCTTTGATTACCTCAACAATGCAATAATTGTGAAGTCCCCCAATATTTTCTTGAAACTATACAAATGAGTTTGTATTGAACCAAATCCCAAATTATTTTGATATGAGGGAGTTCTAGGGGAGAGGTGGGGGGTCAACTCAGGATAGGCCTGGTGCATAGCCGAATCCTACGTGGCAAGGGAGACGACCTCTTGCTAGGCCACCTCGTGAGTAGATTGTGATGCCTGTCGTTGCGAAGGAGAGTGCTGACATAGAGACATTGCAGACAATCACAACTTTGACCCGGAGTGTCATCCATCACACTAGCCTTATTGTACAACACCATCCAGGGGAGTCTTCAGGTTGTTTCCTTCGAACCCGTGTGTGTCAATCTTGTGGGGCGACTTGTTCGTATGACCCTACTAGCACTTAAGAGGGTGCTACGCAAGATCCATATGCTACTACGTAGCCTGATTCATATGCATATACAGGGATGGAGAGGATGGCTAACATTTTGCATGATGCATATGGCATTGACACTTAGGTAAAATTCAGCATGTTCATTTAATTTAATTTATTAAATTTCAATTGTGAAATGCAAGATTAACTAATTTAGTTTTATTATTTTAATAAAATTGCAGGGTCACAGTGTAGAGACTGGATACACCAGTCATCCACCTACTTATTTTTGCAGTACACCTATTGGTGGGGTATGTAAAGTTAGTAAACAATTATAAATTTATTACATGTGTTAATAGCATTGTTTTATGAATGGTATTTTAATATGTGATTTTGGATGTTGAATAGGGTACTGTTGGAGGTTTCAAGGAAGCACCTCCAAGTGCCAATAGATTTGATCAAACATTCACAGAGGTAATATAGAGTTTAAAGAGAAATTAAGTAATGAATTCTAAGTTTAATAGGTTTATGTTGTTTATATTCATATTGTTGACCTTACATTGCATTACACAGATCATTCAAAATCAAAGCATTACTTCAAATTCGATAACTAATAATTAGAAATATATTTGTTTAATACTTGTACTCAAAATTGTTTTCATTAGATCTCATACATTATAAGTATCACAAGGATCACTATTGTAACTTTTTTGTGATTGAATAATTTGTTGTTTTATTTTAAGATGTTGGTGACAGAAACATCGCCAAACATTACGAGGGCAATGGATATTGGTGTTTCCTCCGCTATACAATCCTCGATGGCTCTGATAGGGGAGGTATGAGGCAAATTACTAAATTTCAATTTACATTCATTATTATAGATGAACTAGTTCTAGTGAAAAATCAAACCATTATTGATTCGTAGTTTAATTCCTATTTGGATGGTTTATATAGGGCTTGAGCATGCCTGAGCATTGGTGTGCAAATATTTCCATCGAGGAGAGTGATCATGAGAGGGCTGTAAGTGATTATTTTGTTAAATATATTAATTTTTATAATGTAATTTCTATTTATTAATGTCTTTAATTCTTATTGTAACAGTTGAAACTTCACCAGGAGCTAAACCCTAGGAGGAGTAGTAGGAGCACTCCTCAAGCACATCAGAAATGGGTGACAAAATTATCGCCATCGAATCGCCCAACAAAGGGAAGGAAAATTGTATTTGAACCAAAGCATGGAGAGAAATGAATTTTGAATGCACAGAGCCCTTTGTTGTATGCCTACATGGCAATTTTGTACATATTTTGTGTTGGATATATTTGACATTGTATGCCCATATGGCATTCTCGTAAGCCTATATGGCTATTTTGTAACTATATTTTATACTTATATCGACATATATTGATTTATGCGTACATGGCTATTTGTTTAATACAAATCTTTTTTATTGATGGTGTACATATTGGCAAATTATAAATTCATGGTTCAATAGATATGAGTTACATGTATTCAAGTGTATACTTTACAACTTACACACATATACTTTTTGACTTACGTGTGAACATTGAAAAGTGTGAAAATTTATGTGTTTGGAAGTCAAATGTAAGCCAATTTTGCAATTCTCAGTTCTTGCATACTCGATCTTATGAACTTATTCCTTCCTAGCACATATTGTGAATATTTCTCATTTGGTGCAGAAGACAGATTCCTCATTTTTGAACCACTCATAGCAAAGAGATTCACAATAAGACTTTAGCATTGAAACACTACTCCATACTTCTCTTGTCTAGACCATAAAGGATTGAAAATTCTTAATTTGATGCAATGATAGTCGTGAGATGAGAATTTATATAACCATGCCTATTTTGAAACTTTGCATCTAATACTACATCAACAAGAACTTAAGAAGTGTTGCATAAGAGTGTTAGGTTTGATAGGCCTTCTCTTCCCTAAGGGAGGAGAGCCTACATCTTGAATTTTGAACAAAATTTTAAGAAGAAAACATTTTACCTAAAAGCTTCAAACCTAGATGACATATTTGGCTAAGTCTATCTTGAAAATTATCAATGCGTTCAAACTCTAAAGGAGATTCTCCGTAAAAAGCAAACTTTACCCTTTTTCTCAAGGAAAGAAATTGCAACAAGTTGCATGTGATTTATATTATTTATTTCTCATAGTTCCTGGTCAATCATTCATGGCTCAGGATAGTTCCATTCCAAGGAAAGGACACCCAAAAAATCACTAAGATTCTTCTACGATTTGCAAGAAAAAGGTTTTGGCTCTTTCACAATGTAAATAATTATGTAACATTGTTTTCTTGTTTTCCTTCCACACAGAAAATTTTTCACACTTTTTAGATTGATCAATGATCAATAATGACTAATTGTAAACACTTGAAATTTTTATGTTTGAACTTTAATTTATAATTTTGGATCATGACATTCAAGTAGATCACTAATATTTTAATATTTCACTATGAAAGTGGTGGTGTATTTTTGCTATTTTATTTGACTATTAATATGGTGGTGTATTCTAAACTTGATTACTACTACAAATATGTATATATTTATGATTTTTATATGTTTTTGTATGACCAAACCAAAAATGAACCCAACCCCAAAAAAAAAAATTCCCGAATCAGCGAACCGGGTTGTCGAACCCGATCCCGAACCCAAAACTGAACCGGTAACTTAGTAAAAAATAGATTTTTGTAGTTTATATTCATAACGTTGATTACATTGCATTGCACATCTTTCAAACTGAAAGCATTGCTTCACGTTTCATAACTAATAACTAGATGCTGATAGATGACAAAATTTCAATTACAATATAGCGTTTACAAAGTCAACCTAAGCAGTTATGCAATTACTTCACATTGCATAACAAATAACTAGGAGTAGCTATCAATTGCATTTGGTTGTCATGGTATTCTATGAGACCACATTTCTTTGAGGCCTTTTTTCAAACAGTTCACTGCCTTGTCTATACTACCACAATTTTCATACATTTTCTACTAAAGCATTTTGTCAAATAGTTCAAGTGTTGCCTTTGTTTCTATGGTTGAAAGTTTAAAACAAGCTGTCAGCTTTATGGATGCTTGGAAAAATATATCAAAAGTATAATAGTAAGCAATATCATAGACAAGGCAATGAACTCGAAAATGCCCAAAGAAATGAGGTCTCATCACCGATGGAATGCCATGACAATCAACTTTTGATTGTCATGGCATTCCATCAACAATGAGACCTCATTTCTTTTAGGGCATTTTTCAAAGTATTCAATCGCTGCTGTCTATGCTAACACATTTTTCTTCATACATGTCTATCAGCATTTAGCTAAATCAGCTTCATTTCCTTGCTACTATGGCTAAAAGCCTAAAATGTGTGCTTTCAAACAAGCCATGGATGCTAGGAAAAATCTATCATGCAGCATAAATAGTAAGCAATAGCATATACAAGGGAATGAACTGCTTTGAAAAAAATGCCTCAAAGAAATTTCATGGTGGTGGAATGCCATGACAAGCAAATTGTTGTGGATTGTCATGGCATTCCATCACCATGAGACCACATTTCTTTGAGGCATTTTTTCAAACCATTCACTGCCTTGTCTATGCTACTGCATTTATCATACATGCTTACCAAAGCATTTTATCAAACAATTCGCCTTCCTTTGTTAAGCATATGGCTAAAAAGCCTAAAATAGAAGCCTTAAAAAAGCTATGATGCTCGTGGAAAAAATCTATCGTAAAAGCATTGTTTCTGAAACAAGCAATAGCATAGAAAAAGGCACAACTATTTGAAATTCTCAAAGAAATGTGGTCTCAATGGTGACATGGAATGCCATGATAACTATAGCAATTTTCTTGTCATGGCATTCCTACTATTCCATTCCATCACCATGAGACCAAATTTCTGAGGCATTTTTTCAAAAGTTCACTGCCTTGTCTATGCTACCACATTTTTCATACATGTCTACCAAAACATTTTATCAAACAGTTCACTGCCTTGCTGCTATGGCTAAAGCCTAAAATAGGTGCTTCTAAACAAGCTTCATGGATGCTTGTGAAAAAATCTATCATGCTATTGGCCAGTAAGTACAGTATAGAAAAGGGAATGAACTGTTTGAAAAAAATGCCTCAAAGAAATGTGGTCTCATGGTGGTGGAATGCCATGATGGTGTAGGAGCACCCGAGCTCCTTGAGGATCATTTGGAGAGTTAGGAGATGGAAGGGGTATTGAAGGCCTATAAACCTTTCCAGAGCATCAATTATAGCATTTTGAAGCCTATAATGGAATTTGGCATGGATGAGTGTAACAGGAAGATCAAAAGTCCTAAGGGTCCTAATAAGGACCATAGGACCAAATTGACTTGTAAATGGAACAATGATGTTCTAAGAGTTTAAATAGGTATATGATGTTTTAATTAGGTTAAATAAGGTTGAATGATGATATGTAATAGTTTTTGAAGCTTTATAGTTAATAGGAGTTAATAAATTGCAATGTTGGAAATTCAAATTTTTGAAATCCAACTTTGGGTGGAAAAGTGATTTTTAGGAGTTTATTTCACAATAATGTAATAAAATCAATTCTAATCAGTTGGGACAGTTTTAGGATGAGTCTATAAGCCTAGAGAAATCATTTTTATGGAGGGTTGGCTAATATTGCAAGTGTTGTACAAACTGCTATAGAAAATCAATAAAAACTTTAATCTTTTTGCATTTTCTTGAGTTTTTTTGATGAATCTCTGATTCCTTTTGGTGTCATACTCATTTTGATGGTTTAAGAACTTGTATTTACATGCATTTAACCTTTTGAATGACCTGAATAATGTTGGGAATTAGTTTCTTGTGTTATATTGCGGACTGTCCTCAAAAAGTACAGATTTTTCACTAGTTTTGAGAGTCTTCATGAATAAATGATCCATTTCATGGGAGAGTGTGACTGAAAACTTGTGAAATGGATCATATCTAACTTTTATTATACAGATCTAACAAGTTATTGTGCAGGAAAGATTGATTCTTGGGTGTACACCGAGTTTTAGCAAGGAAAAGGGCATGAAAATGGTGCCTAAAGTGTAGCAACAGGAGATCTACCTTAATAAGGGATATATTTCTGAGTTGAAGGTGTTTATATATGTTTATTTATTGGTGAAAAGTCCAAGATAAGGTTATGGAAGTGTTGGGAAAGCTAATTTTCAAGAGGCCCTAGTTTTGGAGCAATTTATTGAGGGTTTTGTGATTTAGGGTGTTGAGGGTGTCAAAGAATACTAATACCTTGAAAATATTTGGTTTGGGAACATTTTAAAACACTGTTGAAAGTTTCATAGCTAGGGGATAAGTTTAGAGAGGGGTTACTTTGAAAAAGTGGGCTAATTAGGCCTTAAATTTGAGGAAACAATAGATTTTGGTAGGTTTGATCCAGAACAAGTGCCATAAATGATTTGATATGTTGTGTATCATCATGAATCACATCTAAATCAGTCATTATATTGAGTATTACTTTGGGGAAGTTGAGTGAAAAGTCAAAAAACCATCGCTAGAAGCCTAGTTGGGCTAGAAGCCTAGTCAAGGTGCAAAAAGTGAGTTTTGTCTAAGACAGAGGTTTGGGGCTTTGAAACCATTCAAAGGATTTTTTTGAGTTCCTGAGATCACCTGCAATGGTTTTAGTCCATTAGGAAAGCATCTTAAGTTAGTAAGTGTAATTCATTGAGGCTTGTTCCATCGGGTGCCTCGGAAGTGTTTGAGGATTGCATCATTGTAATCCTTTAAACTTTGAGTTTTGACTTCTCAAAGTCCCATCCCTTTGAATACATGAAAATAAATTTTTTGTGGATTTTCATGGCATTCCATCAAATTTCATGAGACCATTTCTTTTGAGGCATTTTTTCAAACAGCTTCATCGCT
>VDFB02058242.1:59834533-59907817 GCA_007258455.2 Sequoia sempervirens
GACCTATACCAATCCTAGGCTTTTCCTTTGAAAGACACGACTAGTAATCTGAGGGGCACATTCTCTTCCACAATTTGATGTACTCTGCATGCCTCTACTATATCTTGGAGATGTTTAGAGGGGGTCTTAAAATCCTCAATGAAAAACTTTGGGATTTCCTTGAGAGCATTGGTGAGTAAGGAAGGAAACACATTTGGGGGTGTAGGTGGTTGTATTTGGCTCCTGCTATCCTAGGTTACAAAATTTCTAAGAGTTGGTGCACCTATACAAGCCATTGTAAATAGATTTCTATGGATAGGGTAGACAAGTATTTTGATTTGGAAGGTTTGAAATCCCGGTGGAGTAGGTAAGGCTTTGGATTCTAGGCTAACACTTCTTACCTAGTTGCTTCTTATAGGTGAAACATAACCTATAATTCTTCTTCTCCTTGGTGCAGAGGTAGGTAACTGGGAGTATTGGAAATAGCCTCTTGAAGATGCTCTTGTTTGAACTTTGGGCATGAAATTTCCAACCTCTTTTCTTGGTCTGATTTAAGAAATATTTTTGACTTCTAATCAAACATTTGAAAAAATTTGGTCCCATCGAGCATGCCAAAAAAATAACTATTGATCATCAAATCTTACACTTCTGTGATAGCCTTATAGGAAATTTAGTGAGTGGGGGACCAATTTGTGCCTCACTGAATGACCTCAAAATTTTTTATAGAAAGTTGGCTCTTCTTTGCAGTTGGGGGAAAATGTGGAAAGAAATGTGAATAAAACATAAAGATGGGGATGCACCAAAGCTTTTACAACATTTAAAACCTTAACTATTCCTTATAACTGATATGATAGACACAAAATGCCACATACCTTTCATTATTGGGAAGAGAATGAGCAACAAAAGCTAGAGAAAGCACAATGTAGTCTTTCAAATCTTCCTGTGGGAATTTCCCATTAAGGTCAAATCAGAGGTAAGAAAAATATAAAGATTAACAAAAATATTTAGAAATTTACAAAATCCTTCTTCCTTTATAGCATAATATGGAAATGGCATACCCTTTATAGAAAATGGAAGAGTTTAATAGACATGATCCAATTTCTAAAAGCTAGCATTCAACATAGAAGCTTAATAGCATGTTAATTATTTGAATTTTCAACACAAAAATTTTAACACAATGTTTTTAACATGAACAAAATATAAAAAATGAAATTTGACAAATGCCATAGCATTCACAATTTCAAAGATTTATCTCAAATGGATCAAACTTCTGTGATTATATAACTAAAAAAAAAGGTCGGATACCAATCTAATGATAGTTTGAATATATCATGCCAAAGAGAATAGCAGTATTCAGTAAAGATTCTCCTACTTCTAAGAAAATAGAACTCCCTAATAATATCTATATTCTTTGAAAATATTCTTGAAGAATTTTTTTGAACTCTTTAACCCAATGTTGTCAACCCCTATTTATAACTATAAGAAGAAGATACTACCACAAACATTCCAAAAGCAGAAATTGCCATATGCCTAAACCTCATAGCTCACAATTCAATCCTAGATCTTGATTAGATCACAACATTATTTTTTCATTAAGTCTCAATTGACTCATTAATGGCCTTAGATATTTTATCAAAGATAGATTTCATAAAATAATCAAATTTTAATAGAACCTAGAAAAAATATGATTGATCAACTATGGAGGTTGATTCTACCAACTTGAAGGTTTAATCCCAAAAGTAAGATGTCTATAATGCTACCCAAAAAACTCTACCGAAAAAAAGATCCTCTCGTGGAAGACACAAATTGCTTGATGAAAATAAATGACGTGTCAAGCGAGCAGATGATTTTGGGCTTGTGAGAATGGTTTTGGAGAAAATCCCTACCAAGCTAACACGTGTCATGTTCATGCTCAAAAGAAAAATGATATATAAAGCCATGCAACCACCATGTGGGCATTTGTGCCTTTATGCAAGAGCAACCTTCATCCCTTGGGCGAAGATTCATCTCGAAGCAGAAAAGAATAAAGGAAAAAAATTCTTTACTCACCATGTACCTCCCCTTGTTGAGGTGACCAAGATTCCTTGATTAGGTCCCTGTCCTTTTTAAGGTGAGAGGTATAAATCTGGTACATGAACTTTGTATACTCTAGTCACCCATCTATTATGGATGTATAGCTTCAGTGGGTGGTCCCACTATAAGTTGATAACACAATATAATTACTAAATAGGTTATGTATCTATGGCATGTATTCATTGTTAAACTACCCGTGATACCAATTAGCATGGTCTTGTTCCAGAAGACACATGAAAAATAAACCAAAAAATCCTTTGAGTCAGTCCTATATATGTGATTTTTTTTTTTTTTTATCACTTTCTAGATCAAACAAGCAAAAATCAAACTTCAAACAACCAAAAACACTTCAAAACCTTAGACATACATAGGATCAAAATTTAAAAACCTATCTTTGAAACAAATTGACACATTTTACTATCACACTATGCCACTTCTATATGCATCTTGATGATTTTTTTTTTTCAAATTGAACCAAATATTTTTGGGGATAGACACTCTCTTACACTTCTAGGGTTTGCACCTAAAAGGAGAATGGTACCCCAAAAATCTAGGTGTTTCACTCAATACTAATGCAAATATGATGGAAATATGCCTAAGTAGAATGTCCTAAATGCAAGGAATTGATAAAAGAGATTGAATACTAATGAAAAACTAATGAAATGCACTTTTTTTGAAAAAATAATGTGATATGCAAAATGAACTAAAAATGCAAACAAACTGTAATAGAAATAAATGAGACTAGAGAAGTGCACTTGGAAACTAGAATATGATGTAGAGGAGCTCTGGATTCCTACATAAATCATTGTTGAATCCAGCTGGGACACGTACGCCAAGCTAGGCAACTTAGTCTTGTTTCGAGGAAATTTTGTCAAAACAGGTTTCAACCAAAAGGGTATCCAAAACTGTAGAAAGCAATTTTTAGGCATAACAATGGGAATAATTCACCACTGATGGTGACTTAGTCCACCTTCAACTTTCAAAGAATTTAAAGATGTGATCTATAGCTCTCGGTCGACACTTAAGCTCCTGACAGGTTTCTAGATCCGAATCTGGAGAATTTGACCTGTAGGTGATCTCCAAGATTCTTTTAGGGTTATGTTGACTTTGAATGAATTTGATGAATTGACAACACCTTTTCACACCTTTCTCTTTAACAAATCTGCATACAAGACCTACGAAACACATGCAAAGAGGGGAAAATGTGTTAAGGGTTAGTGAATAGGGGTTTGCCTTGGTCAAACCCTGGTTTGGTAATTAAACCCTTGAAAATGAAATGAAATGAAAATAGATTGATGAATGAACAACATGTAATGGTACAACTCATCAAACCATTGAAGTAGAAATCTGAAGATATGCAAGTAGAAGCTCTAATGGATGTAGACTTGAAAATGCCTAGGATGCAAAACTGAATGCTTGATAATTGCTTGAATGATTAGAGAGATTAGGAGATTAGAAGAAGATGAAAAATGAGGGGAAAACCCTATATTTATACATGATTATACAAAATTTCCTAAAAATACCACATCACAGGTCGACCTCAAGGTTTAGAAAATAATATCCAGCCAAAATTTTGAAATAATTTTGATTTTTAAGCCAAGTGGGACTAGGTCACCCCTAGTGGAGACTTGGTCCCACAAGGGAAATTTAAGTGGGTTTCAAGAATTAAAGTGTATTAAATGATGCTTAACAAGATTATTCTCAAAAACACACTTAAGTAGGGCCTGTAAGTGTATAAAGGGGCCATTTAAACATAAGAAAGGGTTAAATTATTGATGACAAGCCTAGAAAAGCATGAAATTTTGTTACAACACTTTGAAATAAGGCTTGGTAAGTGATAAAGGTTATTTAAGTGAAATATATTAATAAAGTCCTAGAAAAGTGTGAAAGTGGGTTACAACACTTCACAACACTTTTGTAAGACATCATACAATTCCTATTGATTCACTAGGGTCCAAGACCTAATGTGAATGTGTTGACCACATTACAACATTAAATCTAGTAAAAAACTAGGCCAACATCCATAAGAAAGACCCAAATGAGCGTGAAAATGTCTAGGGATACATTTTTTTACATTACACAAATAAGAACTTTTGTATGCATATCGATGTGTTTGAATAACTTGGTATGTTTCTCTGAAGGTAATCTTTTGTCAAAATATTGCAATGGCACATCTATCATTTTGTGCCACTTTTTGTATGGATATTGATACATTTTATTTTTTCAAATCAGTGCTTTTGTATGCATTTCAATGAATTTACACAACTCAATGTGTTTGACTATCACTCTAAAATAGAAAAACCCTAGAAAATATTAGAATTTTAAATCTTCACTAGTAGTTTGTATCAGACCAAGGACCTATGCAAAATATACCTATAGTCATCCTATTCAACCATAAAAACATACATTTTCCATCTTCATCCCATATCACTCATTCATTTTAGACTTGTCTAAGCACCTTTTAGTCATCCTTGGATCAATTCATAACAATCAGAAACTAGTAAAATAATCAATCCAAAAAAACAACCTAAATTTGACATTTTTCATTTTGGTTAGATCTCATACTTCATCCCCTAGTTTAGCTTCTTGCTTAAAAAGCTATCTTATTTTAAGTATCTAGTTGAATTAATGTCAAAAAATTGTGAGGTATCTTGCTTTGGAGTCATTAGTCTACTCTCAAAGTTTGTTATCTCAGTATCATCTTCCCTAACTTGGACTTGTTGTTTATGAAAAGCAAGGATTATCCTCAAAAATTCATCAACATAAGGTCTAATCAAAACAAACTTTTTCTAACTTCAAGGTTTCACATTCTCCATTGATTCACACATCACCAAAAATTGGTACAAAATAATTTAAGGTGTTACTCCTAGTCCAATTTGAAAGAAACTCAAAGCATCTCAATAAAACCATATTTATCCAAATTCACCACCCACATCTCCTAGGGTTACTACAATTTTTATGGTCACAATGATATCTAAACATAAGAAAAATATGGAGACATGGTTCTAATAAGCCTACCATCACGAGTGCTATGGATCAACCCTTGGGAATGCCCAGTCCGAATCCTAAAGGGTTTAGCACTCCAAAACAAAATTAAACACAACCCCAAAAATCCAAATTGAAATAGTCTAAAAAGAAGATCACCAACAAGCCCAAAGAATTTACTCCCAAAAAACTATTAGAGATGTATCAAGACACTTCTCTTGTTAGATCACTTTATGTTATGATATGGGCCAATCCAAATTAATACATAGTAAAAATTACATAACGAGGTGATAAACTCCCCACAAACCTTAATTTTGATATAATAAAAGAATAATTGTTTTCAAGTATGGCCCAAAATATCCCTCCTTTACCGAATGTATCAAGTCATCCTATGATCACTCTATTAGGAGTGGATCAAACAAACTTTACCAAAAAATATGTAAATCTGGTGCACAACAATCAAAGCTTAGGAGGTCAAACAAACCTAGGTGTTCAAAACACAAACATTCCACCAATGTGGATAAATTAACCTAATCCCAATATTTCAAATCTAAACATGATGAACTATGGGAAAATCCATTTACAATATTAGCCTCACAAAACCTACATCCAAGTTCTCTTAATGCACATCCATTGACACCTCCACAACAATTTACTCAACAACAACCTCAACAACATCCACAATAAAATCCTCAAAAAAACATCATTCAACAGAAAAATTCTACCCCACAACAACAAAAAATTGTCGATTACAAATAACAACTACTTGTACAACAATAATAAACATCACAACAAAACCCTCAACATTCACAATACATCCAAAACCAACCATAAAATCCCCAACAAAACATCATTTCCCAGTATCAATATGGTTCATACAACATTCACCCACCTTAAACCAATCAACAATATCAAATGAACCCTCAACCATAGCATAGTCCATATAATCCATACAACACAAACATCCCCCCTTATCAAGATTCAAAAAATCCTCCTATAGATATATCCTCACAAATTCAAAGTTGAACACAAAAGATCCATGATATACAAATGGGAAAGACTAAGAAATTATATGTTGTCCAAGAAATTTTTCCATATCTATTTGATAGTAGTATAACAATGTTACCATTTTCCCCTAACTTCAAAATTCTAAATTTTGACAAATATAAAGAACATGGTAACCCCGAAGAACATATACGATATTTCTATGTAGCTTGTATGGAGGTATCCTTTAAAATTACATATCTTACATCCCTTTTTCCACACATCTTAGGTGGAAAAGATATTGAATGGTTCTCACATCCAACCCCATGAATCAAAACATCTCAAGAAATCGTAGATCAATTCGTTGCTCACTTCTCACACAAAATTGATGCAAAAATAGCCTTAAATGAATTATACATTATCAATAAAAATGGTGGAGAAACCTTTGCTTCATCCCTACAAAGATGGATACATAATGAAAACAAATGCAAATTGAATATTCCTAAAAAATAACAAGTAGAAATCATCACTAATAATCTTAACACAAAACTTGTCTTTCAACTATGCATGCAATGTGTAACAATATTTGAAGAGCTCATAGAAAAAGGTCTTAACATTGAAAGGAATATTATTGCTAAGGTTTTATTAAAGATATACAAGGACAATAACTATCCATCAAATTAAAATGAAAAACCTAATATATGGTATAAGAACAAGAATGTAACAAATAATAGTGTTGTCGACACAATGTTATGATAAATGCAAAATATCAACCAAACAAACAAAAAAACATATAAATTGCTAATCCTCCAAGAGAACCACCACTACCAAGGCCTAATAATGCTCCTCTATGTTAATTCACTCCCTTAGGGGAACCCATTGAAACAATATTTAACAAGCTAATTCAATCAAAACATATCCAACTTTCTAAGTTTAGAAACTATCCTAAACCAAAAATCAAACCAACTTGGTATAATCACAATGACTTTTTCTAATATCATAGAACAAAAGGTCACAAGGCACAAAATTGTGTGAAATTGAAACATCTCATACAAGACCTTATTGATCAAGGATAAGTAAACATACATCAACATGTAGGATCTTCTAGAAATAAAGATCTTGGAATGTAAAAAGACGCCATGCCCAACCATGTAAAAGAAAAATATTATAGAAAAACAAGCTATACCAATGCGAATCATACCTACGATAACATAGTCAGACACATCCAAGGATCCGATGATTACATAAAAACTAATCATTATTTACATGATGAGAAATTATAAATTTATCAAGATACTTTCCTAATGCATGATCAAGACCATTAAACAGTTTCTAACAATGTTCTACATCAAAATAATGGCATTAAGTATATCTTAGATTGTAACATACTAAAACATAGAAAATATGGTTTCTATTAAAATGGGGTGATTGAATATGTGATGCACCTATCTTCCTTATTTCATTAGGAAATTAGATCCCCAAAGGTAGGATTGAATTCTAGCCATAGGTGAACCAACCCTATCGAAGATCTTACATTTTTTCTTATGACAAGACAGGGTAAAATCTGCTTGAACAACACTTTGGGGAGAGAAACTAAAAATAGTAAATGAACTCAATTATGCAATTTGAAACTTGAATCATCAATTTAAAGCATAAAACAATAAAAAACAATAGACTTATAATAGATATAAGAAGGGTAATCTGATGTGTACCAGTCACCAAAAGTTGTTGTTGAGTGTCCTCCTAGGATAAATTTTCCGTTAGATGAATGGGTCCTGCTCTAGGGATTCAAAATTTGGTTTCATAGTCCTCTACTCCTAGATCTACACTCCTAATTTCTTTAGATCTCACTGTTAGAAAGTTAGAATTAAATTCCATAAGTAAGATTTTGTGTCCTGACAACTTTTCAAAATTACACTTTTGATCAATCTTCAATCCTTCTTCACCTACAAATCTACACATACAAAGAGAGGATAAAACTGTTTAATTTTGGTGAATGGGGGTTTTCCTTGGTCAAACCACATTTTGGTAATTAAACCTTAAAAAAATGGAATGACACATGAATGAAAGGAATGATGAATGAAAAATTCTCTGTTGCAACTCACCAAACCCTTGAATGGAGATCCTTAGATGACTAAAATCTAACACATCTCTCCAAGGTTTTGATCTTGCATGAAATGGATTGATTGGATGTTGATCTTAATGCTTGAATTTATTCTTGAATTCTTGAAACCTACATCACAATGTTATCTCCAAAAACATGTATAGATGTGAATAAATTTGACATGATGCTTGAGATCTTTAATGCTAATGTAGAAAATTGATAAATCTTCTCTTGAACACTTTTGACAATAATTTTAGCTCTTGTGAAAGTTTCCTTAATGTTGCTTAGTTTGGATTGATAAAAAGACCTTGTATTTATAGGTAATTTTCTAATTTCTCAATAATTAAACATCAAAGGCTGGCAATCACAATTTCAATTTGAATCATAAAAATTCTTCCAAAAACATATTAAAAATTGAGATCCTTAACTTAAGGAGGACCCATTTTCCCTTGGGCGAATGGGTCCTAGGACCTAAATCAAGACAATCAATTTCCAAGAAATTTTAATTAATATTTACAATTGTTTAATGCAAGTTTCCCTTTCAAAAAATAGGATTAATTAGGCTTTTAAATGCATAATTGGGCCAATTAGAGGCTTAATTAAGTCCAATTAAATTAAGGGACCCAAACATAGAGTGAAAATGTAAAGGTGTACATTTTTCTACACTACATTTAGCCCCCACTTTAGTAAGAGGATGAGCCTTACGCTAAAACTCACAAAAAAGTGGAAAAATAAGAATCAAGAGGAGTCCAAGTGTTCAAATATTAGTGAGATGGTATGAAAAATATAAAGGAGGTTGCACATGCCCCCAGGATCAAGATCCCATGGAAAACCAACATAAGTAGAAAGGAACACGTATATACATATGATATACATCAACAAGACAATATACACAAGAATGCAATGCCAAAATTGATGCAAACCGAAAAGAAGAAAGGGTGGATCAAGCCTTGACTGTTTGACCAATAGGTATGGTTCAAGCCTTAGTTATTTTTCCAAAAAAATTCACAAGTGGAAAACCGTTGTCCACTATGCAAACAAAATATACTCACATGGGCTAGTAAAATCCATTGTCCACTAGGTGAGCCCCAAAAAGGTGGATAATGGAAAAGTCATGCCAAGTCTACGGGCTCCCATACATCAACCATATCGAAAGTTATACCTCCTAATAACTTTGATAAGGTTCCACTTAAAAAGGTTGTAAGGCTAGCAAGTTGTATTATTCTAGACACTCATGAAAAACATAAAGGCTCCACTAGAAAGACAATTGTGTTATGTTTGGTGAAAATTTCAAATAAAATAGGATAGGATAGTCAAAAGGGTTTTTCTTAGTTCATGAAAGGTCTCACCTTAGGGAACATCATTCCTACCATCACCAATAAAGGACTAGCCGAGGATAAAATATTGGTAACTTACAAAATGCAAGCCATAGCATTACCACTAAGAGGAATGTCATATGCCAAGAAAGGTCATGCTCTTGAGGAACATCAAACCCAATGTCACCCCCAAGAAGAAACATCACGTGAATTAAGAAGACCACACTTTGAAGCAAACAATGAGTAGGGATGTGTATTCCCCCAATTTAAAGTAATTGCTAAATACCATGTTATGAGCAATTACTTTAAAGTAGAACACAATAAATGCAAATACATGAGAGATTTATTCAAAAATACCTATTTAAAATATATTTTTCCAAGATAGAGTTGTGTCATGCAAAGGAGGGTTTCCCCCCATATGCAATCCTAAGATAACAAATAAGGGATCCATGGATTTGGGGATAATGTATGTCTTTTCTAAAGTGATACAATCAAGCTCAGAATCATCATCTTCCCCAAATGACTTATGGAATGACAAGCAAAAAGGAAGAATGACACATAGAGAGAGAAAACAAAGAAAATATTATGGGTTAGCATGGAAGAGACCTAAATTTCTTAGCACCTTGCATCATCCCCAAAGGGAAAACATAAGATGAAATAAAAGATAAAGGTGTATGGCATATAGAAAAATGAAGATACAAATAGAAGAATGACATGACAGGTTCACTTTTTTTGTATCCTTGCTCTAATAGAGTGACAAGGGCCATCCAAAGTAGGCTCACAAACATATAAATACATGCCAAGAAGAATTGTATGAGAGATCAAATTACACACATGTAATAAAAAATAACATGAAAAAAAAAAAAATACTAGTATGGCACATGCGATTCAAAATATAGCAAGTCATCCACATCCCAACCTTGTTCATCAGATGCAAAAGGTAAAAAAATAGCCAAAGGGATAATGAAAAGTGTTATACTAGTATCATCACCAGGTTCAACACACGGTGATTCAATCTTGTTAGGAGGATCATCATGGTTGTTATCATCTAAGCTCATGGAAGATGAAAATAATAAATACAATGATGCTTTGTTTGAGTTAAATTTTGATCATGATTTTATGTTTTATTTTATTCTTTTATCTTACAAGAAATAGAACAATGTCTATGCCTACACTCTTTAGCACTTTTGTTTCTTCTTGTATGATTTTCAAGTTGTGATTGTGTAGGAGTGCATTTATCAACCATAGGTTTCTTTTCTTCCCACAGGGGAGGAAGGAAAGGAACCATGGATGGTTGTTCAACCACTTTCTCTTTAGCTTTATAAACTTGTTTGATCTCGGGAGGAACAACAAGACTTATATGGTTATCTCTTGGTATTTTATAGGATATAGGTGAAGTATTTGTCATGTGTTGGTCTTGGTTACTTGGAATGGATTTTGGTTGAATCATGGTTTCATCCATGATAGGAGGCTCAATCATGGGTCGAGGTATGTTGCTAAGGGACAATTCTATTATGCTATTTTCCTTGAACTTTGATAAGATGTGAAAAAAATTCCTCACAAGGATTAAGAGGTTCCATAGGTTTATGCAAAAGGAAATCCAATGAGAAATTCCCACGAGGAGACACAAGATTAAAGCCACTATGGTACACATTAAATATGTTATTTCGAAATGGAAAATTTAAGCATTTATGCACTACTGATAGGATGATATCCATGGAGCATAGCCATGGATAACCAAGATTCACATGGAATTGGTTTGATGATAGGATGATGTAAATTGAGGCATTTCATTATTTCGATGCAACTTTTAAAGGAAGAGTGATCAAACCTATCGTATAGCAAGAAAAAACATTATGTGTTTTGATCCATGCTTTCAGTTGTTCATAATAATCTTGATAAAGTTTATGCACAAATAAGAATTCCTTGGTGATCACATTCTCTACACACACAAGATCAATTGATATCCCATTAGTAGGCTTGTCATTGATTCTTTTGTAAATGTAAAGAGGACCATTAGGTGTGTGTTTAATTATGTCATTTTGTGAGAAAGCCATGTTCATAAAAAGTTGGTTTGGCCCTTACAAGGTTGAACATCAATGAATGTTACTAGAGTATCATATTTATTATTAACATCACTCATGTTATTATCAGTCATGTCAACATTTATCACATCATTCCTGGCGTCAGTATATTTTACAAAAGAGATGTTATGATTTGGCATGGGATTAGTAAAGATTTGAAAATTTTGGTTGGGTGGGGAATTAGACTTGTTTCCTTGATCATTAACACCACCAATATGGATGTGTTTAGAATTAATTAGGTCTTCACAATATGTTTAAGATGCTTAAATTTTTTGTATCATTTCCATTTTATTGGTGATAATGGGAAAATGCATTCTAGTTAAAGTTTGGAAGTAAGGGCTTAGTGGTATCAATGGCTCTAATGGGAGGTAAGGTAACTAAGTTCTTACTCATAATTTGCAACATGATGGAATGGAGTGTATTAGGTAATAGGGTAAAGTATCCACTCCTTTCCATAAATCAATTTGTTGTTTTTATGGCAGCCACTTGAGAGTCAATATGTTGACTTGTTTGGGGTGGATTTACTTGTAAAAATATCTTATTTTGTTTCTTGAATGGTTGGAAATTGTTATGGGGCACGAGTTTGGATTTCTCAGGATGGTTAGAAGGATTTTTTGCTTCATGATGACTAGTCAAATTCTAATAGTCATGAAGATCCATGCACAAATGTGTAAAGGAGAGAAATTTCATCATCCCAATCTTGTATTAATTTTTTTTTTGCAAATTTTTAGTGAACATCCTTTGAAGATCAACATTGGGAATCTTAATGTTGATTTTTGAGTAAAGAAATTGGTATCATGCTAAAATCGAAGCACTTTCACCATCATTTTGTTTATACTTCCTATTAACCAACTAAGGGTCATCTCAAAATCACGCACCATGGTTGAGAGGCACCAAGCCTTGTTGAATTTAAACCAAATTTGGTTGTCAAAAGAGAAAACCATCCGCCGAGCATTCTTCAAAGACCTAGGGAAAATTTTAGCCAAGATTTTGTCTTCAAAAATGAAGTTACTACATAACACTATGTATGCAGAGACATGATTGCTAGAATCTCATTTACCACCATATTTCTAAAATCTAGGAATATCTATGCCTTGTGGCATTTATGCTCTCAATGTCTCCAAGGATAATGAGTTTCTTTTGACATGTTGTGAAGGTTGGAAATTTTGAATTTGGTTCAATGTGGAAATTTGTTGTTGGAGGGATGAAATTTTTTGTAAGAATTTGTTAAGGATAGAATCATTGGTTGTGTTGTGAGATGGAGGTGAATAAGGTCCAGGTATATATGTATTTGGAGGATAAGTGAATTATAAATTTGTGAATTGAGATGGATTAGTATATATGATATTTGAATGCACAAATTAAGCTAAAGGGATTCCTAGTGGAAATACCTAAGGTTGTATTGACATTACTAGTGAGTTGCATTGTTGTTGTAACAGTTGGATTAGTGTATGTATGAATAAAGGCCACAGTTGTAGAAGGAGGAATTTTACTACCACCTTGACTTTAAGTGTACCCCAAATTTTTAGCACAACTATTCATTGTAGGGACATGATTGTTAATGATACGAGATAGGATACACACAAGTGATATTCCTTTTTCATTATCAAGCATTTTCCTTGTGTTATCTATGATAGGAATCACAATATCAACAATGTATTTAGTACTCACAAAATTTTGCATTTTTTCTATGGCTTCATCTATTTGTTTTAGGTTTTTTTTAGGGACTTTATCAACCATTATGCCAACATCAGTCACATTGGTTGTGGGTAGGGTGGTCATGGGAAATGTAGTATCAAAGCTATGGTCCTTAATGGGTTGACTAGTAACAACACTATGATGGAAAGAGTTGGAAAAATTAAGATCCACGATGAATGTAGTAGCATAGGATGGTATGAGTCTCAAAGAACATCTCACTAAATTATTGGAAATAAGACACTAGGTTGTGAGTCTCATACAAGTTTCACAAAACCTAAGTACACCCAAAATGGAGAAAGGGTGCTAAACAAATGTAACAAAAACCTAAAAAATAGGAAGTGCAATGCAAGTATGTAAAAATATTTTACAATTTTCAGACTTTAAACAATGATTAAACTTGAAAATGATGTCTTTTAATTCCAATTTTGATTTCGAAGAATGCACTCAATTTGACCAATTGAACTTAATGCAAGAAAGTACAAAAAAAATTGATTTCTAAAATTGAAATAGAGAGTTAATAGTAGAAGAAAACAAAGCAAATAGAGAAAAATAAATTCCCAAAAAATTGAAATAGCACCTATACAAGGACTTATTCACCCTAAGGTGAATGGGTCCTAGATTAGGGGTCTGAAAAATGAATGTTTAAATTTTAGAGTTAATGTTTGAATTCTAGTTTCAGATTGCACAATGTGGTTTCAATGACAAAATTTTCTAGATTTAGGTGTCGTAATGCAAATGAAATTAGTGACAAATGATGAATGAAGTGACTTTTTCAAATGTAATTCTGACCAAATTTATTGATGTAAATGACTGAAAATACACTAATATGCAAGTATTATGCAAAATCAATGTAATATGCATTTTTTTTTTCAGATTTTAAACAATGTAAAATGTAAATTTAAAACCCTAAATGAGATGTAAACTAATGAAATTTTGAAAACCATAAATAGAATGAAAATTAATGTAATTTCAATGCACACTAATGCAAATCATAGATCTAAGGTTTTAATGAACTCCAAATAATAAATTTTATAGTGCAAGAATGTTGAGTTCACCAAAATGAAACATAGAAAAATAGGGTTTCTATTAAAATGGGGTGATTGAATATTTGATGCACCTATCTTCCTTATTTCATTAGGAAATGAGATCCCCAAAGGTAAGTGATGAGCCTAGTTTTTGGTCCAATTTTGGGTAGAATCTATTGTTTATTTGCTAATGTTTTTCATGGAATTTGATGTTAAATGTTGATATTTTCATAATGTTTCCCTCAAACCATAGACATTGGACTTAAATCCTATCTCTGCAAGTTTTAATGATATTGGCATATTATGTGGATATCTATATTGATTTTGCATGTGGTTAATGAACGTTCTTTAAGGTGGTTATAGATGTGCAGTTATTGTGTGTACTGACATTGTAATGCAGATTTAATATGCTAAGCTAAGGAAGACACTACCAGCTGGGCATGCACCATAGCGTCCAACAAAGGAATGAATCAAAGTCAAAGGAGGTCGATGATAGAAGATTCTTCATGCAACTAAACATAACCGCCTTGAAGTGGACTTTAATGATTGAGCATGCATGTGTGTTAGTGTTGTGCTAAATCTATGTTTGGACCTACATGTCTAACTAGATTTCATGCACATGTAACCACCATTGCTCCATTTTCTTTGTTTTCCCTAAATGGTGTCCTCCCAATCATGGAGTTGACTGCCTTGTTTAGTTGGTAGTATAAATAAAAATTTGATGCTCCTTCCTTAGGAGGTTGTACAATTTAATATTGTACTTGCACTCTCAAGTTTCCAATAATAAAAATACACTACTCTTTTGTACTCATGATTTACAGTGAATAAAATAAAGTTCTGAGTTTGAGCATATAATTTATCATTAGTTTTAGAGGATACTTATCCAAGGGGGCCCACTTGGTGAGTAATCTATCTTCTTAGTTTAGCATTATTTTAGTATTACTTTCTATTTAGTAATTAGTTAGAAATATGGCATCGACTATTCCTGCAGCCACTAGAATTCTATTGTGTTTGTTCCTACAGCCAAAGTAGATAGAGTAGTGCCCTGTTTGTTGCTCAAATTTTCATTCTTGTTATTCATTTTAGTTTGATGTAGTTCTTGGTTTATGATTTGTATTTATGGTATTCCCTTTTAATCAATTTACCTTCAGCATTGTGTGTTCCTTAGCTGTAGAATAAAATGACTACTTTGAGTTCCTAGTGCACATGCTATGTTGACCCATTTCAAGTTCATGTCCTTGGGTTGACAAGTTAAATGCACCTTCATGATGATTGAAATAACTATTTAGGTTAGATTTCAAATATCTAAATCATGGTTGTAAGGGCTTAGTTATTAAATCATTGTAGGAGGCCAACAATAAGATTGACTTTCAACCCTAGGTGAGTCAACCCTATTGGAGATCTTGCAAATTTCCTTATGACAAGATGAGGTAAAATTTTCTTGAACAAGACTTTGGGTAGAGAAAATAAAAAATAGTAAATGAACTCAATTGTGCAATGTGAAACTTGAATAATCAATTTAACGCATAAAGAAATAAAAACAATAGACTTTTGGTAGATTTGAGAAGGCTTTAATGTATAGGGTTGAGGGATTAGGGTTTAGGGTTTAATGTATAGGGTAGAGGGTTTAGGGTATAGGGTTGAGGGATTAGGGTTGAGGGTTTAAGGTTTGAGGGTTTAGGTATAGGGATTAGGGTTGATGGTTGAGCGATTAAGGGTTTAAGGGTTGAGGGTTTATGGATTAAGGGTTTAAGACCTATAGGTTCAAGGGATTAGGGTTAAGGGTTTATTGTTTAGGGTAGAAGGTTGAGGCTTGGCGGTTTATGGTTGAGGGTATAATGCATAGGGTAGAGGGTTTAAGTGTTAAGGGTTGAAGGATTAAGGGTTTAAGGGTTAAGGTTTGATGTATTAAGGGTTTAAGGTATAGGGTGAAGGGATTATGGTTGAGGGTTTAATGTATAGGGTAGAGGGTTTAAGGGATTAGGGATTAAGGGTTTAGGGTTTAAGATTTGAGGGATTAAGCTTTAAGGGTATAGGGTTGAGGGTATAGTGTTGAGGGTATCATGTACAAGGTAGAGGGTTTTTAAGGGTTGAGGGTTGATTGGTTGAGGGTTTAAGGTATAGGGTTGAGGGATTAGGGTTGAGGGTTTAATGTATAGGATAGAGGGTTTAGGGTTTAAGGGTTGAGGGTTGATGGGTTAAGGGTTTAAGGTATATGGTCGAGGGATTAGGGTTGAAGGTCTAGGGTAGAGGGTTTAAGGTATTAGGGATTAAGGGTTGAGGGTTTAAGGTTCAAGGGATTAGGCTTTAAGGGTATATGGTTTAGGGTTTAGGGTTAAGGATTAAAGGTTGAGGGTTTAAGGGTTTAAGGGTTGAGGGTTGATGGTTTAGAGATAGGGATTAGGGTTTATGGTTGAGGTATTGGGCTTGAATGGTATAGGGTTGAGGGATTAGGGTTTAAGGTATAGGGTTGAAGGTTTAAGGGTTGAGGGTTTAGGGATATGGATTAGGGTTCAAGGTTCAAGGTTGAGGGTTTAAGAATTGAGCGATTAAATGTTGAGGGTTTAAGTGTGAAAGGTGGAAAATTGGTTGTTCTCTCACCTTTAGGGTTTAGGTACCTAAAAGGGGAAATTCACTTTCACTTAAGAAAAAACCCTTGAGATCTCAATGCAAAAGAGAGAGATCTTGTAAGAGGGTTATTCTAGGGGTTGAATATGATCTTATAAGGGGTTAACCACCAAGTCTAAACTTGGGAAAGATAATGAAATGCAAGATGAAATACAAGAATGACCTATAAAATGGCTTGGAAATGAAAACAAAACAAAACAAAAAAGACTAAAAACAAATAGTGTGCACCTGGGAATCCAAGAGTGACTAATTGTAGCTCTGAAACACTAGAAATTTTGACTTTTTGACCAACTAAGACTCATTCACCAACTTGGGTGAATCAGCTTTAGATCTGGATGTCTAGATTGAAGCCTATTTCAAGAAAAAGGGTACCTAATTATGCAAATAGATCTGGAAAACACCTACAGTGGGACTCATTCACCACTCTTGGTGAATTAGTCCCATTCTACTTTTTTGGCAATTTAAAGTTCTCATATGCACTTCAACACCTACCCTTTCCTTCCAACTTGAGTTTTGGATTCAAATCTATGAAAATACCTACAAAAAAACATATAAAATTGATTTTCTAATTGGGGGGTTTTCCTCAGTCAAACCCCTAGTTTGGTAATTAAACCTTGATGGAAATAATGAAATGTGTCTGAAAACCCTAGCCTTAAGTGTGTCTAAGACTAAGAAATTTGAAGCATGATGCAATCTTATTCTAATGTGTAAGAATATGATGCAAGAAATGAAATATGGAGATAAATGACTCACTTGAGGAGATCTCTAATCTCCCCAAGTGAGCTCTAATGATGCTTGTACCCTCCTTAGGCTAAATGTAGAGTGATAATGGAGGATGGAATCACTTAGGAAACTAGTCTTTAGGCTTGGATTAATGGCTAGTTGCATCTCCCCAACCTATAATCCATCATGATTCACCATAGAAAACCATGATCAACCCTTGAAAATGATAGATCTTGAATAAAAGTGAACTTGAAGACTTGAAAAAACACTTTAATGCTGCTCCAAGACTTGAAATTTTCATGCTATTGAAACTTGAATGCTCTTGTGAAAGATTGCTTAAATATTCTTGATGCTTATCTCTTCAAATGCTTGCTCAAAATTGCTTAGAATGATAAAAAAGACTTAGAAACTTGCTTATATAGGCATTAACACCTAATTTTACCATTATTTAGATCTCAAAGGTCAACATCAACCCAAAATTTGAATTAAAATTATGGTGAATTTGCCACTCAAATTTGAAAAAGACCCCAAATGGGACTCATTTTCCACCCTTGGTGAATGGGTCCCACCTAAGGGGACTCATTTTCCCAAGGTGGTGAATGAGTCCCGCCTTAGCTTTTTGAGGTGAGATTTTAGGATTTTTAGTGTTTTAAGTGATTTTATCAGGATTTTAGGTGAAATAAGCCTTGAGATCTGAAATAATGGGTCTTAGGGGCCTATTAATGATGATGTTAAAGGGTAATTAATGCAAGGGTGCCAAATTATGTCCACATTAAGTGTGAAATTGCCTCACTTTTAAGAATGTTCAATTTCCTACACTACATTTAGCCCCCACGTTAGCACCCATATGACTTTACACACATATGCAAGCGAAAGGACTCCAATAATAACCTATGTTTCATAAAAGGATACACATATAAGTTCAATCATAATATGGGAGAATGAAGCCCCTACTATAGCTATCTGCAAAACCACAATGTTAGGAACCACATCCTATAACATGAATTCATTAGTTGTCCAAAAAATCTCTTATCTAACTTCTAGAAATCAAATTCGAGGGTAGGTGTATGCCCTCCCTTGATTTTGCTTGCTTTACAAAGGTGGAATCAAGGTAGCTTTATAACCACATTGAATAAGGTAGGTCATATCATAGGGTATTTCCAAGTACCATACCACATAATGATAGATATTTGATGAGGACAAGAGCAGAATCACAATTCTAATACAAAAAACAATGTCGAAAATGAAGCTTTCTAGCACCCATTATGTTGATTTGAATGAAACAATTTTTATCTCTAATATAGTAAAAATCCTAATTTAAACTTATATGAGAGAAAAAAGTGAAGTAAATTGTAACCATTTTTTCATTTACCTTTTTTTAGCTTGAGAGTGATTGAAGAGTAGTCAAAGATGCCAAGCTGACAAGATTACAATGCAAGACTGGACATCCTACAAGACCATGTGGCACACGATGAGCACTATCATGAGGTGAGATAAATTTTTTACCTTAGATTTTTCCTTATGCATTTATTTTATGAATTTTTATATTAATTTAGGGCCTTGGAAAAAATTTCGCAAAGTGTCCTCTTTTTTCACAAACTGTCCCCTTTTTTCATAAAGTGTCCCTTTTGTTCACAAGGTGTCCCACTTTTTCACAAAGTATCTCGTTTCTTCATGAAGTGTCCCAAAAGGGTTCTAAAGTTTCTAGGACCCTTAGGAGAGTACACTAGAATGACATTAGTACACTTTTATGATTTTTGATCTAAATATTTAGGAGTTTAGACTACTTATAGGACATATTTTTACTTTTTTGTGTTAGGTTCCCACCTGTTTGTGACAATATTTGAGTGGTAGATAGATTATCCTTCTTCAAGATTTATCACCAACTCTCTTAGTGGAGGATACAAATATTTTGAAGACCATGGGATTATACTGGTTGTACTTCATGCCCCCATGATGTACCATGATCTGATGTTGATGGCTTTAGCAGAGTGATGGGATGCAGATACATGTACATTTAATCTACCTACTGGCAAGATGACCATCATGCTAGAGGACATACATTGCATACTTTGAGTTCCAATTCAGGGTGAGTGAGTGCATTTATAAGAGGAGTGGTCATTTCACAAGATGCAATATGACATGTAGTACTACCTGGTAGGTCCAGTGCATGATGAGAGGGTGAGGGAACAGATAGATCTTGCGATGCTACTTTACTCCTGAGCCCCACTGGTTACATAGATTATGATGATGAAAATAGGAATAGTACTCATCCCTGATGGAAAAGGAGCACACATGGAGGGAGGAATAGTAAACATGATACAAGTGATGGCAGAGCACAAGACAATATACGCCTGGGGGTACAACATTCTAGGGCACCTGTACTACAATCTTGAATGATTTGTATTTTGGGAGGTGTAAAGCTTGGTACATTGTACACATTTGTAGGTGTGGTTCCTAGGGCATATCACATGTACCATATCGATAGGGTTCCCATGTTTGAAAGCCTTGGGGTATCCTCAGGCTTTGAACTATCTTCTATAGTGGTTGTGGCAGTATGGTGACTTGCACTTCTGGAGAGTTCGATTTGATCAACTGGAGGAGAATGAGATCCTTTGGAGACCTTATCAACTTGTGCTATAGTGGCTTGATCAAACTCAACAAATGAGGAGATTGTAGATGGATAGGTTCTTGATTGGAAAACATAATTACATAGTATGACCTTTCTACTAGGATCGTGTCATGCAACAATTTGGTCAAGTTTAGATAGCACCTAGGGGATGACCCTTTTTCAGGAGATCAGTATGGAGTGCTTGGAGACTCAGTGATACTAGACAGTTCACTACGAATGATGTCTATAGTTGCTCCAAGTATTTTGACCATGATATGCCTACGGTCTCTAACGTTGATGATTGTTGGTTCCATAGATGACTATGAGGATTGGTGGACAGTATCATGACTAGCTCTCGTATTCTCAATAGATGAGTTGATAGGTGATGTAGGACCACTCCCAGATGAGGGAGATAAGGTGGAGGACAAGGCCGAGGAGACATACTATAAACTTGTAGACATATTTATAGATGTGATAGATGAGGAGTATGATGAGACTATAGATCCTGACTATGATGGCTAGGAGGATAGTGATGAGGAGGATGAGGAGGAGGAGCAATCCATGAGTGAGAGTGGTGAGGCTGCAAATGAGGATTCAATAGGCCATGAGTGCAGAGAGTCATCTCTTGTTTGTGTTACTAGATCATGAGCAACAGCTGTAGTATGCACCAGTACCCACAACCATGGAGAGGCTCGCACGTCCTCCATGCCCCTTGCACACAATGAGGCTAATTTCACATAGCCTTTTAGAGAGATAGGTGATAATATTTTATTTATTGTTATGTTTTATGCTTTAATACATATATATCATGATGTGTAATAATTATATTCATGTTTTCTATCTTGCAGGATCTGTGAGAGATCTTCATGATCTTTATCATTAGGTGGTTACAGAGATAGTTCCCCCATTAGTTGACGAGGATGCCACTGACTTAGACTATGTGCCCCCACCCATCATGGAGTAGGACCTAGAGTTGTTCAGGCCATACGTTAGATTGTGATCAACATATGAGAGTCTTAGGAGGTGCATCCACCAAGCCAACGCTGCCTCAGATGCACAGTCATCTTGAACCCTAGCAAATTTCAAGAGACTAAGTTAGAGGTAGTGAGACTTCAGGTGAAGAGAGATCATATATCAAGGGAGTGTTAGGAGGCCATTGGATAGGTACAGGGCTTACAATTTTCTCTTAGTACACTCAATAGATCACAATCACGATCACTACCACTGTCTCCTAACAAACCACCACTAAGCATATGTAAGCACTAGGTCTTGAGGGTTCTAGCAGTTAAATACCTCAATAGAATTGTATATATTGATGATATGTACACAAAAATTTGATATATATATATAAGCATTTGATGTTTTATTATTTTATGTTTATGTGTTTAATGTTAAATATCAATGCGATTGATTAAATAATCTTTGTAAGACTATTTAATGAATGTCTCCATGATTTAACACGTTTTATGTGATCTAATTAAAACCCACTCTAGTTTCTCTTAGATGCAACATTATGATTAAGTATGTTATGCTAAATTAAATGCACCTATGATTTAATTAAAGAACATTAAATGCATATAAGGATCTAATCTAACATAACAAATAAGATGAACTTGAATAGCATGAAACATAAATTAATTACTTAAAATGAATTAAATAATCACTTTAGTATTCAAGACACACAAATAATTATTTGTCAAGAATGAAGCAATGCGAGAGTAGATGAAATATTATGCACTAACTCTAACACCACTGCTTTATCATTCATACTATTTAAGGAGGTTAAACATTATACCAACATAGATGCACAACATTAATAAGGTCTTTGAGAGGTGTGCCATTCATTTCTATTAATGTGTATGCACCAGACCCATAACTTTCATTAATTATATAAGGTCCTAACCAATTAGTACTAAATTTTTCTTTTTCAGTCGAGTCGACATTAAAGTTATGTTGATTTTCAGATAATACTAAGTCATCTTTACTAAATACATGAGGGATGACATGATAACTATAACTATGTTGTAATTTTCTAGCATAAGCTTGGAGATGCTCAAGAGCACTAATGCGTTGTTCATCAAGCATCTCAAGTTGGTGCAGTCATTGTTCTTTATAAGTGTTGTCATCAATAAATCCCTGAAGAACAATCCTTAACTTGGAGATTTCTAACTCCAAGGGCATAATCACCTTCATACCATAGACAAGGTATGAGGTGTTGTTCCAATGGATTTTATGATGCTAGTAAGGTAAGCCCATAATGCATATGTCAATTATGTGTGCCAACCCTTGTTATGTTTGTTTACTGTCTTCCTTAGGATTTGTTCAAGAGTTTTATTAGTTGATTCAACTTGACCATTAGATTGCGGGTAATAAGGTAATGAAAAATGATGTTGGATATTAAATGTTTCTAGGAATTTCTTCACGTCATTATTCTTAAATGGTGTCCCATTGTATGAAATTAATGTGTAAGGAAGTCCAAAGAAAGCAATGATTTGTTCTAATGTGAAACAACATATTACATCAACAGTTATTGATCGAAGGGGAATAGATTCTACCCATTTTGTGAAATAATCTATCGTGATGATTATAAAGGTATGTCTAGTAGAGGAAGGTGGTGAGATTTTTCCAATTAGATCTAGTCCCCATACTAAGAATGACCAAATAGAAATTTGGGCCTGAAGCTCAAAAGTAGGAGTATGAATCAAATTGCTATGTTCTTGGCATTTGTGACATCTCTTAGCATATTCAAAGAAATATTTTTCCATATGTCTCCAATAATATCCCATGCAAACATTTTTTTACACTAATAATCTTCCTCCAAAATGACCTCCATAGGCACCCGCATGAGCCTCTTTGAGTGCTATGAGGATTTTAGATTCTTTAAGACATCTAAATAAAAGGCCATTAAAGGATCTTTTATATAATACATTAGAAAGAATGATATACTTAGTTGCAATCTTGAAAAGATGATCTCGAGTATTTTTAGTTATCAGCTCTGGAAAGGTACCTTCATTTAAATAATTAAATAGATCGGCAAATACCATTCACTAGAGGTTTCCATATTTGTTATTAATACATCTTCATTTTTGGGCTCAATCGATGGTTTCATGATTGGATGAGTAGTAAATATGAAATCTTGTGAAGGATCTTGAGGTGATATAAGGGAAGCTACACTTGGCATTGCATTTGCAATGCTGATTAACCTTTCATGGGATTTTGTCAATGGTAAATGATTCAAACTTCTCTAACAAATTCATTGTGAGATCCTTATATCTTGATAATTTATCATGCTTTGCTTGATATGTCCCATTTATTTTCTTAATGACTAATTGTGAATCTCTGAATATCTTGATATTTCAAGCTCCCAAAGCTAAAATAGAGTGCAAACTAGCAATTAATGCTTCATATTCTACTGTGTTGTTGGTGCATAGGAAGTTTAAGCGGTATGATAAGGGAATAGGATTTCCTACGTGCAGTATTTTTATAACCCCAATGTTAAAGCTTGTTCTACACTTAGAGCCATCAAAGTATAGTTCCCATGCTTCATCATCTTTTTGAATAGTCCACACATTCTCATCAAGGAATTTTTTGCCATTTGGTAATGCTAGGGGTAAGGGAGTGTCAGCTAAGTGGTCGATTGAGGTTTGTCCTTTAATTGATTTTTGTGAAACAAACTTAAGGTCAAACTCTATTAACAACATAACCCATTTAGCCAACCTTCATGATTATTTTTTTTTATTGAAAAGATGTTTTAGATGATCAAATTTCATCATCATATGTATTTTTTCATTCAGTAAGTAATTTCTCAGTTTACTTGTAGCAAATACAAGAGACAAACATTGTTTTTCTATTGTTGTGTATCATTTCTCATAATCAAAGTTTGTCTAATGTAATAAATAGGATTCTCTTTACCATTTTCATCTTGTTGAGCCAACAATGTTGTGAGAGCATGGGCTGATGCGACTATGTAAATGATGAACAATTTATTTTGCATGTCGGGCTATAAAATAGGTGGAGTTGCAAGGTAATCCTTCAAACTCTCAAAATCTTATTTACAATCCTTGTTCTAATCAAAGTGCACATCCTTTTTGAGGATATGTGTAAATAGTAACGTTTGATCAGCTAAAGATGCTACAAAATGATGAATGACTTGAATTCTTCCTTGTAATGTGTGTAATTGAGAGATGTTTTTAAGAGGTGGCATATTAACTATAGCATCAATTTTCTTCATGTCCACCTTGATTCCTTTCTGAGATACGGTAAAACCTAGAAGTTTTCCACTATCTACACCAAAGAAACACTTTTTTGGATTCAATCTCATGTTTTGTTTTTGCATTCACTCAAATATTTTCTGAAGGACATTCACATTGTCTTGTCTTGTTAAATATTTGGCTAGAATTTCATCAACATAGTCTTCCAAAACCTTATGTATGTAATCGTGAAATATTAATGCCATAGCTCATTGATATATTGTGCTTGTATTCTTCAATCCAAAAGACATCATAACCCAAGAAAATGTTCCAAAAATATTGTAAATGTTGTTTTATATTGATCTTGAGGGTTGATAAAGATTTGATTGTATCTGGAAAATCTATCCATGAATGATAACAAAGTATGCCTCGTAGTCGAATCAACTATCATGTCAATATTAGGAAGGGTAAAATCATCTTTTAAAGATGTTTTATTCAAGTCACAACAAAAATCCATACACATCTTAATATGATTATCAAGTTTTGTGACTATGAATTTTTTTGAGATCCAAGGAGAATAATCTATAGGTCTTATGAAACAAGCCTCAAGGAATTTTTCAATCTCTCCTTTAACGAGCAAGTCTATCTTAGGATTCATCTTTCATATCTTTTGTCTAACTAGCTTAGCATTTTTAGTAAGGAAAATGGCATGTGTCACTATCTTAGCATCAATTCCTAGCATGTCCGAATATTTCCAAAAAAAAGTTTGGGAAAGTCATGGAGTAACATTGTGTGATCCTATTGTTCTTCATCATCAAGGCACTTTCTTGTCTTAATGAATTTCTCTTTATCATTGATGTCCATTGGTATGCCAATTGTATCTCCTAGAGGAAGTGCACTTGGATTTGGAAATTCAAGGTTGCATTCTTCTTTGTTCATTACTATCTCATTACTTTCCTCATCTTTTTTTTTGGTGCTAATCCTAGAGCATGTAACCTTTTTCTTTTGAGGAGTAGTAGATGATCTGTCATAAACTCCTAAAATTTTCTTCAAGGATTCATCATCCTCAAAGTATTCCCATGATGGCTTAGAATCCATATCAAGCAATTTGGGATGTTTCAAGGTGAGATTGATTTTTGGCTTGCACATGATGGTGTTGATGTTTAACGAAGGTCTCTTTATTGCTTTTTCACCAACCATCCGCCCAACGTCCAGTCCATACCACGGCAGTTCCACTGCCTGTCCACACCTCCCATGTGGTTGTTGATAATCTATCTCATCAAAGTTTGTTGTATAGTTTGTATCTTCTTCAAGAGTAGATGAGGTAGATGCTTGTGATTTTTCTTCCAAGTTCTAAGTTAACACAACCATTGTTTTCTATTTTTTATCCTCTTATTTTCTTGTGATTATGTATTCTCCCATAAATTAGGGTGTGAACTCCAAGGAACCCCAATTATTGTCTAATAACTTTGATATTGTTTCCATTTCTTGTTTGTATTCTTCTATATGTTCTATGTTGGATGTTGGAATCAACATGCTTAGAGGACTTGTTGTTCCTTTTTAAACTTGTAAGAAAATTTCAAGCTCAGGGTCTATTTCAACTTGGTACACCTTGTTGTTATAGACATATTTCATGATACTATGAAGGGTTGAAGGCACCACATCCATTTCATGAATTCATGGTCTTCCCAAAAGAAGGTTGTATGAAAGGTCATGAGGCATAACATGAATAGGATTTTGTAAGGTGGCCTTTCTAACTTTAATAGGTAAATTAATCACACCAAAAGGTTGCTTTCCTACGTTGTCAAATCCTTGAATCGATAAGGAGTCAGGTTCCATTTTTATTTATCCATGTGCAATCTATATAAAAGTTTCACACTACACACATTAAGGGTTGAGCCATTACCAACAAGGGTCATTTTTATTCCTATTCTATTGAATTTTTCTATTATCATGAAGGAATCATTTTTCTTTCTGAATTCCAAAGGAGGTAGCTCATGTTGATGAAAGGTGATGTCTACATTAACTGTATTCATTCCTTGTATGAGAGTTGCTACATCATTTGCATTTGTACCAGGGAGAACCACTACTTGTTGTAAGGTTGTTTGAAGCATAGTGTGATAGTTAGGTGAATTTTGAATTAAGTCACATAGGGATATCTTTGTAGGAGTATTCTTAAGTTGTTCAACAAGATCATACTCCTTCCCACTATATGAATTTAAATAAGCACTAGGAAAAATGGGATTAGGCAAAGGTAAGGGTGTCGGGGTTGGTTTCCTTGGTTACAGATTGTTTCAAGTGTTGTATGTATGAACAATGGTATTATTACTTGATTGATGCAAAACATGGTTCTTAGGTGGATAGAGAGTAAATTCAGGCTTGTTTTTAGGTTGTGGTTTGTGCGAAGGTGGGTAAAGGATGAGTTGAGGTTGAATCACATTAACTTCTCTTGGTTTTGGTTTCTCATAACAAGCCTTAGTGGATGAACTTTGTGAGATGAAATCCTCAAGGGCTTTATCTAACATGTCAAATTCATCACTACTAAAAGGCTTGAGGGTAAGGTTAACTTGGAAAGAGAGATTTGGCATAGTCAAATAACTAAACTTTCTCCATGTGAATTAGGTATTGGGTCTTATCTTTGGTATCATTTTCTGATCTATGTCTAATGTAATCTAATGTAAATGCTAAAAATGAAAAGTGCAAAAATATAAGTTTATCCACAATTGAAATGAATGTAAATGAGGCTAATTCTAATGATTTGAATGTAACAAAAAGTAGGTAAACTAAAACATAAAAGCAATAATAGCAAACAAAAGCTTAAAAATAGGAAATTTAACTCTGTAAAATGTAGTTCAGAATTTGTACTAGGACTAATTCACCCAAGGTGGTGAATGAGTCCTAGTAGGTATTTTTTTTAGAAATTTCATAATTTTTTAGTTGGATTTTATGTTTTCTATGCTATATGACCTATATCTAAGATGCAAATGTAGATTTTGAATGGTTTTCAATGAAATTAGATGAAAAAATGTGAGCTAAATGAGCTTTCACTAATGCAAAATTTGAAACCCTAGAATACAAATTAAACAAAAAAAATCTTAATGCAAATCCAATTCAAAATTATGATGTTCCAAAATTAAAGGTGGAAAATTGGTTGTTCTCCCACCTTTAGGGTTTAGGTCTAAAAGGGAAAATTATCACTAGCTTTCACTCAAGAACAAACCCTTGAGATCTCAACTGATGCAAGGATAGGTGGCTTTCAACTGCAACAACAACAATCAAGTTAGATTAATCAACAAACTAATTCTCAAACCCATACAATACACCTTTCTCCATATGACTCGGCCTTTGCCAATTGGGTCTACAGACCTAGTTTGTCCAACTATTATCCTAAATGAATCTTCCCAAACTCAAACCCTTAAAATTTTTTGACACCCATCAAGGCTAACTATATCATATCCTAAAGTCAATATAAACTTCTTTAGAACAACTCACTCAAATCCTTGTGATTACACTTATCTAGTTGACCAAATAGGTCACTTTTCCAAAGGACGTGCCCTTGAATCTCATCAACAACCTAGAATAACCTCTTAGACCTCTTAGGTATGCATAAAAAATTAAAATTCAACAAGTTTTAGGACTCCAAACTCTCATTTACCCACTGATATAGAAAACCCTTAATTTCCACCATCAAAGGCTAGGGTTTATTGAAACTAATAGTTTCCAACCTCTCACAATCCAAAAAATTCCTCCAACACTCTATATTATGTCTTCCCAAACTCATAACACTCTCGCTTGTCCTTCTCTCGCATCATTTCTTCAAACTCACCCATTAAACCATCAATTTCACACCCTAAATCACTAGTTTTTCCTCAAGATAATTAACAAAACCCCACAAAATCCTTCATACAACCAAAACCAACTATCCTACCATCCTAAAAAAGCTATCAAGAGCCCATTCCAATTAGAAATAGGATTAACAAAAGGTGGAATGGTATTTTAAGCCATTAAAGAGACCTCAAGCCCTCAAACTACACCTAGAGGCCTGCTAACAAGAAATTCACAAAATATCAACTCAAATACAATTAACCTCCTTCAAAATGGATTCAATACAAATCTAAGACAAATATTAAATTTTTCCCAAACTTTCTTGAATAAGATGTTGTACGGTCACGTACTATGGCTTGCAAATTTAATTTTGAAAGAAAAATACAAAAATTTACCAAAAATAGGAGTATTTTGTATTAAATCTTCTTCAAAAATGTTCAACAACCTTAAACATCAATGGATTACATGTGTTTATACATTTTCCTAAAAAAAAAATCCCTCCAAACTGTCCAACCAACTTACAAATTCCACTTGACTGTTGAGTTCCTTGAATTTTGCATTTTTTACATTTACAACTTTGACAATTTTGTCAATTTTGCACTTTTGAACCCCAAACCTACTAAAGACCCCTAAAATGAATACAAACATATTAAAATAGTCCAAAAATAATTTATTTATCAAATACTAAGGCTTGACACCCTAAAACCCTTCAAAAACCCATATTTACATATTTTACATTCTTTTAAACATCATTGACAACATTACATTGCTTTGCAAAATTTGAACTCCTAGACACATTCAAAGGGTCTATTAAACCTTATTGACTAAATTTAAGACCAAAAACCTCCTAAACCAGCCTATCACTCAACATCTTGATCATATTCAGATAAAAATTGGTGGGCGCTCATGTACCATCAATGCAAAAGAGAAAGAGATCTTGCAAGAGGGTTGTTCTAGGGGATGAATATGATCTAATAAGGGGTTCACCACCAAGTTTAAACTTGGAAAAGATAATAAAATGTGAGATGAAATACAAAACCCTAATTCAATACAATGACCTATAAAATGTCATAAAAATGCAAAAAAAACAAAACAAAAAAGGCTAAAAACAAATAGTGTGCACCTGGGAATCCAAGAGTGACTGATTGCAACTCTAAACACTGGAAATTTGACTTTTTGACCAACTAGGACTCATTCACCAACCTAGGCATATCAATCCCAAATCTATATTTCTGCACAAAAGCCTATTTCAGGAAAAAGGGTATCTAAATCTACAAACAAATTAGGAAAACACCTATAGTGGAACTCATTCACCACTCTTGGTGAATTAGTCATGTTCCACTATTTTAGGAATTTAAAGTTTTGATTTGCACCTCAACACCTTCCCTTTCCTTCCAACTTGAGTTTCGGATCCAGATCTATGAAAATACCTACAAAACAACATATAAACTTGATTTTCTAATGGGGGTTTGTCTTAGTCAAACCCCTAGTTTGGTAATTAAACCTTGAGGAAAATAATGAAATGTGCTTGAAAACCCTAGCCTTAAGTGTGTCTAATACTAAGGAATCTGAAGCATGATGCAATCCTATTCTAATGTGTAAGAATATAGTGCAAGAAAGGAAATATGGAGATAAATGACTCACTTGAGGAGATCTCTAATCTCCCAAAACGAGCTCTAATGATGCTTGTACCCTCCTTAGGTTGAATGCAGAGTGATAATTGATGATGTAATCACTTAGGAAACAAGTCTTTAGGCTTGGCTTAATGGCTACTTGCATCTCCCCAACCTAGAATCCATCATAATTCACCATAGACAACCATGATCAACCCTTGAAAATGCTAGATCTTGAATAAAAGTGAGCTTAAAGACCCGCAAAAACATTTTAATGTTACTCAAAGACTTCAAATTTTATTGCTTTTGAAACTTGAGTGCTCTTGTGAAAGATTTCTTGAAGATTCTTGATTCTTATCTCTTAAATGCTTGCTCAAAATTACTTAGAATGATAAAAATGATAGAAACTTGCTTATATAGGCATTAACACCTAATTTGACCATTATTTAGATCTCAAAGGTCGACATCCACCAAAAAAATTGAATTAAAATGGTGAATTTCCCGCTCAAATTTGAAAAAGACCCAAAATGGGGCTCATTCACCACCCTTGGCGAATGGGTCCTAGCTAAGGGGACTCATTCACCCAAGGTGGTGAATGAGTCCCACCTTAGCTTTTTGAGGTGGGTTTTTGGGAGTTTTGATGTTTTAAGTGATTTTGTCAAGAGTTTAGGTGAAATAAGCCTCGAGATCTGAAATAATGGTTCTTAGGGGCCTATTAATGATGATTTTAAAGGGTAATTAATGCAAGGGTGCCAAAATAGGTCCAAAATAAGTGTGAAATTGCCTCACTTTTAAGAGCATTCAATTTTCTACACTACAAAGAGATAGGATTTACGATTAATGTATAGGCTTGAGCGTATAGGGACATGTGGTGAAACTTCATATCACATGAAAAATGAGACATGCATAGCACTTACAAGATCTCATACATGTAACTCAACCCAACCCCCTATTGACACATAATGATAGTTGAAAAACCTTTACAAAATTAACTTTTTCAAAATGCAAGCCAAAATGCGCTCGTGTTATAATTTTCTCACGTTATAATGTTCTTGCTTTATAACATGACCACATTTTGTCTTGCTCTAAAAATGGTAAAATAGGTAGGACACTCATGATCTAGGCCCACATGCTCTATTATTTTCTTGTTCTTGTGTGTGATCCAACAAAAAAAATGATTTTTCATGCTATTGGGGAAAGCACATGCAAATTTTACATAGTCTACCACCTTTGCACTAGCTTTGCACTAGCTTTGCACCACCTTTTTCTAGTTTTCCAACTTAGGAAGGAGGAAATAATAGATTTTTTACATCAAATTTGATTAAATATGAATTGAAATTTTCATATTTGTAGTGTTGCAATGTTAATTATGATTTTATTATTATAATTTCACATTATACTTTGGTTAATTCAACAGTTTTTAGTAATTTTATTAGACTTATATAGAATTGAATGTTAAAAAGGAAGCAAGTTCATGAAAAGGTTAAATTATTGAGGATTTTTATGTAAGAAGAAAAATAAACTACACATAATTGGGTTGTTTCTCAAATTGAATCTCTGATTTTAAGGTATGTCGAGTCTTTATGCATGTTTCTTTATCACTTCCTATCATACATGCTTAGTATAATGCTTTGATTTTGTTGTCATGTTGATTTTAAAATTAGATTTTGCTAAGTATTCAAAATTATGAGTGCTCAAACTTTTACCCTACGAGTTAATTCAGCCACTATGTTTTTTGTTTATAAAATATATTTACAAAATTTTGAACATAATTGAGCTTTCTAGTTAAATGCTTTAGTAATTTTAATTTTCTAGATCCAATATTTCAAAATTTTCATTTAGTCTCTCAATGATTGTGTTATTTAACACTTCCACTATACTTTTAGAATCATCATGATGTAGAGGCAGGGGAAAATTCAAAGGTTTCTAAAAGTCGCAAAACATAATCTTGCGTGTTCATCCATTTGGATCAAAACTTCCTTCACAAGACACTTGGTTCTACAAAGGCTACAATACACCAAAAATACAATCAGGACACAAAACTCTTCTTGGACCCCTAAAACATCTTGAACAACATAATAATGATAGGTTCAATCCAAATAAGGTCTCCTAAAACACTAATCCTTCACTTTTCCCATTGCTCACTCCCAAAGAGGCCCATTTGCTAGTAGTATTCCAAAAGGAAAAATCGGGCACAACTTTCCAAATAGATGGAATTTTCCAAAAAAAAAAACATATTCAAGTACCCTTTATGTCTTTTTTAAACATCTCAGGAAACCAAATGGGTTTTCTTTTCAAAGTACACTCCAAATTTTGACTATCTCATTTTTGCAAAGGCCTAATTAGGCTTGCTCAACTAGGGGGTTATTGGTTTTGTATGCTTCAGGCCTCAATCCTTCTCACCAACACTCAAAATACACCTTATAGGGTCTACCTAAGTGATGTAGAGGAAGGTGGAAACCTTCTCAAAATGACTCACAAATGAATATCAAATCAACTTCAAAATGGGTTTCAAAGAACTCAACAAAATTCCACCATATGAGCATGCATTCCCTTGTAGCATATGCAACCTGGTTTAAGCCACTTTACACTCAAGCTTTCCAAAACACTTACCAAATAAAATATGGATTGAGATACCCTTTTAGGGCCTACACAACATATCCAAAAACCCACAGTGATTCTTTTGTACCAACATATACTTTCAATACACCTACCCTGCTCAAGGCTACTCAATTAGCCTACTTTTACAAAGCAACCCCTCTCTAACTTTATCCCCTGACCATGAAACTTTCAAAAGTCCCTTAAAATGTCTCAAAACCAAAGATTCCAAGTTTTTAGGATTCTATGACACCCCTAACATGCTCAAACACAAAACCCTCCAAAACTTGCCTCAAAACTAGGGCCTTTTGAAATCTAGCCTTCCCAACACTTCCAGAACCTATTTTTGGACTTTTCACCAATAACTCAACATGTTTCAACTATTCCAACTCAAAAATATACCCCTTATTAAGGTAGATCTCCTGCTACTACACTTTAGGCACCATTTTCATGCACTTTTCCCTTTGACAACTCGGTGTACACCTTGATATTCTTCCTTCCTGCACATTATTTTATTAGGTTTGTATTATACATGTTATAATTGATCCATTTCAAAGGTTAAAGCATAATTATACCTTGAAATGGATCAATCATCCATAAAAACCCTCAAAATCAATGAAAATCTGCACTTTTCTTTAGGACAGTCAGTTATAAAATACAAAGAATTGATTGGTGTTGCTTATCAGAGCATAAAAAGGCCTTAAAACATGTAAATACAGGTTCCTAAAGCATCCAAACAGACATATCTTCAATGGCAATCAAGTTTTCATCAAATGAACACAAGAAAAATGCAAGAAATTGTTGTTTTTTGCTTTTTCCTGTAGCAGTCCGTACAAAATCTGTACCAGCAACCCAACCTCCATACAAATGACTTCTATGGCCTTGAATAAACTTTCCCCAACTTATCAAACCATTTTGGATTGATTAGTTTACATTAAAGTGATTAAAACATCAAAAAACTACTTTCCCGCCCAATGTTGGAATTCAAAAATTTGAATTTCCAATTTACAATTTATTAAACTCTACTATCTAAAACTATTGGATTCTTAATTTCCAACCTTATTTGACACAATAAAATCATAATAAACCTATCTAACCTCCTAGATAGGGTCCTTATCAAGACCCTTAGGATAGTTGACTCCTTTCAAATTATTTCCCATTTCAAAAGCCATTATAGGCTTCAAAAGATTATAATTAATGTTTTGATTTGATGGAAAGGCCCTCCTGACCCCTGCACACTTCTGACCTTTGAAGATCTCCTTGAAGGCCTTGGGTGCTTCTGCACCACTAAGCTCACCAAATTGATTCCCACACCTTTCCAATGATTCTTAATCAAACCCTAGCCTCTATGCATCAAAATTGCTCAAAACAAGTGTTTCCAGCCTAGGGCATCATCTTATTTGCACAAAATCTCCTCCTCTGCTTCTTCCAACTTCAAAAAAATAATGAACATCGTACCTATTCCCATTCCACCAATTTTCAAGCATTTACATCAATGGAATGGGTCTCAAAACATTATTTTTACTCTCAAACCCTCAAAACTAGGGTTTCTAAACCAGTTTTAGAAAATATTCTATAAAATCTTCAAAACTTAATGAAATATTATAAGACAAAAGCCAAAATGCAGCTAACTCAACTCTCCATAAAAATAAATGCATAAAATATCACTCTTAGGTTGTACCAGGTCGTACAAGAGCATGTAGAAGCAATTTTCAATGCCAAAACACATGAAAATGGAATTTTATTGGTGCTCAAACTTCAATATTTCATCAAAAACAATGACCATTGAACATTCATGACCTTTAAATATTTTTACCATAAAAAAAAATGATCCTAACTACCTTTTGAATACCCCTAACCGTTGAACTTCCTCAAAGCTCAAAAACACAAAAGTTGCTATGCAACTTTTACAACATTTATGCAAAAATGACAACTTCTAACAACCTATCACACAATGACCCCAAACCCCTTACAAACGATGGAAACGGTCTTTAAAGACCTTATTTCAAAATAAAACATGAATCTAAACATAAAAACACTATATACTAAACCCCCTTTACACTATGAAGGCCTAGGTGCCCTACACCATACTCTCGGGAAAAAAGGAACTCAAGTCCCCTTGAGGACTATGCTGCAACAATGGATTAAAGTTTTTTCATGTCATCTTCTGATCTTCAAGTGGCACCTCCATTTGGTAACCCCTTCCAATGAGTCAAGTATTAAAAACATGCATTGCTTCTTGCCTTTGACTGGTTCTTTCCTTGAAAATGTTGCTCTTCACTTGATGGATGACCTTTGATTACTCTTTTATCTGAGAATGTTGTCACATCTACCCCTATACCTGCTACCAAACCTCTTCCATTCTTGAATTTAATTTTCTTATTCTTTACTCCCTTTATGTGCTTAACTTTTCTCTTTTTCCCTTGGAGTATATCTTTGATCTCTTCACCATTGTTTTTCACCTCTTTCATTTGATGCTCTTCCCCCATATCTGTTGCTTTCTTAGATTTCCTTTATGTGCTTAACTTTCCTCTTTTTCCCTTGGAGTCTATCTTTGATCTCTTCACCATTTTTTTTCACCTCTTTCATCTGATGCTCTACCCCCATATTTGTTTCTTTCTTAGATTTACCAACCTCTTATATGCAATGACCAACCTCAAGTTTACCAATCTTAGATTTACCAACCTTTGAATGACCACTATCTTCTTTGAAAAAAAATGAATAGAACACTTCTTCTAACTTCACATCAACATACCTTTTGAGCCAACCTTGAGTCTGCAACATCAATTCATCTTTGTCCTTCAACATATCAGGTTTTGACACTAGCTCAATATAATTTCCTTCCAAAATCATATTCTTCATGTTTTTTGTTTTAATATCTCCATGCTTAGTAGTGGCTGCAAGGTTTCTATCCTCCTTTACTCTACTTTGATGAATTCCTTTCTACCTAACATTATTACTTTAGTCGCCTTAGTTTTTCCCTTATCATCTTGTATCAATGGAGTCAAAGTAAAAGAGATTCTATCCTTTTCAATCTCATATGTACTATTCCTCCTACCATCATACATTGCATGCCTATCAAATTTCCAAGGTCTCCCTAGCAACAAATGGGACACATTCATAGACAATACATCACATAGAATCCTATCCTTGTACCCTCCTATATTGAACTCTACCCAAGCTTGCTCATTAACCAAAACACACCGACCCTCATTCAACTAAGAAACTTTATAAGGGGTATCATGTGGTATTCTAGGAAATTTTAGTTTCTCAACCATTTCAATGGACACTATATTATTAGTAATACCTGAATCAACTACAACCTTACATACCTCTCCCATGCTCTTGTATAAGAGTGTTGTTCTTTGTGATGGATCCTTCTCTTCTGATGCTTTGATGAGTGTCCTCCTAACCATTAGAGATTCACCAACCTTAGGAGTAGCATGTTATGATGTTGAGCCCACACTTTCATAATCCTCTCCTTAAGCAATCTGATTTCTCCTTTCTCCACCGGTTGAATTAGAAGCCTATCCTTCATTGTATTTCCAAGCTTGATGTCCAAACTTGTTACATTGATAGCACCTTCCAATAAATGAATTAGAACCTCTTCCTTGACCACAAAATATTCCCCTAAAACCCGATCTACCTCCTCCAGAACCACCTCTCTGAACAACAACTTGTTCTTGACCTTTGTTTGCATCTTCTTGGTTCTCATAGGACTGCCTTGGAGTATAAATTAAACCTCTACCCCTACTTTTTTTATCTTGACTTCTTTTTAACTTTTCCTTTGCCCTAACAACCAAATGAAAACATTCCTCAACCATTCTTGGAAGAGCCATGCTTAACTCATCTTGCATATTGAACCTTAATCCATTTATATACCTTGCTACCTTCTCAACTTCATCCTCAACATGACCTGCTCTAATGCTTAACTTGTGAAACTCCTTAGTGCAAGCCATGACACACATTTATTTTTTCTTGAGGATTTGCAACTTTCTAATAGTTTGGATTGTATAATCACTAGGTAGAAATTGTCCCTTAACTTTAGACACCATCCTATCCCATGAATTGATTTTTTCTTTTCCCTTTTTCACTCCTTCATCCTACACATAGTTCCACCAAGTTAGGGTAGGGCCTTTCAACTTAGTTTTAGAAAAGTTTACCTTTTGTTCGTCTGCTACCTATTTGTATAAATTTTTTTTATCTAGTGCATCAACCCAATCCAACACTTCTTATCCATCTTCCCACTATACATGGGAAATACCATTTTCACATCAAGAGTATCTCCTCTAACAACCTTCAGCATCTTAACCATTCTTCTTTCATCAAGGTCCAACTCATCATCACCACCTGTAGGGTTTTCATCCTCAACCTCTTCTTCTCGGTCACTCTCATATGCAATGGCATTACCTCTCCTTTGGTTTGTTTCTAATGTTTTAATTCTACCTAAAATATATTCTTAAGACTCCATCATTCTTATTTCGCTAGCAATGACTGCACTTCCCTTTGGAGGCATCTTTCCTTCAAATTGCAACTTTTCCTTCTTCAAACTTCAACCTCTTTCCTTCAAATGATCAAAGCCTACACTTTGATACCAATTGATGCAAAGGTAAGGGAAAATTCAAAGGTTTCTAAAATTCACGAAACATAATCTTGATTGTTCATCCATTTGGCTCAAAACTTCCTTCATAAGACACTTGGTTCTATAAAGGCTACAAGACACCAAAACTACAATCAAGACACAACTCTTACTGAACCCCTAAAACACCTTGAACAACATAATAATGATAGGTTCAAGCCAAATAAGGTCTCCTAAAACACCAATCCTTCACTTTTCCCATTACTCACTCCCAAAGAGGCCCATTTGCTAGTAGTATTCCAAAAGGAAAAATTGGGCACAACTTTCCAAATAGATGGAATTTTAAAAAAAAAATACAAATTCAAGTACCCTTTATGGAATTCTTAAACATATCAGGAAACCAAATGGGTTTTCTTGGAAAATTAGACTCCAAATTTTGTCTGTCTCATTTTTGCAAAGGCATAATTAGGCTTGCTCAACTAGGGGGTTATTGGTTCTATATGATCTAGGTCTCAATCCTTCTCACAAATTATCCAAAAACACATTATAGGGTCTACCTAAACTCACAAAATTTATTCTCACACCTTTCCAATGATTCTTAATCAAACCTTAGCCTCTATGCATCAAAATTGCTCAAAAGCAGGTATTTCTAGCCTAGGGTATCATCTTATTTGCACAAAATATCCTCCCCTACTTCTACCAACTTCAAATAAATAATGAAAACCCTACCTACACCAATTACACCAATTTCCAAGTATTTACATCGGTGGAATGGGTCTCAAAACATTATTTTTACTCTCAAACCCTCAAAACTAGTGTTTTTATACTAGTTTTAGATAATATTCTATAAAATTTTCAAACCTTAATGAAATATTATAAGAAAAAATCCAAAATGCAGATAACTCAACTCTCCATCAAAATCAATGCATAAAATATCACTCTTAGGCTGTACCAGGCCGTGCATGAGCCTAAGGTAGCAATTTTCAATGCCAAAATGCAGGAAAACAAAATTTTATTGGTGCTCAAACTTCAATATTTCATCAACGACCATTACCATCGACCATTCATGACCTTTAAAGATTTTTCCCATAAGAAAAATGATCATAACTACCTTTCAAATCCCCCTAACCATTGAACTTCCTCAAAGCTCAAAAACACAAAAGTTGCTATGCAACTTTTACAACATTTATGCAAAATGACAACTTCCAACAACCTATCACACAATGACCCCAAACCCCTTACAAACGATGGAAATGGTCTTTAAAGGCCTTATTTCAAAACAAAACATGACTCTAAATATAAAAACACTATATACTAAAGCCCCTTTACACTATGAAGGCTCAGGTGCCCGACACCACATCACTAACTTTTTTCTTGCACTTCCCTTTTAATGCCTTTGTATATCATCATTTTCATTTCTCATTTCATGCATTTTTATCTCAATTATTTTTCCCTATGTTTAAAAAATTCCATTATTTTATAAAAATCATATCAACAATCCCTGAGGCCAAAAAATTATACCTTGTAGACCAAAACCTTGATAATGGTAACTATAGATAGACCTAGTACATTTTTTAAATCACTCTTGACATCTTTCATCCAAAACATAATCAACCTTACAATAATCATAGACCCATCCAATACATCATTTCATCCATATCACTTATTATTTTCCATCAACCATTATCTGATTTGGACATAGATTAAACCTTCACCAACCTCCATAGAAATAACCAAATTCTTTCGCTTTCAAATTAGAACCATAAATAATATCCTTAATATGATATCCATATTTTTACCACTCAACTTAAACATCCATTTTCAACCATGGTAAGTAAAAATCAAAACCATCATTCAAAAAAATCAAATTTGTCAATGATTCAAATCTAGATCCTTTAATCTTTATCTAGTATCTTACATATTGCTTAATAAATTTATTATCTTATATAGTTTCTTAAGTTAACCCTTATCAAATTTAATCAACATCCACATATCAAAACCAAAACTAGCTAAGTCAACCCTTGCATTCCACTTACAAGGTCCCAAACTAGGATACTAATATACTCAAATACTTTCACAATAGGAATTCCCCTTGAAAATATTAATCCTACATCACAAGGAGAAATAAAAAACCAATCAAAATCTCCTCAAGAACCAAACATAGATGAAATTTTGTTAGTACAACCCTTATACTCACCAAGGTTGGAAGAACTTTCGAAAAATCCACAAACTGAAGAATTCATGGAAAAATAATTAAGGAAAATAAAGACCATTTATTTTTTAAATAAATCTAATGTGGGGCTAAACTTCCATAAAATTTTGACATTTAACAACTCAAAAAAGAAGACACCCCATCCACAACAACCATAACTTCCACCAAACCCATAGACAACCTATTGGAATAAAAACCCCTTCAACCATCATTGATGAGGACCACACCGCCCAAAACCCACAAAAATCACTAACAACACAAAAAATGCAAGATAGAGAAATGATTCACTTCCAATTGTTTTTAGAAAATGAAGTTGCAGATTCAAAGCTTACATGCTACAGCCTCATGGGCTTGATTTATTACAAAAAAATCAACTCTGAAAAGAAAACCTATTATTCGGGGCCACCATCTACACTATTAGGACCACCTTCTACAACCCCCACTTAGGCCTTTGTATTTTCCCCAATAACCACCCTAGAATGTTCTAGAAGGTATAAATTCCCCTTTTTGTTTTGGCACCAAAAGTCCTATCTAATGATTTCTGGCCTGGAATAAATTTTTATGAAACTCACTTTTTAGAGGACCAACTTCGCTGGGCCATAACTTTTGATCTGGGCATCCGATTCACTATTATTTCATATTGTCAAAAAGCTCTTGACGAGCTCTATGATGTGTGAGCAAATCATAGGTCGGTTTGACCACCTTTTGAGTTATTTCAGGGCCTCTAAAGTTTTATATATGAATTTGAAGCTATATTGGAGAAATTACTTGGGAAAAAAACTTTAATTTCTCCCAAACCGTGCAAGGTATTGAGGTGATTCTTTTGCAACCAGAAATTTTTTTTAGCTCTGCTCCTTGGGGTAAATTTTCACGTCCATATGAGCCCATTTTAGCTGACTTACTAAAAATAGTAAGTGCCTATTTTTCGTTATTTTTGACACTTGATAGTCTTATACCCCTTAAGTTCCATCATGAGACTCAAAACAACTAAAGAAATTAAAGAAAAACATTTTTTTGGGTGATGCAAGACTGCTTTGCACCACTAGATGCTCTTGCATCAATCACACTACCCCAATTCTATACAAACATTAAAACTTCCACAAAAACTTCAACAATCACATATGTACCACAAGATATTAAATCTAACTCATCCCCATAACTTAGAGTCACAATAACCAAAATAATAATTAACTCTACGCACATCCTTCCACACCTCAACGACCTTTAAATCAATAAAAAAAATCATTCAACTACTTCAAACATCCATCCCACCCCTTAATATTTCACACACAACCCACCCCCTATCCCTTTGATCATTCTATTGCAATGACACCTTTCCCTTGCACTTTTTTTCTTGTAGAATTCCTTCATTGAAATCCACACCTCTTATGTTGGTTTGATCTTTGGGGAAGAAGGGCTAATCATATTTAGGAAATACTTGTGGGTTTGATGTGAAATCATCAACTCGTCTATTTTCATCTTTAAGAGTTATTTAATGTCTTCTATTACAATGACTATTGGGTCAAATATTGTAGGATAAATCCTAAGGATATTCTCAACAATTATCTTCTCTTCTATAGCTTCACTAACAATCGTTAACTAATAGTTTCATATTCCTTGTTGCCCCTCATTCCCTTTTTTTCCCTCTTCATGCACAAAATTGAGAATCAATAAAAAATGCCTTAGTTTCATATTCATTGTTGTCCCTTTTGGACTGTCATATATTGTGATTATCATAATTTCATGAAAAAATTCAAATTTGTGTAAGATATTTCTTTACTTGATTAGTACTATGGTGGAACTAATCTTAATATCTTTTTTATGCTACAGGTACAATTCTTTGTCATGTCAAGGAAATGATCAAATATTCCTCTAACAAAGAAGGAACAAGCAACTAAGAATGCAACAAAAAAAAAGAACAAATGAGGAAAATTATGAAAAAAGGAAATTGAACACGATAGAAAAAGACATGCCAATTGAAGAGGAACAAGAAGATAGGAATACAAATAAAAGAGAACAAATGAGGAAACTTTTTGAAAAGAGGAGATTGAACATGATAGTCAAATCTATGTTAATTGAAGAGGAAGATGAACCTCCTCTACCGCAAGTCAAGCTAGAGGGACACCATCTACTACATCTCGAGTTGAAAGTACACCACCACTCACATGTGAAGAAGGCGATACACCATCTTTCCCATCTGAAATTCAAGGTACATAATCTATTCCATCTTTGATCAAAGGTATGCCATCTATCCCATCTCATTTAAATATTTATGAAATTCCAAATGTTGAGATGAATTTACCTTTGAGAACACCACCTAGAATTTTGTATAGAAAGCCCAAGTATTTGATTGGTATTGATGAGAATATTTTGCAGCCAATGGAAGATAAGATTCTAAAATGCACTTGTAGAAAATATGCTCATAAGATTTGGAGAGTGATCTTTGAAAAATTAAATGAGATCGAAAGATGTCAACGATTTGTTGAAATGATGCAAAGTATAAAGTATAGGTCCATCATGAAGATTATTGGGTTGAGAACATTAGAGGCTTCAAGTGAAAAATCTATTGTGAAGAATCTAATGAGTTCATATTAGAGTGTGGGTTACACCTCACACACAAAAGATAGTAATGCCACATGATGTGTCATTACATTGACAATAGTAAGTAATCAAATGAAGAAAGCTCATATCATTAGAAATACAAGTCAAATATTGAGAATAAATAAATTTTTTTATCAAGAGTCATTAGAAGGAACCAAAGAATAGAGGACAACAATGGAAATGAATCATGGGAATTATCGAGGAGACTACCATGAAAAATATAAACCAAAATTTGAAGCATTGATATCACTAATTGAAGACTTTTGGAAGAATTACACAAGCATATCTTTGAATCAAAGGGATATGGTAAGAAGGAGAATTGGTAGTCGAAATCATGAGAGACATCCAAAGAATTTTTTGGATATGACTCAAACACAAATTTTTGGTAAATTTCTAGAGTTGTATCCTCAAGTTAAAATTTTTTGAAGATACTTTGAAATGCTAAAGCCTTTCCATGTCAAAATTAATCGCACATGCACTACTTGTAGTTGTAGAGTACATTTTGAATTTTCTAACCATTTTGATGTTTATTGGTCTATATGTTTATATTTTCATACTAATAATTTTTTGTAGGACTATGGAATACATGCCCCATCTACATCTTTAAGAGAATCCATATCAACAATTTTATGTGAAAGAGAAGGTCAATTATTCTATAGGAAATTATGCTTGGATGACACATGTTAGCATTGTGGTGGCTTGCTGGTGTATGGTGAACCAAAGCTTGCTTACACAACCTTCTAGAGACCTTTTCACTGTCTCCTTCCTAGAACCTGACTCCAATGGTTCTTGTTGAGCTTGGGTGATTAACCAAGCCCTTCCCCAAATCTTGTCAAAGAGTTTTCCACTTGTGCTTAGCTTAGGAAGACCAACACCATTTGAAACTACATTCTTTTTCACAACACCTAGAAGGATCTAAGTGCTAGTATCATCATCTGACTTGAACTCTTTGTAGGGGAGTTAGAAACTCTGTTTCCTTGCCTTTCACATTCAATTGAATGCACCTTGAAGGTTCTTTAGCTTTCAATTTACCCGATCTCAAGATCTTACCTTGAGGAGGCCTAATTCTTACTAGCCCTTACTGGTCCCTTTTTGGATTTTCTTGTTCAAACTTGACAAATGACCTGGCAAACAAATGTCACTTTTAGACACCCTTTTTGGAGCTTTAAATCTTTCACTAGGTTTCAGACCTCTGTTTCTACCGTACAATGGTTTCCTACAATCAAGGAGAGATAGGGCTAATAGACCTAATTCTTAGGGTTTTGTTGATCTCTCACCAATTTCCCACTCATAAGGATTGATCAAACCTTAATCTCTCTGGTATCCTGGTGTTTGATCATATCCCACCTGGAAGTGTACTTTTTCCGTATAGTGGTACCTTCCCCTGCCTGTTCTCTTCACTTTTTGACTGCCAAACCTCTAACCGGGTAGCTAGAACTCACCTAGGGTTTGGTTTTAAAAATGCTTGCTTGGCTCTTTGGGAATCCTAATTCTAAATATGTACAAAAGACTGGCTCCCCTATCATTTCCATCCAAACTCAGGAAAACCTCGTGGTCAGATTTCATGGGGGAACCATTTCAAAACTTGACTGCTCAAAACAACAATTATAACCCTCTAAACTCTAATCTATGGATTCAAAGCAATAAATCTACTCTAAGAAACCTGAACACAAAAGAAAAGTGAATCAAAACTATTCTAAGAACACAAATACATTGATAAATCATTGATTACAACGCCTTGTTATCTCTATTTTGCAAAACACACGGGAAACACAGAAATCTGCCAAACTTCCTTCTATTCCACACAAAGCCAAAACTGTTTACAATGCATACTCACTATTTCTATGAGTCACACACCTATTTTGAAGTCTTTTCCATCATTCAAGGGAAGTTGCTCGACTCCACATCCTTGATTTCAAGGGAATCCAATCTAACTAAGTTGCATGCAACCCAACAATGTTGCCATGCAGTTTTGCAACAACTTTGCAACTTCCATAATTGTGTCATGATCCTAAAGCTTAGGACCTCTAACACCTTGATCTCGAGTAACCAACATCTTAACTGCCTCTTGGCATCTTCAAACAACGAGAATGTGGTTATAACACATTTAAATGCTTTACCTTCTAACATATGTTGTCCAAAGCTAATTAAAGCCAAAACTTAACAACATGATTACACTAAGATGATTTTAGTCCTAATGACTAACTCATCACACACCAACAAGACCTTCTAAGGTCCAAAACAAACACATTAACACCCTGATTTGGTTAAGATCAGGTACAAGCCAAAACTTATGACAAACCAAAATGGAGTTAAGCCAAGGTGTTCCTGCACCACTTGCAATGTATGCCAATATGCGAATAAATGGAAAGTACACATGTGGTTGTAAATTAACTAGTAGTATTCATAAAGTATAAAACAATGGCCTACAATACAAAAGATGGTAAAGAAGAAAAAAGGTGTGATTTTGTTATTCAAAAGATTTTATGTTTGTACATTTTGTGACAATATAGTGTATGAGTGTGCAAGGAATACCCATATAGCTTGATGGTTGGACTTGAAATTCAAGTTATGAAAGGACACATTCCATTTGGTAGCATTGTTTTAGTCATCAAATGTATGGAGTGTAAAGTTTCCAGGTGGTGTAATTATTTTTGTTCATCATGCAAAAAAATCAATAGTTCCACCACATCTATATGGGTAGTTTTACGCTATAAAAGGTCTTATTTCACACCCAAACATGTCGTAATAGTTTGAGCTACATTGCACTGATGCTACCTCTTAAGAGACCAAAGTGCAAAAAGGAAACAAACTTTGATGAGTTGTTATTAAAAAATTGTGGCACTTAGAAACATTCCATTTGAAGGTATGAGATCTTGTAGGGCCCCTATACAATAAAATCTATCAATTTTGAATCTCCAAGTTGTTTTCCTATGGTGTCAAGTTTTCAGTTGATGGAAAAATCATCAAATGCATGTAGTGTAAAGTTGCAAGGTGGTGTAAGGGAGGGGGCCCTAGCTCGGTTGGCTAAGTAATTACGTTGCGGCTCTGCTGGTCACGAGTTCTAGTCTCCCCTGTCCCGTGGTACCAGAGGGTGTGTCGTGCCAGCGCCGCCGGTCACGTTAAAAAGTTTACCAGGCGCACTGCAGTTTATAGGGGGTCGTGCTACCCGATTCCTGCAGTCTAAAAAAAAAAAGTTGCAAGGTGGTGTAATTTTTGTTTTGTTTGTTTTGCAAGAAAATTGATAGTTCCAACACATTCGGATGGGTAATTTTATGCTAGTAAAGGTCTTGTTTCATGCCCAAACATGTCGAAACAATCCGAGCTACATTGCATCTACGATATCTCTTAAGAGACCAAAGTGCAAAAAGTCAACAAACTTTGATGATTTGTTACTCATAAAACATGGAACTTAAAAATGTTCCATCTAAATTTATAGTATCAAATAGGGCCCCTCTATAATAACCTCTCTTGGTTTTTGATATCTCTAAGCTGTTTACTCATGGTGTTGAGTTTTTAGTTGATAAAAAAGCATCAAATAGATGTAGAGTAAAGTTGCAAGGTGGTGTAATTTTTGTTATGTTCATCATGCAACCAAACCAATATTTTAAAAATATCTAGATGAGAAGGTTTATGCTAGGAAAGGTCCTTCTTTACACCCAAACATGCTAGAATAGTTTAAGCTACACTGCACTGGCGATATCTCTTAAGAGATCAAAGTGCAAAAAGGAAACAAAATTTGACGATTTGTTACTCAAAAATCATGGAACTTAGAAACATTTGGTTTAAAGGTACAATATCATGTAGGGCCCCTCTATAATAACCTTTCTTATTTTTTGATATCTCTGAGTAGTTTTCCCATGGAGTCAAGTTTTCAATTGATGGAAAAAATGTCAAATGCATGCAATGTAAAGTTGCAAGGTGGTGTAATTTTTTTTCTATTCACTGTACAACCAAACCAAAAGTTCCAACACATCCAAATGGGTAGGTTTATGCTAGGAAAGGTCTTTTTTCACACTCAAACATGTTGGAATATTTTGAGCTATATTGCACTGATGATATCTCTTAAAAGACTAAAGTGCAAAAAGGCAGTAAACTTTGATGAGTTGTTACTCAGAAACCGTGGCACTTAAATTTTTTTTTCCTAAAGGTATAGGATCATATAGGGCCCCTCTATAATAACCTCTCTTGGCTTTTGATATCTCTAATTCATTTTCCCATGGTGTCAAGTTTTTAGTTGATGGAAAAAATATCAAATGCATGTAGTGTAAAGTTGCAAGGTGGTGTAGTTTTTGTTATGTTCATTGTGTAACCAAATCGTTAGTTCCAACATGTCTATATGGGTAGGTTTACACTAGGAAATGTTATATTTTTCACCCTAGTATGCTGAAACATTCCAAGCTACATTTCATTGGTGGTTTCCCTTAAGAGACCAAAGTGCAAAAGGGCATAAAAATTTGATGAGTTGTTACTAAAAAATAGCGGCACTTAGAAACATTCTTTCTAAAGGTATAGGATAATATTGGGTCCGTCTATAATATCCTCTCTTATATTTTCAAATCTCCAAGTTGTTTGGCCATGGTGAAAGTTTTTTTGATGCACCAAAAATCGTTAGATGCATGTAGTGTAAAGTTGCAAGGTAGGCTATTTTTTGTTTTGTTCTTCATGGGGCCAAACCATTAACACCAATACATCCAAGTGGGTACATCTACACTAGGCATGGTCACTTCCCTTCATTAGAAAAGGGTCGTATTCTTTCCTATTTGAAGGGTCACAACTTTTTTCCTTTGAAAAGTCACAACCTAAATCATCTCATCACTATTTTTGAAAACCTAAATTAATTTATCTGCAATATTGCCTAAGGTTTTATTCTTAATTGAATTCTTCAATGTTGTTATGGATTTCTTTCTCAAATGAAATTGTCCCCCTTTTATGTTAGTGCTTATCAACCTAGAAAGAATTTCGATAGACAATGTTTTTGATATTTTCATAATTTCTAAACATATGGTAATCATAAATACACATGTCTAGTAATCTTGTTGAAGATAAATCAATTCATGAAGAAAAAAAATAGATATACGTAATACATCATGTATGAGGCATACACATGAATACACATAATACATGAAGTATACAGAAGAAGCATAAAGTATACACATGGACACGTGAAATATACATAGGAAGCATGAATCATACACATGAATACATGAAGTATACACATGAATAATAAAGCATACACGTGAACACATGAAGTATACATAAGAAGCATGAAGGATACACATGAACACATGAAGTATACATAGGAAGCATGAAGCATAAATGTGAATACACGTAATACATGAAATGCATACATAGGAAGCTTGAAGCATACACATGAATACATGTAATACATAAAGTATACATAGGAAGCATGAAGCATACACATGAACACATGAAGTATACACAGGGAGCATGAAGCATACATGTGAATACATGTAATACATAAAGTATACATAAAAATCCTAAAGCATACACGTGAACACATGAAGTATACGCAAGAAGAATGAAGCATACACTTGAACACATGAAATATACATAGGAAGCATGAAGCATACACGTGAATACATGTAATACGTGAAGTATACATAGAAAGCATGAATCATACATATGAAGCATGAAGCATACACGCGAACACATGAAGCATAATATTTTGTCTTATAATTTAGATTTGTTGAGGTCAAAATATTATCTTTTGATTCATAGCATCAACTATTGGCGTTTGGAATGGTAGATGTCTTTTAAGAATTATATCACAAACTTCTAGAGGTATGAGGTGACATGTAAAAATTTATTGCTCATTTTTAGTTGCATACTTGAAAGTGCATTGTATAATTACATGAATTTCCTTACCATGCTACAATGAACCTAGAGAGTATGGGATTAGATGTGTAGTGGTAGAGATACCTAGGTGTTAGATTTCATCATGCATTATTATATTCATATGATTGATGATGTCAATGATGACATGGCTAGGTTTTCAATTCACCTAATAGTTCATGTTGAAGAGACATATTCCTTGAAACCATTAGTGGTCACAACACCATTGTTATAACATTACACCTCTTGATTAGTATCCTCAATAGAGTTGGTGCTATTTTGAGAGTCAGTTTGATCTTGTTATAGTTTCTTACCCTTGTCTCAACCTATAGAAGATAATGGAGACATATTAAGGTTTTGGGTGCTTGATTTGTAGTATGTTGACTACTCTTACATGAAAGAATGTTGCTTCTATATGAGAGGCTTGTAGCTATTTTCTTATATGGATTATTCTTATGTGGTGAAAATTTTCCCAATATTTTCCTTAGCCTCAATCTTGGGTGCATTGCATAATGTTTTTCTCAAGGTTTTTAATGTAATACACTTGGATTTTAAATATTCGAAGTAAACCATCTACACATATGGACACCATCAATAAAAAATATGTGTATTAACCAAATATCCATATTGGCTTACAAGAATGCAATATCAGTATACAATTTCAAGTATATGCAATACAAAATATATGTCCAAAAATGTCATATAGGAATTCACCAAAGGACCCCATTAAATAATCATCCCTCTCTAGGTGAAGAAAACAGATCACAGGCGACCTTTGATCATCAGAGGGATGAATATGTGTATGATAGTGGTATACTTTGAATACGAGGACTAATCCTATTTATTTCTTCATGGAGCCATACCTATTACAATAAAAAGTATAAACATTAATATATAGAAATTACATTATAAAAAATGAAATATTTAACAAAGTAATCACTTACTGCCTCAAAATGATCTCTCTCCTCATCCACAACAATGGCATGCTCAAGCAGTGGTGTTCCAAAGTTATATAGAAACCATCCAAATAGAAATTAAACTGCAAATTAATAATCATTTGATTTTTCAATAATAAAGAGCTATAACAATGAATGTAATTTGAAATTTACTAATATGCCTCATACCCCCATCAAAGGAATCAAGTTGTCTATTGTAGTAGACACACCATGCTCCATTACCTTATCAACATCAGGAGGAGTGTCTAATTACAACATCTAAAAATAAAACAACATTATTTGAATATATTATTGAAATGGTATGCTAGTGATGACAATTAGGAGGATAAGAGTGAAATGGTATGCTACAAGCTAGTGATGCCACTAGCCTATATTTTTTGAGGTCAACAACATGAACAAATAAAATTCATAGATTATGAAGTGCATACAAACATGAAATAAAATTAATTAAAAGGTACAAAGCATACTTACAAACTCTCTAGAACCTTCAATTCATTAAACATTATTCAATTATGAAATGTAGTGTATAGTCTATATTACCTAATTGAAACTTTGATGTCCACCTCCACTGGGAGGTGTTGTCATCGAAGCTCCAATATTAACCTATGCAACATCCAAAATGAGATATAAGAATACCATTCCTATAACAATGCTATTCACACATAATATTTATAATTATTTACTAGTTACATACCTACACAATACATGTCGCTGTGTAATAGGGAGGTGGAGGACCGCTAAAAATAGAATGAATGCTACAACCCTAAAAATTCATTATAATCATTAAACTAATTTAGTTAATCTTGTATTTTAAAAATGAAATTTAATAAATTCAATTCAATGAACTTGCTAACATTTACCTGAATATCAAGGTCAAATGCCTAATGAAGGATGGAATTTGTCATCACCATCTGATTAGTAGTAGATGTATCATATGCACCCGCATCTTGACTATGTGTGGGGTCATAACCACAAGGTGTCTCACAAGCCTAAAAAATATGAGGTGGAACTCTACTGCCCAAAGACTCGCCCAACTCACCTTGTGCTACAATACTAGCATGTTGTATGAGGCTCTGGGTTAGGAAACTAATCAATTGTAGTGTCTTGACCTCAACACTCTCCTTCACAGTGAAAGGGATAGCCACAAGCCCATATGTTGGTCTAACAAGTGCTTATCCCATTGGTTGTTGTGGGTCAAGATCTATCCTATACAAAGCACCCACCCCTACCATGGAAGTCCTGCATATCAAAATAGTTTAGGATTTATTGAGGAAAAAATCACAGTAGAGTTTCCTCAAAAAATATTGTGGCATCTCATTGTTGTTGCATGGAGAATGGTCAAAAACCATCCACCACCTCTATCAATAGTGGTTTTTTATCCCTTGATGGTTGCATAAATAGATAGGGAACCTCTTGCTTGAAGGGTATAAAGGTTGATTCATTCTAGAGTTTGTGAATAGGGAGCACAAGTCAAAATTTGATTTTTTTTTATCTTTTACTTGTTTATAAGATAATTTATTTGCATAAAACTGTATATACTCTCATCTCTTATTCAACCTACTAGTTATTTTCTTGCTGATTAAATATACATTTGATAGCATTGATTCAAGTAATTAGCAAGCATGGATCTATGCGAGGTTGAGCTTGTAGGATCTATCAACCCTTGCAATTATATCTTGAATTTTTTTTGTTTTTTTCAATTATGCCCTTTAAATTTTCTTGAGTTCTTGGAGCATATTGAGGAATTGTTGGAGGTGTTTGTTGGGCTTTCTCTTTAGCAGGGATTTTGGGTTGAAGAGAATCAAGATTTTGAAGAGGAATTTTAGGAGAGTTTGGAGGTGCATTATCATTTCCTGAAAATTAAATAAATTTATATCAAAAAACATATTAATTCTACCTATTTAATAAAAAATTAACACAAAAAATAAAAACTTATTCCTTTGACCTCCCTGATGTCGTGGTGGCATTTTTGTGAAGATTCGGTGAAGAAACAATGAAGAATAAGCTCTCCTATAACATGAGCGTGCTCTTGAGTGTTTGTAGGTCGCGGACTAGTAGGAAAATGTAGAAATCAAAATGAATGAAATTTTATTTATTTTTGTTTATATTGACTATAATGCGCCCACGTTATAATGCAAGTGTGTTATGGCCTTGGTGCTACCGAGCCTTAGGATCGGCAACACCAAGCCATAACACGAGTGCGTTATGATTTTTTTAAAAATTTGAAAGATAGTTGGCCACTTTTTGGCCCACAATCTTTTTGCACCCACCTAGAAATAATGTTGTATATTCTTTTAATATCTAACCCCCTTTTGAATCCCCACCTTTTGGGTTTGAAGGTGTTGTGGACAAAGAATTTAGAAATGGTGAAGGTGGTGATGACTAGGATAAAGTTGTATGGAAAATATCCTTTCATGTTTGTATGGAATTTGAATCCTCATCCCCTTTTGGGTTCAGAGGTGACATGTGGAATAAGAATTTTGAGGTGGATATGATTGGGAAAAGTGTCATTGGCGGATATATTTTAATGATTGCTAGGAGATTGATTTTTGATGATGGGGCTTCTTATCAATTGGTTCTAACGATTATTCTTGATATTAAACATATGTCTAATGCTTCCTCCCAAATATTTAAGCATGAACTTTTGAAAATGGTTGATGGCATAGGTTTAATTATAAACCCACATGACAAAGATTTTTACAATCATGTTGCTTTGGAAATCATGATGGTATAGTGGTATCCTCAAAAAAATAGTTTACAATGTTATCACCTAGATATTTTTACCATGGGTGGTGATAGGGTTACAAATAAACTAGGCTCTTGTGATGAGTTAAAAAAAGATCCCCTTCTTTGGCACATATGATGGAAGTGGGGATTACCCCATTCCTTGAATCTCTTAATGGGAATGATGAAATTTTTTCCATCCAATTTGCTAGTTCTTCAAATAAGTTCCAAGTGATGATGAGTGGCATTTCCATTGAAATCGTTGAGGAGGTTATCACCTAGGAAAATAACATTTCATGTAAAGGATAAAAGTTGAAGAGATACAACAAAGTACTAGATAACAAAAGAATGGACCTCTTCTTCAAATAGGATGAGATTCTGGTGAAAATTTAGGGTGGGTTTGATAGAGTGAAGCTTCCACAATTGTGAGATAAGGTACTTAATCTACTTATGAAGTATGTTACATTGGAAGCCAGGTTCAAGTGTTTTTACTTTTACTATTTACCCCTTTTAAACCACTTCAAAAATAAAACTCTCACCATCTTTCCTTTTTATCTTCTATCCTTGCTAGAGTCCTCTATGAAGGAATCCATTCAATTGGCTACTAAAAACCTTGATAGACCCCCTATCCCACTTCACCAAGGTCTCATTTCTCGGGCCCTCTATCATTTCCACTTGGCCCTTTTCTCACCAAAAGCCATAAGGGTTTTCCTAATTGAAGACTCCTCACCTATTAGTCCCCTTGAAAAGAACAATTTTGGTTCCTCCATGGGGAAATATATGACACCTCCCTATAGAGGAAAGAATAAACTTGCTACCCCATAAAATTTCACCCTTGTTTCCTCCCTAGATGAAGCTAAACCTATCCCCCAATCAAAATCCACCAAAACCCCACTCTTCATCCCAAAATATTGACATTGTGAGCCTTTTTTTACCTTAAAATTAGCCCTATAAAGAACCCTTCTTTAGGGAAGTGGGGCCACACAGGGACCACCAAAAATCCCATAAATAAAAAGAAAAAGAAAGTATTTGTCCAATTATTTGTGGATGAATCTAATACAAAAGGGAAGGAGGAGTATGTTAAAGATAACTTAGATGACAAGGAAGAGACTACTAAAAGTGTGTCTGACACTATGAATGAGATGAAGGGCCCCAAGTTGAACATTAGGCAGTCTAATAGGCTTGCTATTTGCATGACCCCCAATTTCAATATTGCTGAAATTTCCAATGACTACAATTATGGAGGAGAAAGAAGAAGGAAAAAAACAAGAATGAAGATGATGATGAGGTGGATGTCGATAGAGGGTCCAAGCCTATTCTTGGAGATGAATGTTCTTCTCTCGAACTTAGAGAATTTTGACACCACCTCTAATGTTCAACCTGCTATAGAAGATTGCTCCAACTGCAATCCATTGTTGCTAAAGTTGTTGCCCTTGAGAATAGAGTTGAAGACCTCAAAGGGAAGATGAGAGTTATCTCTCACTTTGTTTTTAAAGTCATGCATCGCTTGGTGACCACTCTTTGTACCTTTCCAGATGAGAAACTCAAATGCAATGGAAGTAAGATGGGAGTTGGCACTAGTGTTGACCATAAATAACTTTTCAAGTTCCTCATGGAGGATTAGGGTCAGATGTTTAGTTAGTCTTGCGCTCTATGTTTCTATTTTATTTTTCTTTAATTTGAATTCTACTCTTTAAGTGTTGTTAATGTAATATTTTTGAATTGCGGATTTTTTAATCTACCTTGGAGACCTTTTATGTTAAGGATTGAACACCCTTTTGTTACTTATATTATCAAAAACATAAATTTATCTAAGACAAATATAGTATTTTTTTTTTTTTAAATATAAAACTATATAATAATCAAACTCAAATTATTATATATATTTTATTATTTATATAAACTCTAAAATAATATATATAATTCCATTCTATTAAATTATTTAATAATTATCTTTTATTTTTTCCAAGGAAAAAAATAAAAAACAAACAAACTCAGTCCATAGCTCAAAATAGACTTTGGACCTTCAATCCCCCATGCCTTGTCACAGGACTGACTTCAAGGACTACTGTAGCAGAAGTTAAAAAGAAAAAAACATATCCTTCCAACCATCATTACAGCTCTTATAAAGCACAAATATATTACAGTTATAAGAACCTCCAATAGACCAACATAAAATCTAAAATCAGTGTTTCTGAAAAGACAAAAAAACTCTTTTGGTTAAAGCATTAAACATCATCAAGCAGCTGTAATATGACACAAAGATCTTAATCATTATTTAAAAATAATATTATTATACAAATATAACCCATGCATAAAGCATTTAGAAAAAAATAACAATTAAATTATCGTGCAAAAGTATGCCAAAATACATATTAAAAAAACATTATTCTCCTACATAATTACATCTGTTACATCTAAACACTTTCAAATTAAATCATGATTTCTTATCATATTAAAGATCCTTTGTATGCCTTGATCATTGAACAAGCTCTATTTACATTTAGTAAATGTAAAAAATGTATAAATCAAAGTTCAATTATTTTAACCAAATCGACACTCCATGATAATCTCACTTATCCTTTCCAACTCAAATTCTATCACTTTGAAAAGAGGTCCCAAATCAGATCTATATTTGAATATATTTTTTATTGTTCCTACTATAAAATGATCCCCATAATTGAATAGACTTTGATTGAACTCCATGAATATGGTGCTCCTGGACTATCCCTATCAAATCATGGAGACCCACATAATGGAGATCCACTTACTAAAGACAGAAAGTCTGCAGAATCCTTAGAAAAAGTTGAAAACTTTTAGCCACTTACCCTTTTTTCAAACCACAATTATCTTCTTATGATTATTATATTGGTACAAAATCTCATATGATATTTCTGGATGTCATAAAAGCTACGGCGACCAAGTTTTTCAACCAACGTTACTCTTCTAGTCTTCTTCCGAGGCACGTGGAAATTATTTTCAAAGCCTTTGCAAATTATTAATACTGACAGGGAACCCACAAGGGATCAAATACATTTCACCATGGCTCCGAGTGAGTTTTATCAGGCACAGTGATTTCACGTGAATATGATCTGGTTAAATACAAATTATTATAATATCCCATATTAAATCCTCCTTTTATACCCCGTTCTAAGTCCTCATCTTGGTGTTTTATGAATTGCTGACCTCTTTGTCTTAAATCGTTATGAATCCACTGTAATGATAACAGAAGTTCATTGAGCTTGTGATGAGCTGCTTGGCTTGACTTTATTGGATATATATTTGTGTTTCTGATAGGGAGAAGCCATGGCCAAGAATGTTTTTGATACTGAAATTGGTGTTCAAGATTCTGCTAGCTCTGTGTCCAATCATGGCAATGGTTCTCACTTTCATATAAAAGAGCCATCATCGGTGATGCAGGATGAGCTGCAGGACGACCACCCAAAGAGTGCACACAGACTTGGTCATGGTGGGCATCATAACTAATATTGTGGTTTCATATAATTTATAGGCCAAAATTGTCTTTATGACCGATAAAAAATTGTGTAGTTGTCTAGAAGATTGGTTAGGATCTGGATCTTGAATTTGGAAATAAGGAACCCAAGCTTTGTTTGGTTGTTTTATTATGAGATTTCAAGAACTGCAAATTGGGCTGATTTGTATTACAAGGAGATGGTGTAAAAAGGAAAGAATTGTATGATCATATGTATTCATTTTGTGTGTCTTTGACAATTGCTAATTCTATATTGTAAAACTGTGTTTTAGATCCATGGTACCAGTAGGGTATTTTTCTTGCTGTGAGTTTCAACTGTGGGTATATTCTGGGATTCTCAAATCTAATTATGAAGCCCTTGGGATGGATTTGGGGGCCACTCTTCATGGCTGTTCTGGCTGTTATATCAGTCTATTCAAATTGGTTGCTTTCAAATCTGCATATAATAGATGGAAGAATATTCATTAGATACAGAGACCTGATGGGATTTGCTTTTGGTAAGTGTCACTGTGGGCACTTCAATATGTTCAGTAGTTCAATGTAGTTCAATCAGTTGAATGCAAATTAGATGTTCAGTAGTCAATTTCATACAGAACAATTGATAAATTTGTTGTCGAATATGTTTGGAATTTTGTATTGCAGGAAGGAAGATGTATTATGTAACCTGGATTCTCCAGGTTCTTTTGTTCATTTTGGGAAATATGGGATTTCTTGTGCTATCTGGAGGAGCTCTCAAGGTACTTTAGTAGCAGTAATGATGCTTTTCATAATTGGATATAACTTTTTTTTCAACATTTGCAAAAACAAGATTATAAAGAATAATAAGCTACACAAAGATAGCAGAATGAGAACAAAACAAAAATACATCCAAATTAACAAAATTACAAATTAGTCAACAAAGGATTGAGAGAAGGATATATTAAGTCATTTTATAAACTAAATTGTTGTCACATGAAATTCGACCTTGCTGAACACAGGGTTTAGCATTCCAATGACACAATGGAAACAACCTCAAGATGCACAAGACCTTTCGTGGTGAGATTGAATCTCCAGAGAAGCCCAACTTCCTCTTCAAAACCATATGTGACAATACCGGTCCAACTTAGTATTGGATAACCCTATGCTAACCTTAAACTATGAACTCCATGAGGAAAAGGGAGAAAGATGATGCTGAAAAGGAAAAATGGTGATGTACCTAGCTTTAAAATGTTTCCTCTTGCTTCCTGCTACACAAGGTATCAATAAAACCATCATGAAACTCACACAGTCTCTATTTCACTAAATCTATAAGAGGGAATGAAGGGCTAGGAGTCTAAAAGATCAAAGGGGTAGATATTACCCATAAGCAACACTCACAACCAGTTAGCACAATCAAGAAACCTATAGAATCAATGAAACTTCATGCATGCATAGAGGCACCAAGTGTTACATAGGATACAAGCATTCAAAAGAGGCAAACTATTGGTTGATTTATTAACATGAAGGCATGAAAGCCAAACTTACAGTTGTAGAAACGTAAAAATGCATGTCTACAAAAGAAAATCTTGGGAAGAATCCAAAGGAAGAACCCTTAGGAAAAACCCAAAATGAAGAACCCTTTGGAAAGATTACAAGTGTTGCTTTTATAGTACAAGCATAACTAAAAACCACAAACCAAACCCTAACCCTAACTAGGGTTAGTAAGGTTCAATCAGGGAAGATTTAGTTGATCGATGCTGGAGAGGAGCCCTGGACGTGCACATCATACCCAACAATAAATGTTGTACCAAAAAGCCTTTAAAAATGCCCATGTGAATTCAATGATCTGGGCATGGGGCAAGTTAGGAAGGACCATAATCAACAATAAATGATCATGGGTGTCCATAAGATCATTTGCAAAAGTCAGGAGGAGTAATAAATGATGTATTTGAAGCCCTAGAATGAAAACAAGTAGTTGAAATGGTGGTTTGAGCACTAATGGTGCTATCCTAAAGAAACATGACAAATCCATTGAATATCGAGGCCTTCATGCCTAATAGGATACCTTTGTTATGCATTAAATGGTCTGAGACCCTGAAAAGAGCAACCTTTTTCGGGCATCGGGTGTCAGTCTTGCTTCATACCTCCTTCATCACTTTGGTGTCTATCTGTCAGAGATCAGGCCTTAGGGGTTTCACATATCACCTATAGAAGAAGGAAGAAAGAAGAAATCCAAAAGAGAAAACCACAAAGTTTGAAAGGGTCCCCCTTGTCAGGTGTTAGAGGTTGAGGAGAAGGCTTATGCCTTATCACAAATGCAAAAAGGGTAAAGGGGAGGACTGACGCTCAATGTCCAAAGGGAGTAATTGGAGGTCGAGGGTTGGAGAGAAGGCTTATGCCTTATCACAAAGGAGTAAGAGGGAAAGGAGGAAAATGACACCCAAAAGTATGAAAAGGGGCTATCGAACATTGGGGGTTAGGAGTGAGGATTACCTCTTAACTAAAGGAAGTAAGAGGTAAGGGAGAATCCCAACTCTCGAAAGTCTGAAACCTCGACACTTAGTTGATTTTTGGATTGAAGGTGAGAAGGAAGAAAGGTGAAAGATGAAAGTTCAATGCCTAAAAGATGAAAAGTGAAATTATGGATCAAGACGAAGGAATACTTCCTGCTTGATAGAAGGTATAGGGGAAGAGGGAAGGATGATGCTCAAAATCTAAAAATCCTTCTAGAGGTATTTTTGGGGTTGAGAGCTGGTAGGAAGGCTTTCCAAAAGGAGGTAAGCAAAAACTTGAAAGCTTGAAAAATTAGGACAGCCAATTTTAACAACCTTCAAGGAAAATTCATGCAAGATGGCCCATGTAGGATTTCTCAAATCGGTTATCAATGATGGTTCATCTAAGGGTGGCATGAAATGACAATATTTATGGCGACTTCTATGGGATGATTGTTTGCTAGTTATGGAATCTAGGGGCCTTGCATATCCATTAGGCATAGAGTCAACAAAATTCTTCAAAAACTGGGCCTCCCAAGAGAAAAATAAAACATGTGCAGGTTGCACTTGGAAGGAAAGAAAAAACTAGAAACCAAATCCCCTTAAAGAGAAGGTAGGTTGCGTGAAGGCACTTCTTGGAAAGAAAAACAACTATCTAATATTTACACGATCTACTGAAAAACAAGGCTTTCTCAAACAAAACCATTGACTAGTTCTTTGAAGTAGCTTCCCTTTCTCATCATCTTATGGTGCTTCACATGCTTCTAAGAAACTAATGAAAGGTAGAGATTGAACACATTCTTAATGAATTGTTGCAACAACCCTTGGAGAAAGAAAACCAACCCACTTGCATCCTCATGCCAATTATACATACTACTGCTCTAAAATGCATAAGTAGGTTGAATGCATTCCTCCTTAGTTACAACCTTGTGCTTGAGGAAAAGCATGGCTTATGGTACCTTTGTGGCCTCCATCTAGGAAAGATGTGTAATAAGGCATCCTCATGAAAGGAAAGACTCCAAGCTTTCCCTGCTGGCTTCATGTTTGTGGCCTACATCTTTATTATTTTCCTAGCCTACAAGAACTAACCCTTGTGACTATTTTGGAAAAAGCAAAGAGATTTTTTCCTTATGTTCCTACTACTCATGATTTTTCTCTCCTAGGGGTACTGACTTGTCATCCAAGCTTGAACAAAAGGCCTCTAAGACATCCCAAAACAAGTCTTCTTCATCCTCTTCCTTGCTTTTCTATTTAATAGGATTGATTTTGACCTCATGGAAACTTTCCTTCAGTGCGTCCACCTCTTCATTTTGCAAACTAGCATTCTCTTCAGTTGTCTCCTCATAGAACATATTTTCATTCTAACTTTCATCCTCAATCTACTTCAAAACCTATGAAGGTATTGAAGCTTGTATTCTCTCTTCATCTTTATCAACAAATCAAGGAAGCTCAACAAATAAAAATATTAAATCTTCATTTACATCACCTTTTCCTTGCTTGTTATCTTGTTGTCCCAATTGATTTATTGATGTAGGAATAGGCGCCCTTTCTTCATTTTCAACAAAAATGGGAGCTCATCAAATAAATCAAGAAGAGTCTCATGCTTAACACCGACTGCTTGTTCGTCAAACTGCTATTCTAGTTGGTCTTTCTTACCAACCTCTAGCTACAAGTCAAAATTTTCCTCTTTCACATCATGTTCAATTGTATGAACAACAAAAGACTCATCCTACTCCTCCTCAAAAACCTCCTTTTGTTGAGCACTAAACTAGCTATCTTGGTAGACAATGGGTCCATCTTTGCAAAGACAAATGATACTAGGATGAGAAGGTTGATTATAGGAATATTTTTGGGTTTCTTGAGGACTAATAGGATCTTGAGGGACAAAGCATTGAACTTGCATAGTAATAGTATCTTGAAAAGGATGAAGGTCTCTAAATCTTGGAATTTCAAGCTCGAAAGAAATATTGGAATTTACAAAAGGCTTACCCTACTTCAAGCTTGGAATTTCGTATTTGTGAAGCTCCTCCTTCATAGGCTGATTTGGAATGCAAGGAGATGATTTTCCTTTCAACCTTTGCACTTGAGCAAGAAAAAACCTCATCTGCTCTTGCTTGGTAGCAAAATCTCTTGTAAGAGACTCTTTGTGTTGCTTCCTTTGCATCTCCATCTCTTCCTGCTATTGGTAGGCCTAATAATCCAACTCCTTATACTAATCGCTATGGTCCTAGACTCCTTCAATCTCACTCTTTTTCCTTTGAAATTCTGACAATATATCTTTGATGCTCAAGTTGTCAACCTTTGAAGGTTGGCTATGAGGATGGCAATGCTGGCTAGAGACAAAAATGCTTTCTTGTGGTTGGGTCTAAACATATGGCAGCCATGAGCCTTGACTAGGTGTGGGTGGGTGGTAAGTATGTTGAACATGTTGGTTTCCGTGAGTAGAAAAGGTGTTTGGGTAAAAAAAAACTACATGCTCATGTAATATGGCTAAGAAGGGTGAAAATGGTAGCATTTTCATGGTATAGATGATAAAATACATCTCCATGAAATGAAGACATGATGTAAAATCAAGTAGGTTGGGAATTAAAGAAAAAGGTTTAAAACCAAAAAAAATGAAGACTAGTTTTCTATAAAAAATGATAACACATACTAGCACCTAGTCCTCTTGAAACTAGGAGATCAAACTTGGAGTTTCTAGGTGTGTGAATATTTTTCCTCCAAAGGTAGATATCGTTGACACACACAACAAATATCAGCAATGATGAGAAATTTGTGTCCCACTTGGCATGCCAAAAATTGTTGTCACATGAAATTGTACCCTATTGAACACAAGGTTTAACCTTCCAATGACATGATGGAAATGACCTCAAGGAGTGGGACCTTGTGTGGTGAGGTTGAATCTCTAGAGAAGGTCAACCTCCTCTTCAAAATTAGATGTGACAATACTAATCCAACCTAACATTGGATAGCCCTACACTAACCCTAAACTTTGAACTATAGGAAGGAAAGGGAGAAAGAGGATGCTAGAAATGGAAAATAGTGATGCACCTAGCTTTAAAGTGTTTCCTTATGCTTCTTGTTGCATTATAAGGTATAAATAAAACCATCAAAAAAATTGCATAGTTCTCTATTTCACTAAATCTATAAGAGGGAATGAGGGGATATGAGTTTGAAAGATCAAAGGGGTAGAGATTACCCACAATAAACACTTACAGTCAGTTATCACAATCAAGAAACCTACAAAATCAATGAAACTTCATGCATGCATAGAGGCACCAAGTGTTAATGGATACAAGCATTGAGAAGAGAAAAACTATTGATGATTTATTAACATAGAGGCATGAAAGTCAATATTACAATTATAGAAATGAAAAAATGCATAAGTCTGCAAGAGAAAATTTTAGGTAGAATGCAAAGGAAGAAGCCTTAGGAAAAACCCAAAAGGAAGAACTCTTTGGAAAGATTACAAGTATTTCTTTTACATTACAAGTATAACTAAAAACCACAAACCAAAGCCTAACCCTAACTAGGGTTAGCAAGGTATGATCAAGAAAGATTGAGGAGATCCATCCATGAAATCCATGTTGGAGAGGAGCCCTAGACATGCATACCATACCCTTAAAAGATTCCCTTATGAAATCAATGATTTGGGCATGGGGAAAGTTAGGAAGGACCATAATCAATAATAAATGATCATGGGTACCAATAAGATTATTTGTAGAAGTCAAGGGGAGCAATAAATGATGTCCTTGAATCCCTAGAATCAAAATAGGTAGTTGAAATGGTGGTTCAAGCATTAATGGAATTACCTTTAAGAAATGTGTTAAATCCATTGAATATTTGAGCCTCTGAGCCCAAAAGGATACGTTTATTACGCATCAAATGGCCAGAGACATCGAAAAGAGAAACCTTTGTTGGACATTGAGTGTCAAGCCTACTACATACCTCCTTCATCACATTGGTGTTAGTTCATTGGAGATTGGGCCTCGAGGATTTGGCATACCACTTATAGAAGAAGGAAGAAAGAAGAAATTCAAAAGAGTGAACCATGAAGTATGAAAGGCCCCCCCTTGTTGGGCATCAAAGGTCAAGGAGAAGGCTTATACCTTATCGCAAATGTGAAAAGGGTCAAGTGGAAGACCGAAACCTAACCTCTAAAGGGATCCCTCCTAGGTCAGGATCAGATTGAAGGCTTATGCCTTATTGCAAAGGAGTAAGAGGGAAAGGAGTAAATTGAAACCTAAAAGTATAAAAAGGGGCTATTGAACATCAGGGGCTGGGAGGGAGGATTACCTCTTACCGAAGAGAAGTAAGAGGTAAAGGAGAATCCCAACTCTTGAAAGTCTAAAATGTCGACACTTAGTAAATTGTTGGATTGAAGGTGAGAAGGAAGAAAGGAAAAAGATGAAAGTTTGATGCCCAAAAGTCAAAAGGTGCAATCGAGGATTGAGGATTGGGAGGAAGCAATACTTCCTGCTTGATAGTAGGTATAGGGGAAGAGGGAAGGACGATGCCTAAAGTTTTAAAAGCCTTAGAGGGATTTCGAGGGTCAAGAATTGGGAGGAAGGTTTTCCAAAAGGTAGGTAAGCGAAAGCTCAAAAGCTCAAAAACTTAGGACTATGCCAATTTTAGGAACCTTCAAGGAAAATTCATGCAAGATGGCCCATGTAGGATCTCTTAGATCGATTATCAATGATGGGTCATCTAAGGGTGGCATGAAATAACAACATGAATAGCTTTATGCTGACTAAATTTATTATCTAACAAAAATTGTAACACTTTCTCTTTAGTTGCAAAGTTTCTAGATTTGATTCTCAAACTTTCCATCTTTCTGTTCTTCAGATTTATTTACCATGAAAAGAAATTCATTTTCTTCGATTACCAAAGCATGATCGTATTCATCATCTGGACTATCACTAGTATTAGATGAATCACCTTCCTCTTGAATGTACAAACTCTTCTTCTTCTTTTGAAGATTTTTTTTCTTAGGAAAGTAGGGTTTCTTCTTTTTACCATCTACTTCTTGTTCAAAGTTGTTCTTCTTATTGTAGGGGCATTTGGAAGCAAAATTTCCTACTTTACCATAGTCAAAGCACTTGAAGGGTAACCTATCTCTATATTTATTGAAGCATCTCCTTAATCTTCTAATGATTTTTCTTCTTCCTCACCAGTCTCTTCATGTTCGAATGTAGAGGATTCTTCCTTGTCTTTCTTGGATGTCACAACCTTCTCCTTGTTGGAAGCCTTAAATGTAGCTTCTCTTTTGGATGATATTGCATTTCCCATTCTAATTTCATATGTAGTGAATATGCAATGCAATTTATCAATAGCGATTTTGTCTATTTCTCTTGCTTCCTCTATTGCAAATATCTTGGAGTTATACTTGGATGGCATGGACCTTAAAAACTTCTAAAAAATGGCTGCATCTTTTACTTCTTCTCCAAATCCTATGATCGAGTTCACAATTTCATCAACTCTAAGAACATAATCTACAATTTTTTCTTATTCACTCATCACGAGACTTCCAAACTTCGCTTTAAGAGTCTACAACTTTGCTAATTTTACCTTATCATCTCCTTCATATATTCTCTTCAATTTACTTTAGACATCATGTGCAATACTGCAATGCATCACTTTGACAAACACTAAGCTAGACAATCCACAAAGAATAGCATTCTTCTCCTTTGCATTGTTCTCATAGTCTTTCTTTCCTACAACATTGGTAGGAGTAGTAGCAGGAGGTGTATATCCATTTTTAATAGACATCCACACATAAAAATATAATGATGCCAAATAAGTTTCCATATTAATGCTCCAAAAGGCATAATCCGATCCATCAAACAAAGGTTCCTTGTTTGTAGATGAACCATCTTGACTATCCATTGTATCCACTTGTCCTAGATCTAATTGAGCTGATTAAGCTTCTCCAAGGGAACCAGGGCTTTGATAAAATATACTGAGAGGGGGGGAGTGAATTATTAGATCAATTAAAATTTATCCTTTTAACACTTAAAGCAGATTAATTCCTTCCAAAACTTTTTTTGTAGATTAAACAAAACTTGCAGAGAAATAAACATTCACACAATATTGCACATAACACAACACATACATGGAAAACCCAAGATGCGAAAAAACATGATGAGAATAGCTACTAGGATCTACTATCCTAATTTAGCCTCATAATCAAATCTTTTGATTACAATGTTTAAGGGCACCAACCCTAAGGAGACGCCAATCCCCTGGTTTTAGGAGAACCCACTCCAAGGAAGAACACACTCCATACATTGAGCACCTACTTAGTTATCTGATGGAACCTACCAATCAAATTTACAATGAAACTATTAAAAAAAAATATATCGAACATAATTCAATGTTGCAACTCAATTTGCAACTACTCAATTCTTTGTTACAATCTCTGCAACTCAATTCTCTACTATGCAATTCTCTCTATTCTAAACCCTCAATTAAAACCCTTTATGATGATTTCTCTTTCTTTTTGGATTTCACTCTATCTCAGCATGTGCATTCTCTATCCACTTTTTTTTTTCTTTTACTCTACTACATGCATATATCAACACTTAGAAAAAATTCTAATTGTCCTCTTTTCTCTTACATTCATCAACAATCATTCCTACCTCAAGCAATGAACCGCCATCCAGATTAATTGTATAATCCAAATTTCTAATACAGAAACATTTTCTAGGGTTTTCTACTCGCCTTCTTCATCAACAAGCTTACTGTACATATTTGTTGAATTTTCAAGTCAGGGCAACATGTAAAACCATAAACCTAATATGCATTTAATTCCATAACCTTGTATACTTGATCCAATTATGATCTCGATCACCTTTAAAAAAAAATTCATCACTTTGCAAATCAAATCACCAATCAAATTGTCATTGGAGTAGTTGGGACAATTAATTTTGTTCATTGTGTCGGCTACAAGTCAAAAAACCTAATTCACACTGACATAGCCATTGTTGATCCTAAAATTTGAACCTAGGCTATTGATATAGCTCTTCACACTGCCTTTTTGAATGATATCCATCAATCATTCAAATTTAAAACCTAACCATATGATTGATTTTAATTTAACTAGCACTGTTGTAAACAACCATCACACTTACTTAATGTACCACGACTTTTCCTATAAGGGCATCAGCCTTCATTTATGTAATGTGAAGTCGAGGATCAATCATTCAATTTCCATCCCTTGATTTGTTAGATTTCCATTGTGTTCTCTTTTCCTATCGCAACTTCATTTGCATGGAAAGAGAAAAAAATGTGATGTGAAGAGACCTCATGATGCAATAGAAAACTGCCATTTTTTTCACAAAGCATGTGTCCACCTTATCACTCCATTGCTCTTTTGAAGAGGGGACCCACCAAAGTCTTCATCTCTAGCCTTTAGTGTATTGCTGAAAACTTCATATCTTGAAGGGGTATAAGCATGATGTGAACATTCCTCATGATGCAATCTCCTCTTCCATTTGTCCCTGCATATGTCATCCTCCACTATCCTTCTTCCCAGTACGTATTGTAGATATGAGTTGAATGATTAAACACAAAACATGATGAATTGAGGTCATACAATGTAATGCTAGTTGTTGATATCCAAGGTCCTATGCATAGACTGTTGATGTTCGAGTATCACACACCACAAATTGCATAAATCCCATTTGCTTCACAACAATGATGTGAATAAATTAAACAATGGCCATTAGATCTTCTCTGTCTAACCTCTTTTGTTGATTTTTCTCCATCACACATCATACAAAGCACATGATAAGGTAAACTTCAAAACACAATGAAAATGAATTGATTTATAGTCATTCGATCTTCAACCATTGATACACACCATTAGATCTTCCTAGGAGCATATCACACATCGCAAATTTAGCATGGTCATGGTGAAATCAAAAACCAATGCAAAGAGTTGTCACAATGCACACTTTGTCAAACTAACTGATAGCACTAGGAAAATGGGTTGGTCTCCTCAACAATACAAAGGACATAAGTTGTAACTTATGTGACCTACTACCACCATTAGACAGTCAACATCAAAACATAAAAATAGTTCATTGTCATGATTGAAATGCCTTGGGGTTTTCTACAAAACCCTACTTTGTCCAAAGAGAAAAGATAAATCAATTTTGAGCACATTTCATGTCTCCTAATCATACAGACCACACCAATCAAATCCTCTCAAAAAACCCATATCAAATTTTCTGCCAAATTTCTCCTTTGACTTCTAGGAAGTGAACTTTGCAACAACATGCCAACATTGCATGATGACTTTGCAACTTTTGAGAAACTTTTCAATATTTGCAAAACATGCTCTTCTCTCCATCATTTATCACCAACTCTTCCAAAACTAGATCCACTAGGCTCAATGACATCCCCTTTGACATCAATGAAAAAAATATTCTAACATTTGCATGGTGGTCCATGAGCTTGCATGTAGCCATCAAAGCCATCAAAGACTTATGGAGCACTCGGGTTTGACTCAATTTGATTGGTTGTGGGTTAGGTGCCCATCTGAAGGCTATGTGATTATTGAATATTTTATTCCATGTTTATGGGTTTTCCACTAAGGGGGGCATGTGTTTTATCAATTGGTTTTGCTTGTTTTTTCGATATACCATTTTTGGTACTCTCCCACAAAATTCTATATATTGGATCCTTGGGATGGTGGTTTAGTATGATTTTTTTGTAGGTTATCAAGATGAAGAAGTGTTGATAGATTGTAGAGAGGATTTTTGTATTTATGTACTTCCTTGAATATTAATACAAAGATTTGATTGTGGATTCTTTTCCCACAAGGGTTTCTCCACGTATATATTTTTTCACTTATTTGGATGACTTGTGGTATTGCAGATTTTTATTTCATTGTTGCAGTTGTCAATCCCTCAATCTTGTTATGGTAATCTTGAAAATATAATTTCAGATTTGCAATCACATATTTAAGTTCATATTTCTAAAAGTTATACCTTTATTTCCAACATTTTTAGTATTTGGGATTATGTTGGAAGAAGTAATAAGTTGTTTTTGGTCCTCTCTATCTCCTAAATAGGACCTCTTTACACCACATTGATGTTTTATGGTTGACTTGTTGGAATTAATTTTTATCTCCTATTTTGGCCAACCTAATTAATGGTTTTTGATGTTGTGAAGGATATAAATGCAAGATCATTTCAGTTGCAAAGTGAATTAATGTGGAATGAATTTAATATCAAACAAATAAGTTTGAAGGTTTGTGGAAGATAGATTAGATGTGCTTGAATGCCTTAGTCAATAGAGTGTATTGTTGACATATGTTGTAATTTCTATATCTTTTTTATCCTACTCTAAGATAGTGAGTCTCATCGGGTCTTTGTATCTTTCCATGGAGTTGTGTGCTTCAGTTTGCAAGTCCTCTTTGTATCTTTCTCTAAAGTTGTGTGTGTTAGCTTGAAAGCCTTGGAAGTGAGCCTTATTTTGTAGTGAGTATTTTATATTATGAGTTAAATCTCACCATGGTTTTTCCCTCATTGATTTTTCCATGTAAATATGGTGCTATATTATGCATGTGCGTTCATTGTATTATCTTTCATTTCTAGTGATTTGATTAAGAATTTCTGATTTTTTTATAAGTTGTTGATCCTACTAAGATTTTGAGTTTTAGTAATATTGAAGGGTTTAAGGTTTTAAGGGTTTAATTTTTTGAAGATATTGATTCACCCACCTCTCAGTATTTGGGTGTGCCTAACAACTGGTATTAGATCCAAGTTCCTTTGAAGAAGCTTAACCACTTGATAAAGGTCTTGTATGACACTTGAACAATCTTACAAGGAACCTAAGTTTGATGGATCAAACTATTCTTTCTTGAAGATAAGGATGGAAGGATATTTGTCTTCTCTAGGGTTTATTGTTTGGTAATCTATATTAGATGGGTACACTACTCCTACTACTACTTCTATAGATCTTTCTAATATTAGGTTGTATGAAAACAATTACAAGGAAAATAATGCTATCATGGGTGGCCTTGTTGATTCAAAACTTCTAAAGATAATGTATTGCAGTTCTACTAAGGATGTTTGAGAGAAACTTAACATCATCTATGAAGGATACAATAAAGTGAATAAAGCTAAGATTCAAATCTTCAAAAACAAAATTTGAGACTGTGAGAATGGAAGAGGATGAAAACATTTCTAGTTATATGCTCCTAGTGGTGAATTTGTAAGAGGCACCAAAGGTCTTGGAGGAGAAGTACAAGAAGATGAAATTGTGAAGAAAGTGTTGATATATGTCCCTAAATCTTACCGTCATAAGGTATCTTCTATTGAGGAGTCTAAGGAATTGGACAAGTATTCAATGGATCAAATGTTTTGTGCTCTCACAATCTTTGAAATGAGAGAGTTTGATAAAGATGCTCCAAAGAAAGAAGTTGCATTCAAATTGAGTAAGAAGGTAGAAGATGAAACTGCTAACCAAGATTTTGACTTTGATGAGGTAGAAGAAAACTATGTGAGAAGATTGAAGAAAGGTACTAGTTGATACAAAGTTAAGTTACCTTTCAAGTGCTTTAATTATGGAAAATTTGGTCACTTTGCATCTAAATTTCCTTATAAATAATCTGTGGATGGTAACAATAAAGATAAGTACAAAAGAAGTCTTTATTCCTTAGAGAGAAATTGTTCTTCTAAAGATGAGGATCATGATGATTCAAATGATGAAACACTTTTCATTTCCCTAAAATTTGATGATAAAAATAATGATGTTGGAAAATGTAAGAGGTACGATACCTTGCAGTGTGATAAAAATAATGAAAAATCCATGTTTGTGTAGACTGCCTAATGCAGGAGAATCTAGGGCATATAAGCAATCTTGCATCGATCTAGTTATTTCTATGGGAGTAAATGGTGACTCCCCAACACCCCCAAGAATAGTTGCTAGACCAAAACCACTTCCACAGGAGAGAGAGAATGGCAAGAAATCTTGCTTCACAATGCAATATTGATTAATGGTTGAATTGATACAAATGTACATGAGATGCCTTGCTTATAAAGGAAAGTTTGAAAGATAGGATTTGACAAGATCATGAAAAGTGTCTTAATCCTATGATATGAGACAATTAACAAATTAATCACCTAGGAATCAAGCAATCCTAGCTATATAAGATAAGTTCTAGGAAATCCAACTAAGACTTATAGAAAGAATCTTACATCCTAAGTAAACTTAACCATGTGAATATGTCCCATAATTACCTAGTGAGTGAACTACCTAGGTACAAGAAATTTATTCACACCAACACCCCCCCTTAAGTGCAACTTAGGGAGAATATTATTATGCAAACTATGACTATGGCTATGGGTCTCGGCTACTAGGCCATGTTAGGTACCCATTTACAAATGAAAATGTAAACAATCTTTTACAAGAAAAGAAAAGGAGAAAACCTAGTGGGATAAAACTCCTCTCCAAAAGAGAGAAAAAAAAACAAACATGATGTATGGAGGACTCATTGATACCCCCAAAGGACTACATCCATCATGTATATACAACCAATGACCCCCACCATAAGAGGGTAGTAGAGAGATATCCCCCCATGATGTGTAACCACCTACAAATATGGTTAATTTATGAAGAAAAAACATAATCAATGTCTACAAAAAATGTTTCTCCCCTTAGGAAGAAGATACATCATGTACAACTGCAAGAATGCTTCCCATTCTGGATAGGAATTAGGAAGAGGAATCCATATGTATGAAGATTGTGTCTCTAAAATCTGCTCATGTGTTGCCAAGTTCTTACATGATTAAGATGCCACAATCCAATCAAGTACATGCCTAATCACAAAAAACTATGACAAGCCAAGAACCAATGGAAACTAATCTTGAACAAGCTCCAAAGACAAACATGAAGTGTCAATAGTTGATCCATGATTATCATCAAATAGGAGAGATAGAACCTCAAATTGGTCCTCCAAATCTGAAATGTGAGACTCCACAAACAAAGAAGCAATGTTTGTCAAATAGGAATCCCAATCAGGAAGACTATCAGATACCTATTGCAGTGAATCATTGGTTGTACTCAATGTCTCGACAACAAAAGATGAAGAATCAGGAACCTTTGAAGCATCTACAATCTCCTCCAAAGGATCACAAGCATGGGTTATCAACTCTGAAGAATGAAGAAGCACATTGGAGTTGGAAAGAGGAACTTCAAGAGATGGAGAAGAATCATGGTATCCATACACCTCTCTAATGTGAGTCCAAAGAGCATGAGGACATTTGAATTGAATAAGTGTCTCCAAAATGTTATCATTTACATTTAAAAAAATAACTCTAAAGACTCTAGCCCTAAATCCTTTTCAAATGCAATACTCATCATCTGTGCTAGGAAAAGGAACTTTATTAAAAAAATAGGACAATAGATTCCACTCAGAAAAATGAGTGAGGATTAAATTACTCCATTTCCTATAGTTCCCTTTCTCCAAAGTAATTAAGAAACCCATTTTGTACACAAATATATGAGCTTGGAAGCCAAAAATGGAGATCTATATTCAACCTAGAAAAAATGGTACAAAACTACAAAATCCTTGCAAAATATTTGTACCACTAAAAAGTTGATACTTCCAACTTTCTGACAATATCTCGTTTCTGAAAAATGGTAGAAAACTGCAAAATCCTTGAAAAATATTTGTACCAATAAAAAGTTGACACTTCCATATTTCCGACGATATCTCGTTTCTGAAAAATGGCCTCTGTTTGCAAAAGTTATGATAAAATGAAAAGAACAACTATTTTTGGGCACTTATGGGCAAAATATGGCAGTACAAAGGCTAAAGAGGCTCAAATTTTTGGCTCCAACATGCTATAGGTTGGCTAAAAAGTTTAATACAAATTTTTAATAAATTAAAACTTTAAAGCATGCTAAAAAGAGGTGGTCAACTATTTTTCCTTTAATAAAAACTTAAAACAAAGTTTTCATTTAATGATATCAAGTTTCCACAATCCATAATGTAGATTTCAATATCGCTTCTAGATTTGATTGTGTTGGTGTTTTTTCATCAACATTTTGGATCACACTCTATGATCCATCATCAGGATGGTAAAGAGTTAGAGGAGAAAAAATGCTTGATTGTAGACTAACACTAGAAAAAATATGCGATGTAATTTTCTCTTTGCACCATGAATAGTACACTGACAAGACCTACAATGATATGAAGGGTGGGCAGAAAATTAAAGGGCTCTGTAGACTTTTGACAGGGTGGGTAAAACATTAACCTATCAATCAATTGTACCATATACAGATACTCAAGTGATGTGATAGTCGGGTACAATCCACAAAATATGTTGCACAGAGAATAAGCCTTGTACGCCAATGCAAAAAATAAACCCCAAAATTTTTGAAATAAATTTTTCCCAACACAATATAATTTTTTCCCAAATTTTTGCAAATATTTGCACGATGAAATAATAAAAATATAGAATATTTTTTTTGAATTTTATTTTGCAAATAAATAATGATGACAACTGTACTGCTCAGGGGGTCAAATGTCTGATACCGTGTGGGAGTAAATGGTGACTCCCCAACACCCCCAAGAACAGTTGCTAGACCAAAACCACTTCCACAAGAGAGAGAATGGAAAGAAAGCTTATTTCACAATGCAAGATTGATTAATGGTTGAATTGATACAAATGTACATGAGATGCCTTGCTTATAAAGGAAAGGTTGAAAGATAGGATTAGACATGATCATGACAAGTTTCTTAATCCTATGGCATGAGAAAATTAACAAAATAATCACCTAGGAATCAAGCAATCTTAGCTATATAAGATAAGTTCTAGAAAATCCAATTAAGACTTCTAGAAAGAATCTTATATCCTAAGTAAACTTAACCATGTGAATATGTCCCCTAATTACCTGGTGAGTGAACTAGCTAGGTACAAGACATTTATTCACACCAACAATTTCAAATTCTGATACATTGGGTTACAGATTCAAGGTTTTACACCTTATGATCATTTGGCATTCTATGGTTCTTTAGATAGGGAGTTCAGCATGACAAGCATTTTTTGGTGAGACTTGCATGGAAGTCTCTTCGACAACCTATTTTAGTGTTGTTGTTCTCATCGAAGAGACAAAGCAGTGTTGATGAGAGTTCTGAAGATGTCTCTTTGGCATCCCATCAGAGTGCGGTGGAGCTATGTCTGTGAGATTCATGCTTGTCAGTAGGACATTTGTAAATTTCTCTTTGACATTTTGTGTCTATTTGACATTCCGATATCTCTTTAGGAGTTGGTGGTATCAGTGGGAGTGATGGTCATTGGCGGAACACTAGCACTTTGGTAGGAGTCAATCTTGAGTCTCAGTGATGACTTGATGGTGATGAAGTGATGCAGGAGCATCTAGGGTGTAAGAGCAATCTTGCATTGCCCAAAAAAAATGTTGTTTCTTTTCAATAAGGGATAAATTTGGTAGGGTTACTATTTTAGTAAGTTTGCATTTATGCACAGTTGGACACAAAATCTTACAAAGACCTCCAAAATGGTAAATTGAAGCTAATGGAAAAGAAATCACTTCAATACCATTTGTCATTTGAGAGATATTAAAATTTTAATTTTTGAAAATCCTAGTAAAATCTTCAGGGTCAATTTTGAGGCACTTATAGGCTCCGGATGGGCCTGAAAATTGGTGGAAAACAAAAGTATATGGCCTTGCACAAGATTTCTTGAGAACTTTCTAAAAAGGTATTATAATAGAAAATTCGACTGTCAGATCAAAATTTATGACCCCATGAAGTTATAATACCAAAATTAATAAAATTTCAAAATATCTTCCTAAGGAAGTTACACTTTCTAGAAGATTCTAGGGTGGTTACACCTTCCAAATAAAGGATGTAAAGGGGGACTACAAAGAGGGGGCCAAAGTAGAGTAGATGGTGGATCCAATTTGAAGATTTGTAGATTTACGTAATCAGAAATCCCATGTTATGGAAAATATAATGTTATGATTTCATTTTCATTTCAATGATAATAGAAAATATTTACTTTCCTTCTTGCATTTTGTTTGTGCCATTATCTATTTTTTTTGTGAGTTTTAGATTGTAAGGGGAGTACCCTTCATCATGAAGTGTAATGGGTTTATTGACATGAGTGTGTAGTATCGACAGACACCAATCTTTGTCCTAGTGATAGGGGGATATCGGTGAGACTTGGTTGATCGGTAGGAGATATATTGAGGTCCCAATGATACAACGATAATAGAAGGAGTGCCAAGTTGAGAGATCGAGGAGTTAGAAAAATTCATAACCACATGACTTGGTTACAAAATTCATGGAACCCGTGATAGGCCGATGGAGGTAAGGACTTGAATGGTACGATGGTTGACTGAACAAAGGGTTGATGGAATGGACGAACCTAGTGGCAACAAATGGCATGATAACATTCGTTGATTCACATTGTGTTGCTAATCGACCAGGTTAAACAAATTTATGGGCATGCAAGGAATGACTAGAAAATGACTTACTAGGAAACAAATGAGAATGCAATCATGGAAGTCTATGTAACTACCCAAAGAATATGTATGGGTACTATGACAACATGGAGAGAGGAAAATCAAGGATGACATGGAGGAGGTGTACAATAAATAGAGATAGCGGAAGATAGAGAAAGGTGTGTGTGGAGTTGTTCGAGTAGCCTGTAGTGGTTGCTAGACTCGTGGAAGTCAGCTATAGGTGAATCTGTTCTAATTTTGGCATATTTGTAGATGATGTAAAAAAATCCCATTCGATGGAATGTAATGTTGTAATGTCATTTTATTAATAAAAGAAAGTGTTCTATTCATTTTTCTATGTTAATTGTGTTGTAGTGTGAATTTGAGCTCGAAAGGGGTAGACCTAGGTGTGTTCCTTTATCAATGGTATCAAAGCTAGTTGTCCTGAGTCAGTAAGAGTGTCAAACATGAGGTAGCTGCAGGAGGACCTGTGAGTG
>VDFB02058242.1:59907917-60107323 GCA_007258455.2 Sequoia sempervirens
TTTGTTTCTTCTTGTATTATTTTCAAGTTGTGATTGTGTAGGAGTGCATTTATCAACCATAGGTTTCTTTTCTTCCCACAAGGGAGGAAGGAAAGGAACCATGGATGGTTGTTCAACCACTTTCTCTTTAGCTTTATAAACTTGTTTGATCTCAGGAGGAACAACAAGACTTATATGGTTATCTCTTGGTATTTTATAGGAGATAGGTGAAGTATTTGTCATGTGTTGGTCTTGGTTACTTGGAATGGATTTTGGTTGAATCATGGTTTCATCCATGATAGGAGGCTCAATCATGGGTCGAGGTATGTTGCTAAGGGACAATTCTATTATGCTATTTTCCTTGAACTTTGATAAGATGTGAAAAAAATTCCTCACAAGGATTAAGAGGTTCCATAGGTTTATGCAAAAGGAAATCCAATGAGAAATTCCCACGAGGAGACACAAGATTAAAGCCACTATGGTACACATTAAATATGTTATTTCGAAATGGAAAATTTAAGCATTTATGCACTACTGATAGGATGATATCCATGGAGCATAGCCATGGATAACCAAGATTCACATGGAATTGGTTTGATGATAGGATGATGTAAATTGAGGCATTTCATTATTTCGATGCAACTTTTAAAGGAAGAGTGATCAAACCTATCGTATAGCAAGAAAAAACATTATGTGTTTTGATCCATGCTTTCAGTTGTTCATAATAATCTTGATAAAGTTTATGCACAAATAAGAATTCCTTGGTGATCACATTCTCTACACACACAAGATCAATTGATATCCCATTAGTAGGCTTGTCATTGATTCTTTTGTAAATGTAAAGAGGACCATTAGGTGTGTGTTTAATTATGTCATTTTGTGAGAAAGCCATGTTCATAAAAAGTTGGTTTGGCCCTTACAAGGTTGAACATCAATGAATGTTACTAGAGTATCATATTTATTATTAACATCACTCATGTTATTATCAGTCATGTCAACATTTATCACATCATTCCTGGCGTCAGTATATTTTACAAAAGAGATGTTATGATTTGGCATGGGATTAGTAAAGATTTGAAAATTTTGGTTGGGTGGGGAATTAGACTTGTTTCCTTGATCATTAACACCACCAATATGGATGTGTTTAGAATTAATTAGGTCTTCACAATATGTTTAAGATGCTTAAATTTTTTGTATCATTTCCATTTTATTGGTGATAATGGGAAAATGCATTCTAGTTAAAGTTTGGAAGTAAGGGCTTAGTGGTATCAATGGCTCTAATGGGAGGTAAGGTAACTAAGTTCTTACTCATAATTTGCAACATGATGGAATGGAGTGTATTAGGTAATAGGGTAAAGTATCCACTCCTTTCCATAAATCAATTTGTTGTTTTTATGGCAGCCACTTGAGAGTCAATATGTTGACTTGTTTGGGGTGGATTTATTTGTAAAAATATCTTATTTTGTTTCTTGAATGGTTGGAAATTGTTATGGGGCACGAGTTTGGATTTCTCAAGATGGTTAGAAGGATTTTTTGCTTCATGATGACTAGTCAAATTCTAATAGTCATGAAGATCCATGCACAAATGTGTAAAGGAGAGAAATTTCATCATCCCAATCTTGTATTAATTTTTTTTTTGCAAATTTTTAGTGAACATCCTTTGAAGATCAACATTGGGAATCTTAATGTTGATTTTTGAGTAAAGAAATTGGTATCATGCTATAAAATTAGTGATCTTTTCATCATCATTTTGTTTACATTTTATTAAATCAACTAAGGTCATCTTGGGACCAAGGTGCACTTGGAAGTGGTTGAGAAAGGCATCAACAAGCTCATTGAATGAACTAATTGAGTTATTTGGCAAAGAGAAAAACCATTCCAAGGCTATATCTTTCAAAGACCTAGGGAAAATTTTAGCCAAGATTTTGTCTTCAAAAATGAAGTTACTACATAACACTATGTATGCAGAGACATGATTGCTAGAATCTCATTTACCACCATATTTCTAAAATCTAGGAATATCTATGCCTTGTGGCATTTATGCTCTCAATGTCTCCAAGGATAATGAGTTTCTTTTGACATGTTGTGAAGGTTGGAAATTTTGAATTTGGTTCAATGTGGAAATTTGTTGTTGGAGGGATGAAATTTTTTGTAAGAATTTGTTAAGGATAGAATCATTGGTTGTGTTGTGAGATGGAGGTGAATAAGGTCCAGGTATATATGTATTTGGAGGATAAGTGAATTATAAATTTGTGAATTGAGATGGATTAGTATATATGATATTTGAATGCACAAATTAAGCTAAAGGGATTCCTAGTGGAAATACCTAAGGTTGTATTGACATTACTAGTGAGTTGCATTGTTGTTGTAACAGTTGGATTAGTGTATGTAGGAATAAAGGCCACAGTTGTAGAAGGAGGAATTTTACTACCACCTTGACTTTAAGTGTACCCCAAATTTTTAGCACAACTATTCATTGTAGGGACATGATTGTTAATGATATGAGATAGGATACGCACAAGTGATATTCCTTTTTCATTATCAAGCATTTTCCTTGTGTTATCTATGATAGGAATCACAATATCAACAATGTATTTAGTACTCACAAAATTTTGCATTTTTTCTATGGCTTCATCTATTTGTTTTAGGTTTTTTTTAGGGACTTTATCAACCATTATGCCAACATCAGTCACATTGGTTGTGGGTAGGGTGGTCATGGGAAATGTAGTATCAAAGCTATGGTCCTTAATGGGTTGACTAGTAACAACACTATGATGGAAAGAGTTGGAAAAATTAAGATCCACGATGAATGTAGTAGCATAGGATGGTATGAGTCTCAAAGAACATCTCACTAAATTATTGGAAATAAGACACTAGGTTGTGAGTCTCATACAAGTTTCACAAAACCTAAGTACACCCAAAATGGAGAAAGGGTGCTAAACAAATGTAACAAAAACCTAAAAAATAGGAAGTGCAATGCAAGTATGTAAAAATATTTTACAATTTTCAGACTTTAAACAATGATTAAACTTGAAAATGATGTCTTTTAATTCCAATTTTGATTTCGAAGAATGCACTCAATTTGACCAATTGAACTTAATGCAAGAAAGTACAAAAAAAATTGATTTCTAAAATTGAAATAGAGAGTTAATAGTAGAAGAAAACAAAGCAAATAGAGAAAAATAAATTCCCAAAAAATTGAAATAGCACCTATACAAGGACTTATTCACCCTAAGGTGAATGGGTCCTAGATTAGGGGTCTGAAAAATGAATGTTTAAATTTTAGAGTTAATGTTTGAATTCTAGTTTCAGATTGCACAATGTGGTTTCAATGACAAAATTTTCTAGATTTAGGTGTCGTAATGCAAATGAAATTAGTGACAAATGATGAATGAAGTGACTTTTTCAAATGTAATTCTGACCAAATTTATTGATGTAAATGACTGAAAATACACTAATATGCAAGTATTATGCAAAATCAATGTAATATGCATTTTTTTTTTCAGATTTTAAACAATGTAAAATGTAAATTTAAAACCCTAAATGAGATGTAAACTAATGAAATTTTGAAAACCATAAATAGAATGAAAATTAATGTAATTTCAATGCACACTAATGCAAATCATAGATCTAAGGTTTTAATGAACTCCAAATAATAAATTTTATAGTGCAAGAATGTTGAGTTCACCAAAATGAAACATAGAAAAATAGGGTTTCTATTAAAATGGGGTGATTGAATATTTGATGCACCTATCTTCCTTATTTCATTAGGAAATGAGATCCCCAAAGGTAAGTGATGAGCCTAGTTTTTGGTCCAATTTTGGGTAGAATCTATTGTTTATTTGCTAATGTTTTTCATGGAATTTGATGTTAAATGTTGATATTTTCATAATGTTTCCCTCAAACCATAGACATTGGACTTAAATCCTATCTCTGCAAGTTTTAATGATATTGGCATATTATGTGGATATCTATATTGATTTTGCATGTGGTTAATGAACGTTCTTTAAGGTGGTTATAGATGTGCAGTTATTGTGTGTACTGACATTGTAATGCAGATTTAATATGCTAAGCTAAGGAAGACACTACCAGCTGGGCATGCACCATAGCGTCCAACAAAGGAATGAATCAAAGTCAAAGGAGGTCGATGATAGAAGATTCTTCATGCAACTAAACATAACCGCCTTGAAGTGGACTTTAATGATTGAGCATGCATGTGTGTTAGTGTTGTGCTAAATCTATGTTTGGACCTACATGTCTAACTAGATTTCATGCACATGTAACCACCATTGCTCCATTTTCTTTGTTTTCCCTAAATGGTGTCCTCCCAATCATGGAGTTGACTGCCTTGTTTAGTTGGTAGTATAAATAAAAATTTGATGCTCCTTCCTTAGGAGGTTGTACAATTTAATATTGTACTTGCACTCTCAAGTTTCCAATAATAAAAATACACTACTCTTTTGTACTCATGATTTACAGTGAATAAAATAAAGTTCTGAGTTTGAGCATATAATTTATCATTAGTTTTAGAGGATACTTATCCAAGGGGGCCCACTTGGTGAGTAATCTATCTTCTTAGTTTAGCATTATTTTAGTATTACTTTCTATTTAGTAATTAGTTAGAAATATGGCATCGACTATTCCTGCAGCCACTAGAATTCTATTGTGTTTGTTCCTACAGCCAAAGTAGATAGAGTAGTGCCCTGTTTGTTGCTCAAATTTTCATTCTTGTTATTCATTTTAGTTTGATGTAGTTCTTGGTTTATGATTTGTATTTATGGTATTCCCTTTTAATCAATTTACCTTCAGCATTGTGTGTTCCTTAGCTGTAGAATAAAATGACTACTTTGAGTTCCTAGTGCACATGCTATGTTGACCCATTTCAAGTTCATGTCCTTGGGTTGACAAGTTAAATGCACCTTCATGATGATTGAAATAACTATTTAGGTTAGATTTCAAATATCTAAATCATGGTTGTAAGGGCTTAGTTATTAAATCATTGTAGGAGGCCAACAATAAGATTGACTTTCAACCCTAGGTGAGTCAACCCTATTGGAGATCTTGCAAATTTCCTTATGACAAGATGAGGTAAAATTTTCTTGAACAAGACTTTGGGTAGAGAAAATAAAAAATAGTAAATGAACTCAATTGTGCAATGTGAAACTTGAATAATCAATTTAATGCATAAAGAAATAAAAATAATAGACTTTTGGTAGATTTGAGAAGGCTTTAATGTATAGGGTTGAGGGATTAGGGTTTAGGGTTTAATGTATAGGGTAGAGGGTTTAGGGTATAGGGTTGAGGGATTAGGGTTGAGGGTTTAAGGTTTGAGGGTTTAGGTATAGGGATTAGGGTTGATGGTTGAGCGATTAAGGGTTTAAGGGTTGAGGGTTTATGGATTAAGGGTTTAAGACCTATAGGTTCAAGGGATTAGGGTTAAGGGTTTATTGTTTAGGGTAGAAGGTTGAGGCTTGGCGGTTTATGGTTGAGGTATAATGCATAGGGTAGAGGGTTTAAGTGTTAAGGGTTGAAGGATTAAGGGTTTAAGGGTTAAGGTTTGATGTATTAAGGGTTTAAGGTATAGGGTGAAGGGATTATGGTTGAGGGTTTAATGTATAGGGTAGAGGGTTTAAGGGATTATGGATTAAGGGTTTAGGGTTTAAGATTTGAGGGATTAAGCTTTAAGGGTATAGGGTTGAGGGTATAGTGTTGAGGGTATCATGTACAAGGTAGAGGGTTTTTAAGGGTTGAGGGTTGATTGGTTGAGGGTTTAAGGTATAGGGTTGAGGGATTAGGGTTGAGGGTTTAATGTATAGGATAGAGGGTTTAGGGTTTAAGGGTTGAGGGTTGATGGGTTAAGGGTTTAAGGTATATGGTCGAGGGATTAGGGTTGAAGGTCTAGGGTAGAGGGTTTAAGGTATTAGGGATTAAGGGTTGAGGGTTTAAGGTTCAAGGGATTAGGCTTTAAGGGTATATGGTTTAGGGTTTAGGGTTAAGGATTAAAGGTTGAGGGTTTAAGGGTTTAAGGGTTGAGGGTTGATGGTTTAGAGATAGGGATTAGGGTTTATGGTTGAGGTATTGGGCTTGAATGGTATAGGGTTGAGGGATTAGGGTTTAAGGTATAGGGTTGAAGGTTTAAGGGTTGAGGGTTTAGGGATATGGATTAGGGTTCAAGGTTCAAGGTTGAGGGTTTAAGGATTGAGCGATTAAATGTTGAGGGTTTAAGTGTGAAAGGTGGAAAATTGGTTGTTCTCTCACCTTTAGGGTTTAGGTACCTAAAAGGGGAAATTCACTTTCACTTAAGAAAAAACCCTTGAGATCTCAATGCAAAAGAGAGAGATCTTGTAAGAGGGTTATTCTAGGGGTTGAATATGATCTTATAAGGGGTTCACCACCAAGTCTAAACTTGGGAAAGATAATGAAATGCAAGATGAAATACAAGAATGACCTATAAAATGGCTTGGAAATGAAAACAAAACAAAACAAAAAAGACTTAAAACAAATAGTGTGCACCTGGGAATCTGAGAGTGACTAATTGTAGCTCTGAAACACTAGAAATTTTGACTTTTTGACCAACTAAGACTCATTCACCAACTTGGGTGAATCAGCTTCAGATCTGGATGTCTAGATTGAAGCCTATTTCAAGAAAAAGGGTACATAACTATGCAAATAGATCTGGAAAACACCTACAGTGGGACTCATTCACCACTCTTGGTGAATTAGTCCCATTCTACTTTTTTGGCAATTTAAAGTTCTGATATGCACTTCAACACCTACCCTTTCCTTCCAACTTGAGTTTTGGATTCAAATCTATGAAAATACCTACAAAAAAACATATAAAATTGATTTTCTAATTGGGGGGTTTTCCTCAGTCAAACCCCTAGTTTGGTAATTAAACCTTGATGGAAATAATGAAATGTGTCTGAAAACCCTAGCCTTAAGTGTGTCTAAGACTAAGAAATTTGAAGCATGATGCAATCTTATTCTAATGTGTAAGAATATGATGCAAGAAATGAAATATGGAGATAAATGACTCACTTGAGGAGATCTCTAATCTCCCCAAGTGAGCTCTAATGATGCTTGTACCCTCCTTAGGCTAAATGTAGAGTGATAATGGAGGATGGAATCACTTAGGAAACTAGTCTTTAGGCTTGGATTAATGGCTAGTTGCATCTCCCCAACCTATAATCCATCATGATTCACCATAGAAAACCATGATCAACCCTTGAAAATGATAGATCTTGAATAAAAGTGAACTTGAAGACTTGAAAAAACACTTTAATGCTGCTCCAAGACTTGAAATTTTCATGCTATTGAAACTTGAATGCTCTTGTGAAAGATTGCTTAAATATTCTTGATGCTTATCTCTTCAAATGCTTGCTCAAAATTGCTTAGAATGATAAAAAAGACTTAGAAACTTGCTTATATAGGCATTAACACCTAATTTTACCATTATTTAGATCTCAAAGGTCAACATCAACCCAAAATTTGAATTAAAATTATGGTGAATTTGCCACTCAAATTTGAAAAAGACCCCAAATGGGACTCATTTTCCACCCTTGGTGAATGGGTCCCACCTAAGGGGACTCATTTTCCCAAGGTGGTGAATGAGTCCCGCCTTAGCTTTTTGAGGTGAGATTTTAGGATTTTTAGTGTTTTAAGTGATTTTATCAGGATTTTAGGTGAAATAAGCCTTGAGATCTGAAATAATGGGTCTTAGGGGCCTATTAATGATGATGTTAAAGGGTAATTAATGCAAGGGTGCCAAATTATGTCCACATTAAGTGTGAAATTGCCTCACTTTTAAGAATGTTCAATTTCCTACACTACATTTAGCCCCCACGTTAGCACCCATATGACTTTACACACATATGCAAGCGAAAGGACTCCAATAATAACCTATGTTTCATAAAAGGATACACATATAAGTTCAATCATAATATGGGAGAATGAAGCCCCTACTATAGCTATCTGCAAAACCACAATGTTAGGAACCACATCCTATAACATGAATTCATTAGTTGTCCAAAAAATCTCTTATCTAACTTCTAGAAATCAAATTCGAGGGTAGGTGTATGCCCTCCCTTGATTTTGCTTGCTTTACAAAGGTGGAATCAAGGTAGCTTTATAACCACATTGAATAAGGTAGGTCATATCATAGGGTATTTCCAAGTACCATACCACATAATGATAGATATTTGATGAGGACAAGAGCAGAATCACAATTCTAATACAAAAAACAATGTCGAAAATGAAGCTTTCTAGCACCCATTATGTTGATTTGAATGAAACAATTTTTATCTCTAATATAGTAAAAATCCTAATTTAAACTTATATGAGAGAAAAAAGTGAAGTAAATTGTAACCATTTTTTCATTTACCTTTTTTTAGCTTGAGAGTGATTGAAGAGTAGTCAAAGATGCCAAGCTGACAAGATTACAATGCAAGACTGGACATCCTACAAGACCATGTGGCACACGACAAGCACTATCATGAGGTGAGATAAATTTTTTACCTTAGATTTTTCCTTATGCATTTATTTTATGAATTTTTATATTAATTTAGGGCCTTGGAAAAAATTTCGCAAAGTGTCCTCTTTTTTCACAAACTGTCCCCTTTTTTCATAAAGTGTCCCTTTTGTTCACAAGGTGTCCCACTTTTTCACAAAGTATCTCGTTTCTTCATGAAGTGTCCCAAAAGGGTTCTAAAGTTTCTAGGACCCTTAGGAGAGTACACTAGAATGACATTAGTACACTTTTATGATTTTTGATCTAAAGATTTAGGAGTTTAGACTACTTATAGGACATATTTTTACTTTTTTGTGTTAGGTTCCCACCTGTTTGTGACAATATCTGAGTGGTAGATAGATTATCCTTCTTCGAGATTTATCACCCACTCTCTTAGTGGAGGATACAAATATTTTGAAGACCATGGGATTATACTAGGTTGTACTTCATGCCCCCATGATGTACCATGATCCGATGTTGATGGCTTTAGCAGAGTGATGGGATGCAGATACATGTACATTAGAAAGAATGATATACTTAGTTGCAATCTTGAAAAGATGATCTCGAGTATTTTTAGTTATCAGCTCTGGAAAGGTACCTTCATTTAAATAATTAAATAGATCGGCAAATACCATTCACTAGAGGTTTCCATATTTGTTATTAATACATCTTCATTTTTGGGCTCAATCGATGGTTTCATGATTGGATGAGTAGTAAATATGAAATCTTGTGAAGGATCTTGAGGTGATATAAGGGAAGCTACACTTGGCATTGCATTTGCAATGCTGATTAACCTTTCATGGGATTTTGTCAATGGTAAATGATTCAAACTTCTCTAACAAATTCATTGTGAGATCCTTATATCTTGATAATTTATCATGCTTTGCTTGATATGTCCCATTTATTTTCTTAATGACTAATTGTGAATCTCTGAATATCTTGATATTTCAAGCTCCCAAAGCTAAAATAGAGTGCAAACTAGCAATTAATGCTTCATATTCTACTGTGTTGTTGGTGCATAGGAAGTTTAAGCGGTATGATAAGGGAATAGGATTTCCTACGTGCAGTATTTTTATAACCCCAATGTTAAAGCTTGTTCTACACTTAGAGCCATCAAAGTATAGTTCCCATGCTTCATCATCTTTTTGAATAGTCCACACATTCTCATCAAGGAATTTTTTGCCATTTGGTAATGCTAGGGGTAAGGGAGTGTCAGCTAAGTGGTCGATTGAGGTTTGTCCTTTAATTGATTTTGTGAAACAAACTTAAGGTCAAACTCTATTAACAACATAACCCATTTAGCCAACCTTCATGATTATTTTTTTTTATTGAAAAGATGTTTTAGATGATCAAATTTCATCATCATATGTATTTTTTCATTTAGTAAGTAATTTCTCAGTTTACTTGTAGCAAATACAAGAGCCAAACATTGTTTTTCTATTGTTGTGTATCATTTCTCATAATCAAAGTTTGTCTAATGTAATAAATAGGATTCTCTTTACCATTTTCATCTTGTTGAGCCAACAATGTTGTGAGAGCATGGGCTGATACGACTATGTAAATGATGAACAATTTATTTTGCATGTCGGGCTATAAAATAGGTGGAGTTGCAAGGTAATCCTTCAAACTCTCAAAATCTTATTTACAATCCTTGTTCTAATCAAAGTGCACATCCTTTTTGAGGATATGTGTAAATAGTAACGTTTGATCAGCTAAAGATGCTACAAAATGATGAATGACTTGAATTCTTCCTTGTAATGTGTGCAATTGAGAGATGTTTTTAAGAGGTGGCATATTAACTATAGCATCAATTTTCTTCATGTCCACCTTGATTCCTTTCTGAGATACGGTAAAACCTAGAAGTTTTCCACTATCTACACCAAAGAAACACTTTTTTGGATTCAATCTCATGTTTTTTTTTGCATTCACTCAAATATTTTCTGAAGGACATTCACATTGTCTTGTCTTGTTAAATATTTGGCTAGAATTTCATCAACATAGTCTTCCAAAACCTTATGTATGTAATCGTGAAATATTAATGCCATAGCTCATTGATATATTGTGCTTGTATTCTTCAATCCAAAAGACATCATAACCCAAGAAAATGTTCCAAAAAATATTGTAAATGTTGTTTTATATTGATCTTGAGGGTTGATAAAGATTTGATTGTATCCGGAAAATCTATCCATGAATGATAACAAAGTATGCCCCGTAGTCGAATCAACTATCATGTCGATATTAGGAAGGGTAAAATCATCTTTTAAAGATGTTTTATTCAAGTCACAAAAATCCATACACATCTTAATATGATTATCAAGTTTTGTGACTATGAATTTTTTTGAGATCCAAGGAGAATAATCTATAGGTCTTATGAAACAAGCCTCAAGGAATTTTTCAATCTCTCCTTTAACGAGCAAGTCTATCTTAGGATTCATCTTTCATATCTTTTGTCTAACTAGCTTAGCATTTTTAGTAAGGAAAATGGCATGTGTCACTATCTTAGCATCAATTCCTAGCATGTCCGAATATTTCCAAAAAAAAGTTTGGGAAAGTCATGGAGTAACATTGTGTGATCCTATTGTTCTTCATCATCAAGGCACTTTCTTGTCTTAATGAATTTCTCTTTATCATTGATGTCCATTGGTATGCCAATTGTATCTCCTAGAGGAAGTGCACTTGGATTTGGAAATTCAAGGTTGCATTCTTCTTTGTTCATTACTATCTCATTACTTTCCTCATCTTTTTTTTTGGTGCTAATCCTAGAGCATGTAACCTTTTTCTTTTGAGGAGTAGTAGATGATCTGTCATAAACTCCTAAAATTTTCTTCAAGGATTCATCATCCTCAAAGTATTCCCATGATGGCTTAGAATCCATATCAAGCAATTTGGGATGTTTCAAGGTGAGATTGATTTTTGGCTTGCACATGATGGTGTTGATGTTTAACGAAGGTCTCTTTATTGCTTGCATAATTTTAGAAGGGAAATACCCCAAGCAAATTTTTATCTCTTGGGTGTTAGGCTCTATATGAACACAAATGCCTTGTTCTTTATTTCTACATACTTTACCATTATAGCCCAATTGTTTCACAAGTTCATGACCTTTCCCATAAAGTTTTTCTTTTTCTTTCAGGTTTGGTGGTTGTTGATAATCTATCTCATCAAAGTTTGTTGTATAGTTTGTATCTTCTTCAAGAGTAGATGAGGTAGATGCTTGTGATTTTTCTTCCAAGTTCTAAGTTAACACAACCATTGTTTTCTATTTTTTATCCTCTTATTTTCTTGTGATTATGTATTCTCCCATAAATTAGGGTGTGAACTCCAAGGAACCCCAATTATTGTCTAATAACTTTGATATTGTTTCCATTTCTTGTTTGTATTCTTCTATATGTTCTATGTTGGATGTTGGAATCAACATGCTTAGAGGACTTGTTGTTCCTTTTTAAACTTGTAAGAAAATTTCAAGCTCAGGGTCTATTTCAACTTGGTACACCTTGTTGTTATAGACATATTTCATGATACTATGAAGGGTTGAAGGCACCACATCCATTTCATGAATTCATGGTCTTCCCAAAAGAAGGTTGTATGAAAGGTCATGAGGCATAACATGAATAGGATTTTGTAAGGTGGCCTTTCTAACTTTAATAGGTAAATTAATCACACCAAGAGGTTGCTTTCCTACGTTGTCAAATCCTTGAATCGATAAGGAGTCAGGTTCCATTTTTATTTATCCATGTGCAATCTATATAAAAGTTTCACACTACACACATTAAGGGTTGAGCCATTACCAACAAGGGTCATTTTTATTCCTATTCTATTGAATTTTTCTATTATCATGAAGGAATCATTTTTCTTTCTGAATTCCAAAGGAGGTAGCTCATGTTGATGAAAGGTGATGTCTACATTAACTGTATTCATTCCTTGTATGAGAGTTGCTACATCATTTGCATTTGTACCAGGGAGAACCACTACTTGTTGTAAGGTTGTTTGAAGCATAGTGTGATAGTTAGGTGAATTTTGAATTAAGTCACATAGGGATATCTTTGTAGGAGTATTCTTAAGTTGTTCAACAAGATCATACTCCTTCCCACTATATGAATTTAAATAAGCACTAGGAAAAATGGGATTAGGCAAAGGTAAGGGTGTCGGGGTTGGTTTCCTTGGTTACAGATTGTTTCAAGTGTTGTATGTATGAACAATGGTATTATTACTTGATTGATGCAAAACATGGTTCTTAGGTGGATAGAGAGTAAATTCAGGCTTGTTTTTAGGTTGTGGTTTGTGCGAAGGTGGGTAAAGGATGAGTTGAGGTTGAATCACATTAACTTCTCTTGGTTTTGGTTTCTCATAACAAGCCTTAGTGGATGAACTTTGTGAGATGAAATCCTCAAGGGCTTTATCTAACATGTCAAATTCATCACTACTAAAAGGCTTGAGGGTAAGGTTAACTTGGAAAGAGAGATTTGGCATAGTCAAATAACTAAACTTTCTCCATGTGAATTAGGTATTGGGTCTTATCTTTGGTATCATTTTCTGATCTATGTCTAATGTAATCTAATGTAAATGCTAAAAATGAAAAGTGCAAAAATATAAGTTTATCCACAATTGAAATGAATGTAAATGAGGCTAATTCTAATGATTTGAATGTAACAAAAAGTAGGTAAACTAAAACATAAAAGCAATAATAGCAAACAAAAGCTTAAAAATAGGAAATTTAACTCTGTAAAATGTAGTTCAGAATTTGTACTAGGACTAATTCACCCAAGGTGGTGAATGAGTCCTAGTAGGTATTTTTTTTAGAAATTTCATAATTTTTTAGTTGGATTTTATGTTTTCTATGCTATATGACCTATATCTAAGATGCAAATGTAGATTTTGAATGGTTTTCAATGAAATTAGATGAAAAAATGTGAGCTAAATGAGCTTTCACTAATGCAAAATTTGAAACCCTAGAATACAAATTAAACAAAAAAAATCTTAATGCAAATCCAATTCAAAATTATGATGTTCCAAAATTAAAGGTGGAAAATTGGTTGTTCTCCCACCTTTAGGGTTTAGGTCTAAAAGGGAAAATTATCACTAGCTTTCACTCAAGAACAAACCCTTGAGATCTCAACTGATGCAAGGATAGGTGGCTTTCAACTGCAACAACAACAATCAAGTTAGATTAATCAACAAACTAATTCTCAAACCCATACAATACACCTTTCTCCATATGACTCGGCCTTTGCCAATTGGGTCTACAGACCTAGTTTGTCCAACTATTATCCTAAATGAATCTTCCCAAACTCAAACCCTTAAAATTTTTTGACACCCATCAAGGCTAACTATATCATATCCTAAAGTCAATATAAACTTCTTTAGAACAACTCACTCAAATCCTTGTGATTACACTTATCTAGTTGACCAAATAGGTCACTTTTCCAAAGGACGTGCCCTTGAATCTCATCAACAACCTAGAATAACCTCTTAGACCTCTTAGGTATGCATAAAAAATTAAAATTCAACAAGTTTTAGGACTCCAAACTCTCATTTACCCACTGATATAGAAAACCCTTAATTTCCACCATCAAAGGCTAGGGTTTATTGAAACTAATAGTTTCCAACCTCTCACAATCCAAAAAATTCCTCCAACACTCTATATTATGTCTTCCCAAACTCATAACACTCTCGCTTGTCCTTCTCTCGCATCATTTCTTCAAACTCACCCATTAAACCATCAATTTCACACCCTAAATCACTAGTTTTTCCTCAAGATAATTAACAAAACCCCACAAAATCCTTCATACAACCAAAACCAACTATCCTACCATCCTAAAAAAGCTATCAAGAGCCCATTCCAATTAGAAATAGGATTAACAAAAGGTGGAATGGTATTTTAAGCCATTAAAGAGACCTCAAGCCCTCAAACTACACCTAGAGGCCTGCTAACAAGAAATTCACAAAATATCAACTCAAATACAATTAACCTCCTTCAAAATGGATTCAATACAAATCTAAGACAAATATTAAATTTTTACCACACTTTCTTGAATAAGATGTTGTTGTACGGTCACGTACTATGGCCTGCAAATTTAATTTTGAAAGAAAAATACAAAAATTTACCAAAAATAGGAGTATTTTGTATTGAATCTTCTTCACAAATGTTCAACAACCTTAAACATCAATGGATTACATGTGTTTATACATTTTCCTCAAAAAAAAATCCCTGCAAACTGTCCAACCAACTTACAAATTCCACTTGACTGTTGAGTTCCTTGAATTTTGCATTTTTTACATTTACAACTTTGACAATTTTGTCAATTTTGCACTTTTGAACCCCAAACCTACTAAAGACCCCTAAAATGAATAAAACCATATTAAAATAGTCCAAAAATAATTTATTTATCAAATACTAAGGCTTGACACCCTAAAACCCTTCAAAAACCCATATTTACATATTTTACATTCTTTTAAACATCATTGACAACATTACATTGCTTTGCAAAATTTGAACTCCTAGACACATTCAAAGGGTCTATTAAACCTTATTGACTAAATTTAAGACCAAAAACCTCCTAAACCAGCCTATCACTCAACATCTTGATCATATTCAGATAAAAATTGGTGGGCGCTCATGTACCATCAATGCAAAAGAGAAAGAGATCTTGCAAGAGGGTTGTTCTAGGGGATGAATATGATCTAATAAGGGGTTCACCACCAAGTTTAAACTTGGAAAAGATAATAAAATGTGAGATGAAATACAAAACCCTAATTCAATACAATGACCTATAAAATGTCATAAAAATGCAAAAAAAACAAAACAAAAAAGGCTAAAAACAAATAGTGTGCACCTGGGAATCCAAGAGTGACTGATTGCAACTCTAAACACTGGAAATTTGACTTTTTGACCAACTAGGACTCATTCACCAACCTAGGCATATCAATCCCAAATCTATATTTCTGCACAAAAGCCTATTTCAGGAAAAAGGGTATCTAAATCTACAAACAAATTAGGAAAACACCTATAGTGGAACTCATTCACCACTCTTGGTGAATTAGTCATGTTCCACTATTTTAGGAATTTAAAGTTTTGATTTGCACCTCAACACCTTCCCTTTCCTTCCAACTTGAGTTTCGGATCCAGATCTATGAAAATACCTACAAAACAACATATAAACTTGATTTTCTAATGGGGGTTTGTCTTAGTCAAACCCCTAGTTTGGTAATTAAACCTTGAGGAAAATAATGAAATGTGCTTGAAAACCCTAGCCTTAAGTGTGTCTAATACTAAGGAATCTGAAGCATGATGCAATCCTATTCTAATGTGTAAGAATATAGTGCAAGAAAGGAAATATGGAGATAAATGACTCACTTGAGGAGATCTCTAATCTCCCAAAACGAGCTCTAATGATGCTTGTACCCTCCTTAGGTTGAATGCAGAGTGATAATTGATGATGTAATCACTTAGGAAACAAGTCTTTAGGCTTGGCTTAATGGCTACTTGCATCTCCCCAACCTAGAATCCATCATAATTCACCATAGACAACCATGATCAACCCTTGAAAATGCTAGATCTTGAATAAAAGTGAGCTTAAAGACCCGCAAAAACATTTTAATGTTACTCAAAGACTTCAAATTTTATTGCTTTTGAAACTTGAGTGCTCTTGTGAAAGATTTCTTGAAGATTCTTGATTCTTATCTCTTAAATGCTTGCTCAAAATTACTTAGAATGATAAAAATGATAGAAACTTGCTTATATAGGCATTAACACCTAATTTGACCATTATTTAGATCTCAAAGGTCGACATCCACCAAAAAAATTGAATTAAAATGGTGAATTTCCCGCTCAAATTTGAAAAAGACCCAAAATGGGGCTCATTCACCACCCTTGGCGAATGGGTCCTAGCTAAGGGGACTCATTCACCCAAGGTGGTGAATGAGTCCCACCTTAGCTTTTTGAGGTGGGTTTTTGGGAGTTTTGATGTTTTAAGTGATTTTGTCAAGAGTTTAGGTGAAATAAGCCTCGAGATCTGAAATAATGGTTCTTAGGGGCCTATTAATGATGATTTTAAAGGGTAATTAATGCAAAGGTGCCAAAATAGGTCCAAAATAAGTGTGAAATTGCCTCACTTTTAAGAGCATTCAATTTTCTACACTACAAAGAGATAGGATTTACGATTAATGTATAGGCTTGAGCGTATAGGGACATGTGGTGAAACTTCATATCACATGAAAAATGAGACATGCATAGCACTTACAAGATCTCATACATGTAACTCAACCCAACCCCCTATTGACACATAATGATAGTTGAAAAATCTTTACAAAATTAACTTTTTCAAAATGCAAGCCAAAATGCGCTCGTGTTATAATTTTCTCACGTTATAATGTTCTCGCTTTATAACATGACCACATTTTGTCTTGCTCTAAAAATGGTAAAATAGGTAGGACACTCATGATCTAGACCCACATGCTCTATTATTTTCTTGTTCTTGTGTGTGATCCAACAAAAAAAATGATTTTTCATGCTATTGGGGAAAGCACATGCAAATTTTACATAGTCTACCACCTTTGCACTAGCTTTGCACCACCTTTTTCTAGTTTTCCAACTTAGGAAGGAGGAAATAATAGAGTTTTTACATCAAATTTGATTAAATATGAATTGAAATTTTCATATTTGTAGTGTTGCAATGTTAATTATGATTTTATTATTATAATTTCACATTATACTTTGGTTAATTCAACAGTTTTTAGTAATTTTATTAGACTTATATAGAATTGAATGTTAAAAAGGAAGCAAGTTCATGAAAAGGTTAAATTATTGAGGATTTTTATGTAAGAAGAAAAATAAACTACACATAATTGGGTTGTTTCTCAAATTGAATCTCTGATTTTAAGGTATGTCGAGTCTTTATGCATGTTTCTTTATCACTTCCTATCATACATGCTTAGTATAATGCTTTGATTTTGTTGTCATGTTGATTTTAAAATTAGATTTTGCTAAGTATTCAAAATTATGAGTGCTCAAACTTTTACCCTACGAGTTAATTCAGCCACTATGTTTTTTGTTTATAAAATATATTTACAAAATTTTGAACATAATTGAGCTTTCTAGTTAAATGCTTTAGTAATTTTAATTTTCTAGATCCAATATTTCAAAATTTTCATTTAGTCTCTCAATGATTGTGTTATTTAACACTTCCACTATACTTTTAGAATCATCATGATGTAGAGGCAGGGGAAAATTCAAAGGTTTCTAAAAGTCGCAAAACATAATCTTGCGTGTTCATCCATTTGGATCAAAACTTCCTTCACAAGACACTTGGTTCTACAAAGGCTACAATACACCAAAAATACAATCAGGACACAAAACTCTTCTTGGACCCCTAAAACATCTTGAACAACATAATAATGATAGGTTCAATCCAAATAAGGTCTCCTAAAACACTAATCCTTCACTTTTCCCATTGCTCACTCCCAAAGAGGCCCATTTGCTAGTAGTATTCCAAAAGGAAAAATCGGGCACAACTTTCCAAATAGATGGAATTTTCCAAAAAAAAAAACATATTCAAGTACCCTTTATGTCTTTTTTAAACATCTCAGGAAACCAAATGGGTTTTCTTTTCAAAGTACACTCCAAATTTTGACTATCTCATTTTTGCAAAGGCCTAATTAGGCTTGCTCAACTAGGGGGTTATTGGTTTTGTATGCTTCAGGCCTCAATCCTTCTCACCAACACTCAAAATACACCTTATAGGGTCTACCTAAGTGATGTAGAGGAAGGTGGAAACCTTCTCAAAATGACTCACAAATGAATATCAAATCAACTTCAAAATGGGTTTCAAAGAACTCAACAAAATTCCACCATATGAGCATGCATTCCCTTGTAGCATATGCAACCTGGTTTAAGCCACTTTACACTCAAGCTTTCCAAAACACTTACCAAATAAAATATGGATTGAGATACCCTTTTAGGGCCTACACAACATATCCAAAAACCCACAGTGATTCTTTTGGACCAACATATACTTTCAATACACCTACCCTGCTCAAGGCTACTCAATTAGCCTACTTTTACAAAGCAACCCCTCTCTAACTTTATCCCCTGACCATGAAACTTTCAAAAGTCCCTTAAAATGTCTCAAAACCAAAGATTCCAAGTTTTTAGGATTCTATGACACCCCTAACATGCTCAAACACAAAACCCTCCAAAACTTGCCTCAAAACTAGGGCCTTTTGAAATCTAGCCTTCCCAACACTTCCAGAACCTATTTTTGGACTTTTCACCAATAACTCAACATGTTTCAACTATTCCAACTCAAAAAGATACCCCTTATTAAGGCAGATCTCCTGCTGCTACACTTTAGGCCCCCATTTTCATACACTTTTCCCTTTGACAACTCGGTGTACACCTTGATATTCTTCCTTCCTGCACATTAGTTTGTTAGGTTTGTATTATACATGTTAGAAGTGATCCATTTCAAAGGTTACAGCATCATTCTACCTTGAAATGGATCAATCATCCATAAAAACCCTCAAAATCAATGAAAATCTGCACTTTCTTGAGGATAGTCAGTTATAAAATACAAAGAATTGATTGTTGTTGCTTATCAGAGCATAAAAAGGCCTTAAAACATGTAAATACAGGTTCCTAAAGCATCCAAATAGACATATCTTCAATGGCAATCAAGTTTTCATCAAATGAACACAAGAAAAATGCAAGAAATTGTTGTTTTTTGCTTTTTCCTGTAGCAGTCCGTACAAAATCCGTACCAGCAACCCAACCTCCATACAAATGACTTCTATGGCCTTGAATAAACTTTCCCCAACTTCTCAAACCGTTTTGGATTGATTAGTTTACATTAAAGTGATTAAAACATCAAAAAACTACTTTCCTGCCCAATGTTGGAATTCAAAAATTTGAATTTCCAATTTACAATTTATTAAACTCTACTATCTAAAACTATTGGATTCTTAATTTCCAACCTTATTTGACACAATAAAATCATAATAAACCTATCTAACCTCCTAGAGCATTATTTTTCCATTTACAAAGCATTTTGGTCCTAGGGTCCTTATCAAGACCCTTAGGATAGTTGACTCCTTTCAAATTATTTCCCATTTCAAAAGCCATTATAGGCTTCAAAAGATTATAATTAATGTTTTGATTTGATGGAAAGGCCCTCCTGACCCCTGCACACTTCTGACCTTTGAAGAGCTCCTTGAAGGCCTTGGGTGCTTCTGCACCACTAAGCTCACCAAATTGATTCCCACACCTTTCCAATGATTCTTAATCAAACCCTAGCCTCTATGCATCAAAATTGCTCAAAACAGGTGTTTCCAGCCTAGGGCATCATCTTATTTGCACAAAATCTCCTCCTCTGCTTCTTCCAACTTCAAAAACATAATGAACATCCTACCTATTCCCATTCCACCAATTTTCAAGCATTTACATCAATGGAATGGGTCTCAAAACATTATTTTTACTCTCAAACCCTAAAAACTAGGGTTTCTAAACTAGTTTTAGAAAATATTCTATAAAATCTTCAAAACTTAATGAAATATTATAAGACAAAAGCCAAAATGCAGCTAACTCAACTCTCCATAAAAATAAATGCATAAAATATCACTCTTAGGTTGTACCAGGTCATACAAGAGCATGTAGAAGCAATTTTCAATGCCAAAACACATGAAAATGGAATTTTATTGGTGCTCAAACTTCAATATTTCATCAAAAACCATGACCATTGAACATTCATGACCTTTAAAGATTTTTACCATAAAAAAAAATGATCCTAAATACCTTTTGAATACCCCTAACCATTGAACTTCCTCAAAGCTCAAAAACACAAAAGTTGCTATGCAACTTTTACAACATTTATGCAAAAATGACAACTTCTAACAACCTATCACACAATGACCCCAAACCCCTTACAAATGATGGAAACGGTCTTTAAAGACCTTATTTCAAAATAAAACATGAATCTAAACATAAAAACACTATATACTAAACCCCCTTTACACTATGAAGGCCTAGGTGCCCTACACCATACTCTCGGGAAAAAGGGAACTCAAGTCCCCTTGAGGACTATGCTGCAACAATGGATTAAAGTTTTTTCATGTCATCTTCTAATCTACAAGTGGCACCTCCATTTGGTAACCCCTTCCAATGAGTCAAGTATTAAAAACATGCATTGCTTCTTGCCTTTGACTGGTTCTTTCCTTGAAAATGTTGCTCTTCACTTGATGGATGGCCTTTGATTACTCTTTTATTTGAGAATGTTGTCACATCTACCCCTATACCTGCTACCAAACCTCTTCCATTCTTGAATTGAATTGTCTTATTCTTTACTCCCTTTATGTGCTTAACTTTTCTCTTTTTCCCTTGGAGTATATCTTTGATCTCTTCACCGTTTTTTTTCACCTCTTTCATTTGATGCTCTTCCCCCATATCTGTTGCTTTCTTAGATTTCCTTTATGTGCTTAACTTTCCTCTTTTTCCCTTGGAGTCTATCTTTGATCTCTTCACCATTTTTTTTTCACCTCTTTCATCTGATGCTCTGCCCCCATATTTGTTGCTTTCTTAGATTTACCAACCTCTTATATGCAATGACCAACCTCAAGTTTACCAATCTTAGATTTACCAACCTTTGAATGACCACTATCTTCTTTGAAAAAAAATGAATAGAACACTTCTTCTAACTTCACATCAACATACCTTTTGAGCCAACCTTGAGTCTGCAATATCAATTCATCTTTGTCCTTCAACATATCAGGTTTAGACACTAGCTCAATATAATTTCCTTCCAAAATCATATTCTTCATGTTTTTTGTTTTAATATCTCCATGCTTAGTAGTGGCTGCAAGGTTTCTATCCTCCTTTACTCTACTTTGATGAATTCCTTTCTACCTAACATTATTACTTTAGTCGCCTTAGTTTTTCCCTTATCATCTTCTATCAATGGAGTCAAAGTAAAAGAGATTCTATCCTTTTCAATCTCATATGTACTATTCCTCCTACCATCATACATTGCATGCCTATCAAATTTCCAAGGTCTCCCTAGCAACAAATGGGACACATCCATAGACAATACATCACATAGAATCCTATCCTTGTACCCTCCTATATTGAACTCTACCCAAGCTTGCTCATTAACCAAAACACACCGACCCTCATTCAACTAAGAAACTTTATAAGGGGTATCATGTGGTATTCTAGGAAATTTTAGTTTCTCAACCATTTCAATGGACACTATATTATTAGTAATACCTGAATCAACTACAACCTTACATACCTTTCCCATGCTCTTGTATAAGAGTGTTGTTCTTTGTGATGGATCCTTCTCTTCTGATGCTTTGATGAGTGTCCTCCTAACCATTAGAGATTCACCAACCTTAGGAGTAGCATGTTATGATGTTGAGCCCACACTTTCATAATCCTCTCCTTGAGCAATCTGATTTCTCCTTTCTCCACCGGTTGAATTAGAAGCCTATCCTTCATTGTATTTCCAAGCTTGATGTCCAAACTTGTTACATTGATAGCACCTTCCAATAAATGAATTAGAACCTCTTCCTTGACCACAAAATATTCCCCTAAAACCCGATCTACCTCCTCCAGAACCACCTCTCTGAACAACAACTTGTTCTTGACCTTTGTTTGCATCTTCTTGGTTCTCATAGGACTGCCTTGGAGTATAAATTAAACCTCTACCCCTACTTTTTTTATCTTGACTTCTTTTTAACTTTTCCTTTGCCCTAACAACCAAATGAAAACATTCCTCAACCATTCTTGGAAGAGCCATGCTTAACTCATCTTGCATATTGAACCTTAATCCATTTATATACCTTGCTACCTTCTCAACTTCATCCTCAACATGACCTGCTCTAATGCTTAACTTGTGAAACTCCTTAGTGCAAGCCATGACACACATTTATTTTTGCTTGAGGATTTGCAACTTTCTAATAGTTTGGATTGTATAATCACTAGGTAGAAATTGTCCCTTAACTTTAGACACCATCCTATCCCATGAATTGATTTTTTCTTTTCCCTTTTTCACTCCTTCATCCTACACATAGTTCCACCAAGTTAGGGTAGGGCCTTTCAACTTAGTTTTAGAAAAGTTTACCTTTTGTTCGTCTGCTACCTATTTGTATAAATTTTTTTTATCTAGTGCATCAACCCAATCCAACACTTCTTATCCATCTTCCCACTATACATGGGAAATACCATTTTCACATCAAGAGTATCTCCTCTAACAACCTTCAGCATCTTAACCATTCTTCTTTCATCAAGGTCCAACTCATCATCACCACCTGTAGGGTTTTCATCCTCAACCTCTTCTTCTCGGTCACTCTCATATGCAATGGCATTACCTCTCCTTTGGTTTGTTTCTAATGTTTTAATTCTACCTAAAATATATTCTTAAGACTCCATCATTCTTATTTCGCTAGCAATGACTGCACTTCCCTTTGGAGGCATCTTTCCTTCAAATTGCAACTTTTCCTTCTTCAAACTTCAACCTCTTTCCTTCAAATGATCAAAGCCTACACTTTGATACCAATTGATGCAAAGGTAAGGGAAAATTCAAAGGTTTCTAAAATTCACAAAACATAATCTTGATTGTTCATCCATTTGGCTCAAAACTTCCTTCATAAGACACTTGGTTCTATAAAGGCTACAAGACACCAAAACTACAATCAAGACACAACTCTTACTGAACCCCTAAAACACCTTGAACAACATAATAATGATAGGTTCAATCCAAATAAGGTCTCCTAAAATACCAATCCTTCACTTTTCCCATCACTCACTCCCAAAGAGGCCCATTTGCTAGTAGTATTCCAAAAGGAAAAATCGGGCACAACTTTCCAAATAGATGGAATTTAAAAAAAAAAATACAGATTCAAGTACCCTTTATGGAATTCTTAAACATATCAGGAAACCAAATGGGTTTTCTTGGAAAATTAGACTCCAAATTTTGTCTGTCTCATTTTTGCAAAGGCCTAATTAGGCTTGCTCAACTAGGGGGTTATTGGTTCTATATGATCTAGGTCTCAATCCTTCTCACAAATTATCCAAAAACACCTTATAGGGTCTACCTAAACTCACAAAATTTATTCTCACACCTTTCCAATGATTCTTAATCAAACCTTAGCCTCTATGCATCAAAATTGCTCAAAAACAGGTATTTCTAGCCTAGGGTATCATCTTATTTGCACAAAATATCCTCCCCTACTTCTACCAACTTCAAATAAATAATGAAAACCCTACCTACACCAATTACACCAATTTCCAAGTATTTACATTGGTGTAATGGGTCTCAAAACATTATTTTTACTCTCAAACCCTCAAAACTAGGGTTTTTATACCAGTTTTAGATAATATTCTATAAAATTTTCAAACCTTAATGAAATATTATAAGAAAAAATCCAAAATGCAGATAACTCAACTCTCCATCAAAATCAATGCATAAAATATCACTCTTAGGCCGTACCAGGCCGTGCATGAGCCTAAGGTAGCAATTTTCAATGCCAAAATGCAGGAAAACAGAATTTTATTGGTGCTCAAACTTCAATATTTCATCAACGACCATTACCATCGACCATTCATGACCTTTAAATATTTTTCCCATAAGAAAAATGATCATAACTACCTTTCAAATCCCCCTAACCATTGAACTTCCTCAAAGCTCAAAAACACAAAAGTTGCTATGCAACTTTTACAACATTTATGCAAAATGACAACTTCCAACAACCTATCACACAATGACCCCAAACCCCTTACAAATGATGGAAATGGTCTTTAAAGGCCTTATTTCAAAACAAAACATGACTCTAAATATAAAAACACTATATACTAAAGCCCCTTTACACTATGAAGGCTCAGGTGCCCGACACCACATCACTAACTTTTTTCTTGCACTTCCCTTTTAATGCCTTTGTATATCATCATTTTCATTTCTCATTTCATGCATTTTTATCTCAATTATTTTTCCCTATGTTTAAAAAATTCCATTATTTTATAAAAATCATATCAACAATCCCTGAGGCCAAAAAATTATACCTTGTAGACCAAAACCTTGATAATGGTAACTATAGATAGACCTAGTACATTTTTTAAATCACTCTTGACATCTTTCATCCAAAACATAATCAACCTTACAATAATCATAGACCCATCCAATACATCATTTCATCCATATCACTTATATTTTTCCATCAACCATTATCTGATTTGGACTTAGATTAAACCTTCACCAACCTCCATAGAAATAACCAAATTCTTTCGCTTTCAAATTAGAACCATAAATAATATCCTTAATATGATATCCATATTTTTACCACTCAACTTAAACATCCATTTTCAACCATGGTAAGTAAAAATCAAAACCATCATTCAAAAAAATCAAATTTGTCAATGATTCAAATCTAGATCCTTTAATCTTTATCTAGTATCTTACATATTGCTTAATAAATTTATTATCTTATATAGTTTCTTAAGTTAACCCTTATCAAATTTAATCAACATCCACATATCAAAACCAAAACTAGCTAAGTCGACCCTTGCATTCCACTTACAAGGTCCCAAACTAGGATACTAATATACTCAAATACTTTCACAATAGGAATTCCCCTTGAAAATATTAATCCTACATCACAAGGAGAAATAAAAAACCAATCAAAATCTCCTCAAGAACCAAACATAGATGAAATTTTGTTAGTACAACCCTTATACTCACCAAGGTTGGAAGAACTTTCGAAAAATCCACAAACTGAAGAATTCATGGAAAAATAATTAAGGAAAATAAAGACCATTTATTTTTTAAATAAATCTAATGTGGGGCTAAACTTCCATAAAATTTTGACATTTAACAACTCAAAAAAGAAGACACCCCATCCACAACAACCATAACTTCCACCAAACCCATAGACAACCTATTGGAATAAAAACCCCTTCAACCATCATTGATGAGGACCACACCGCCCAAAACCCACAAAAATCACTAACAACACAAAAAATGCAAGATAGAGAAATGATTCACTTCCAATTGTTTTTAGAAAATGAAGTTGCAGATTCAAAGCTTACATGCTACAGCCTCATGGGCTTGATTTATTACAAAAAAATCAACTCTGAAAAGAAAACCTATTATTCGGGGCCACCATCTACACTATTAGGACCACCTTCTACAACCCCCACTTAGGCCTTTGTATTTTCCCCAATAACCACCCTAGAATGTTCTAGAAGGTATAAATTCCCCTTTTTGTTTTGGCACCAAAAGTCCTATCTAATGATTTCTGGCCTGGAATAAATTTTTATGAAACTCACTTTTTAGAGGACCAACTTCGCTGGGCCATAACTTTTGATCTGGGCATCCGATTCACTATTATTTCATATTGTCAAAAAGCTCTTGACGAGCTCTATGATGTGTGAGCAAATCATAGGTCGGTTTGACCACCTTTTGAGTTATTTCAGGGCCTCTAAAGTTTTATATATGAATTTGAAGCTATATTGGAGAAATTACTTGGGAAAAAAACTTTAATTTCTCCCAAACCGTGCAAGGTATTGAGGTGATTCTTTTGCAACCAGAAATTTTTTTTAGCTCTGCTCCTTGGGGTAAATTTTCACGTCCATATGAGCCCATTTTAGCTGACTTACTAAAAATAGTAAGTGCCTATTTTTCGTTATTTTTGACACTTGATAGTCTTATACCCCTTAAGTTCCATCATGGGACTCAAAACAACTAAAGAAATTAAAGAAAAACATTTTTTTGGGTGATGCAAGATTGCTTTGCACCACTAGATGCTCTTGCATCAATCGCACTACCCCAATTCTATACAAACATTAAGACTTCCATAAAAACTTCAACAATCACATATGTACCACAAGATATTAAATCTAACTCATCCCCATAACTTAGAGTCACAATAACCAAAATAATAATTAACTCTACGCACATCCTTCCACACCTCAACGACCTTTAAATCAATAAAAAAAATCATTCAACTACTTCAAACATCCATCCCACCCCTTAATATTTCACACACAACCCACCCCCTATCCCTTTGATCATTCTATTGCAATGACACCTTTCCCTTGCACTTTTTTTCTTGTAGAATTCCTTCATTGAAATCCACACCTCTTATGTTGGTTTGATCTCTGGGGAAGAAGGGCTAATCCTATTTAGGAAATACTTGTGGGTTTGATGTGAAATCATCAACTCATCTATTGTCATCTTTAAGAGTTATTTAATGTCTTCTATTACAATGACTATTGGGTCAAATATTGTAGGATAAATCCTAAGGATATTCTTAACAATTATCTTCTCTTCTATAGCTTCACTAACAATTGTTAACTAATAGTTTCATATTCCTTGTTGCCCCTCATTCCCTTTTTTTCCCTCTTCATGCACAAAATTGAGAATCAATAAAAAATGCCTTAGTTTCATATTCATTGTTGTCCCTTTTGGACTGTCATATATTGTGATTATCATAATTTCATGAAAAAATTCAAATTTGTGTAAGATATTTCTTTACTTGATTAGTACTATGGTGGAACTAATCTTAATATCTTTTTTATGCTACAGGTACAATTCTTTGTCATGTCAAGGAAATGATCAAATATTCCTCTAACAAAGAAGGAACAAGCAACTAAGAATGCAAAAAAAAAAAGAACAAATGAGGAAAATTATGAAAAAAGGAAATTGAACACGATAGAAAAAGACATGCCAATTGAAGAGGAACAAGAAGATAGGAATACAAATAAAAGAGAACAAATGAGGAAACTTTTTGAAAAGAGGAGATTGAACATGATAGTCAAATCTATGTTAATTGAAGAGGAAGATGAACCTCCTCTACCGCAAGTCAAGCTAGAGGGACACCATCTACTACATCTCGAGTTGAAAGTACACCACCACTCACATGTGAAGAAGGCGATACACCATCTTTCCCATCTGAACTTCAAGGTACATAATCTATTCCATCTTTGATCAAAGGTATGCCATCTATCCCATCTCATTTAAATATTGATGAAATTCCAAATGTTGAGATGAATTTACCTTTGAGAACACCACCTAGAATTTTGTATAGAAAGCCCAAGTATTTGATTGGTATTGATGAGAATATTTTGCAGCCAATGGAAGATAAGATTCTAAAATGCACTTGTAGAAAATATGCTCATAAGATTTGGAGAGTGATCTTTGAAAAATTAAATGAGATCGAAAGATGTCAACGATTTGTTGAAATGATGCAAAGTATAAAGTATAGGTCCATCATGAAGATTATTGGGTTGAGAACATTAGAGGCTTCAAGTGAAAAATCTATTGTGAAGAATCTAATGAGTTCATATTAGAGTGTGGGTTACACCTCACACACAAAAGATAGTAATGCCACATGATGTGTCATTACATTGAAAATAGTAAGTAATCAAATGAAGAAAGCTCATATCATTAGAAATACAAGTCAAATATTGAGAATAAATAATTTTTTTTATCAAGAGTCATTAGAAGGAACCAAAGAATAGAGGACAACAATGGCAATGAATCATGGGAATTATCGAGGAGACTACCATGAAAAATATAAACCAAAATTTGAAGCATTGATATCACTAATTGAAGACTTTTGGAAGAATTACACAAGCATATCTTTGAATCAAAGGGATATGGTAAGAAGGAGAATTGGTAGTCGAAATCATGAGAGACATCCAAAGAATTTTTTGGATATGACTCAAACACAAATTTTTGGTAAATTTCTAGAGTTGTATCCTCAAGTTAAAATTTTTTGAAGATACTTTGAAATGCTAAAGCCTTTCCATGTCAAAATTAATCGCACATGCACTACTTGTAGTTGTAGAGTACATTTTGAATTTTCTAACCATTTTGATGTTTATTGGTCTATATGTTTATATTTTCATACTAATAATTTTTTGTAGGACTATGGAATACATGCCCCATCTACATCTTTAAGAGAATCCATATCAACAATTTTATGTGAAAGAGAAGGTCAATTATTCTATAGGAAATTATGCTTGGATGACACATGTTAGCATTGTGGTGGCTTGCTGGTGTATGGTGAACCAAAGCTTGCTTACACAATCTTCTAGAGACCTTTTCACGGTCTCCTTCCTAGAACCTGACCCCAATGGTTCTTGTTGAGCTTGGGTGATTAACCAAGCCCTTCCCCAACTCTTCTCAAAGAGTTTTCCACTTGTGCTTAGCTTAGGAAGACCAACACCATTTGAAACTACATTCTTTTTCACAACACCTAGAAGGATCTAAGTGCTAGTATCATCATCTGACTTGAAATCTTTGCAGGGGAGTTAGAAACTCTGTTTCCTTGCCTTTCACATTCAATTGAATGCATCTTGAAGGTTCATTAGCTTTCAATTTACCCGATCTCAAGATCTTACCTTGAGGAGGCCTAATTCTTACTAGCCCTTACCAGTCCCTTTTTGGCTTTTCTTGTTCAAACTTGACAAATGACCTAGAAAACAAATGTCACTTTTAGACACCCTTTTTGGAGCTTTAAATATTTCACTAGGTTTTAGACCTCTGTTTCTACCCTACAGTGGTTTCCTACAATCAAGGAGAGATAGGGCTAATAGACCTAATTCTTAGGGTTTTGCTGATCTCTCACCAATTTCCCACTCATAAGGATTGATCAAACCTTAATCTCTTTGGTATCCTGGTGTTTAATCATATCCCACCTGGAAGTGTACTTTTTCCGTACAGTGGTACCTTCCCCTGCCTGTTCTCTTCACTTTTTGACTACCAAACCTCTAACCGGGTAGCTAGAACTCGCCTAGGGTTTGGTTTTAAAAATGCTTGCTTGGCTCTTTGGGACTCCTACTTCTAAATATGTACAAAAGACTGGCTCCCCTATCATTTCCATCCAAACTCAGGAAAACCCCGTGGTCAGATTTCATGGGGGAACCATTTCAAAACTTGACTACTCAAAACAACAATTATAACCCTCTAAACTCTAATCTATGGATTCAAAGCAATAAATATACTCTAAGAAACCTGAACACAAAAGAAAAGTGAATCAAAACTATTCTAAGAACACAAATACAGTGATAAATTAGTGATTACAACGCCTTGTTATCTCTATTTTGCAAAACACACGAGAAACACAGAAATCTGCCAAACTCCCTTCTATTCCACACAAAGCCAAAACTGTTTACAATGCATACTCACTGTTTCTATGAGTCACACACCTATTTTGAAGTCTTTTCCATCATTCAAGGGAAGTTGCTCGACTCCACATCCTTGATTTCAAGGGAATCCAATCTAACTAAGTTGCATGCAACCCAACAATGTTGCCATGCAATTTTGCAACAACTTTGCAACTTCCATAATTGTGTCATGATCCTAAAGCTTAGGACCTCTAACACCTTGATCTCGAGTAACCAACATCTTAACTGCCTCTTGGCATCTTCAAACAACGAGAATGTGGTTATAACACATTTAAATGCTTTACCTTCTAACATATGTTGTCTAAAGCTAATTAAAGCCAAAACTTAACAACATGATTACACTAAGATGATTTTAGTCCTAATGACTAACTCATCACACACCAACAAGACCTTCTAAGGTCCAAAACAAACACATTAACACCCTGATTTGGCTAAGATCAGGTACAAGCCAAAACTTATGACAAATCAAAATGGAGTTAAGCCAAGGTGCTCCTGCACCACTTGCAATGTATGCCAATATGCGAATAAATGGAAAGTACACATGTGGTTGGAAATTAACTAGTAGTATTAATAAAGTATAAAACAATGGCCTACAATACAAAAGATGGTAAAGAAGAAAAAATGTGTGATTTTGTTATTCAAAAGATTTTATGTTTGTACATTTTGTGACAATATAGTGTATGAGTGTGCAAGGAATACCCATATAGCTTGATGGTTGGACTTGAAATTCAAGTTATGAAAGGACACATTCCATTTGGTAGCATTGTTTTAGTCATCGACTTTGTAGAGAACTACAATCTACAATTGCAATGTGAGGTGCAATCACAATATTATAACTCTACACATATTTCTATATTTGTGCACATAGCATTCATTCATGCCAATGACTATACATTAGTGGTGATCGCACACATTCTATAGATTTTATGCAAGGTTGCTTTCAGGTGTTCTACTATGATTTGGCTAGAAGGGGCATATCATTTAGTCAACATATCATATAGTCAGATAACTGTCCATCACAATTCAAGAACTCGTGGATGTTCTATTGGTTGAACAAGATGCATAATATTATAGGTGTTCAACATATGTGAAACATTTGTGAGGCCAAGCATGGAAAGGGGGAGCATGATAGTGTAGGAGAATGTATCAAAAGAGCCATAGCATGAGAAGAGTTAAAGTATAAAGACAATGCAAAGTTGACAAATGCAAAATCAATCATTGAGTGGTGTAATGCTTCAATGGGTCTAGGTAATGAAGGTAAGTCTTTAGTTCATATTTTTTTTTGGTTGATAGATTATACTAACATTGCATAATATGAGGATTGTTGTACACTAATAGGATCAAGTGAGCTACACTCTTTCAGAAGCTCTAATGTAGGTTCATGGAGTATCCATACATGAAAGATAACATGCTTTTTTTATTCATGTATAATTCAAGCCTGGAATGAGTTTGATTCAAATGAGTGGGATAACAAATGGTGGTTAATTTTTCTTAGCATAGTTGACATGCATTAGCTTGCTATGGTATTGGAATTGAAATAGATGGAATCATCAATTAACTTTGACCACATATCAAATCTAGTTCAACTAGGTAATATATCTACTTGCATAGTTTTTGAAATTACTAATGTTATCTTACTTTGTAGTGTTTTTGTAATGTTGACTAAATTCATGTAGTTAGTTGCACATATAAATGTAGGGAATGTTTACGTAGTTATTGTAGATGAAGGAAATGAAGAGGGAACAAATTATTACTTGTGTTGTTGTTTTGAGGCCAAAAATAAATTGGAGGCCCTAGTTAAAGATAGAGAAAACATTGAATACCCTATAGGCTTGGTGGTTGTTACTAGAACATGGCTTAGAAGGTACCCACATAAGAGTGTTAATTTTTGGTTGTTTCAAGACTTTGACATGCATCATAAGATTCTTCATCACTTAAACCTTGTCATGGCATCCAATGTTCATTTGATACAATATCGATGTAGACCTTTGAACAAGAACTTGTAGAAGGTGTGTGAGTTTGACCATGAGGAAATACTTGACTAGTCAATAAAGAGTAGAGCAAACCTGAATGGTTCATTTGATTAATTTGTAAGTATTCATAATAAATTTGTAAATTCATGCTATTGATATTAATTTATTGCAATTGATAGTTATACCTTTCATTTTCAAATTTCAACTTTACTTATGTTTTGGTTCCAAATTTCATATGGCATATTGCCCCTCTTTAACTTAAAGTTTCTATATTTTTTTTTGCTATATTTTTTCACATATACAATGAATGTTGGGTCTATATTATATGCATATTTATGGTCGGGTCTATTTAAAATGGCACATAGTGGACTTTGTTGTGATAAAAAAATGCATTCACCATCTTTTTTTGTGTTTCACTATCAAGTCTTGAAATGACATGATGTAGTTCCCTTAGTGGTGGTGAATGGACCATCTTCTTAGGTGTAACAATTTGATATGACATATTTAATATGATCATGCAATTTTATTCAAATTTGTGTGGTAAGTATGATCTACACTCTAATATACACATAAAAAGTAATGCAAAAAGCATAACTGATAGCATCATGTAATAAATAATATATATTGAATGATAACTATGAAAATCATATAGACAATAGATAATCATCAAGACATAGAAGCTTTCTCCTAGTAAGGGTAAACAAGTATGATATAATGTGTAGGTGCATAGGAGATTAACACCAAGGTACATTCACATTTTTAGAAAAAGATGAATCATTTGCAATAATTGTATTATTTTTGTCTTCATTTTATTCTTGATATTTTTAAGATTCTACTCTAAGATAGAGTAATCATGTGCTTCTATTTATTTAGTGTCAGTTGTAAAGTTCATATTTAGGTTTTGGCCTAGTTCATTAGCAATAGTAAATCAAATCACAATCTTCAACAACTAAGTCATTTAAGCTTTCATTTACATAAACTAGTTAGAATTTGTAAACCTTGGATTTGAATGTCTTATCAGCGTTCATAGAAGAAATTTCATTAACTACTCATTCTTCTAAAGCCTTCACCACTCTCCATATTATCTGACTAGCTCAAAGATCTTGTTTCGCACCCTTGCATGCTGAAACATTCTGAGCTACATTGCATCGAAGATATCTCACAAGAGACCAAAGTACAAAAGGGAAATAAAATTTGACGAGCTATTACTCAAAAACCATGGTACTTAGAAACATTTCATCTAAAGGTATGAGATCATGTACAACCCCTTTACAATAACCTCTCTCATTTTTTGATATCTTTGAGTCATTTTCCCATGGTGTCAATTTTTTAGTTGATGGAAAAAGCATCAAATGCATGGAGTGTGAAGTTGCAAGGTGGTGTAATTTTTGTTATGTTCATCATGCAACCAAACTGACAGTTTTGACATGTCTGGATGGGTATATTTTTACTAGGAAAGCTCCTATTTTACACCCAAACATGTCGGAATAGTCTGAGCTACATTGCACTGACGATATTTCTCAAGAGACCAAAGTACAAAAATGAAACAAAATTTGATGATCTATTACTTGGAAACCATGACACTTGAAACATTTTTTCTGAAGGTATATAATCATGTAGGGCCCCTCTACAATAACCTCTCTTAGTTTTTGATATCTCTAAGTTGTTCACCTGTAGTGTCGAGTTTTCAATTGATGGAAAAGGCATCAAATGTATGGAGTGTAAAGTTTCCAGGTGGTGTAATTATTTTTGTTCATCATGCAAAAAAATCAATAGTTCCACCACATCTATATGGGTAGTTTTACGCTATAAAAGGTCTTATTTCACACCCAAACATGTCGTAATAGTTCGAGCTACATTGCACTGATGCTACCTCTTAAGAGACCAAAGTGCAAAAAGGAAACAAACTTTGATGAGTTGTTATTAAAAAATTGTGGCACTTAGAAACATTCCATTTGAAGGTATGAGATCATGTAGGGCCCCTATACAATAAAATCTATCAAATTTGAATCTCCAAGTTGTTTTCCTATGGTGTCAAGTTTTCAGTTGATGGAAAAATCATCAAATGCATGTAGTGTAAAGTTGCAAGGTGGTGTAATTTTTGTTTTGTTTGTTGTGCAAGAAAAATGATAGTTCCAACACATTCGAATGGGTAATTTTATGGTAGTAAAGGTCTTGTTTTATGCCCAAACATGTCGAAACAATCTGAGCTACATTGCATCTACGATATCTCTTAAGAGACCAAAGTGCAAAAAGTCAACAAACTTTGATGATTTGTTACTCAGAAAACATGGAACTTAAAAATGTTCCATCTAAATTTATAGTATCAAATAGGGCCCCTCTATAATAACCTCTTTTGGTTTTTTATAGCTCTAAGCCGTTTACTCATGGTGTTGAGTTTTTAGTTGATAAAAAAGCATCAAATAGATGTAGAGTAAAGTTGCAAGGTGGTGTAATTTTTGTTATGTTCATCATGCAACCAAACCAATAGTTTCAAAATATCTAGATGAGAAGGTTTATGCTAGGAAAGGTCCTACTTTACACCCAAACATGCTAGAATAGTCTAAGCTACACTGCACTGGCGATATCTCTTAAGAGATCAAAGTGCAAAAAGGAAACAAAATTTGATGATTTGTTACTCAAAAATCATGGAACTTAGAAACATTTGGTTTGAAGGTACAATATCATGTAGGGCCCCTCTATAATAACCTTTCTTAGTTTTTGATATCTCTGAGTAGTTTTCCCATGGAGTCAAGTTTTCAATTGATGGAAAAAATGTCAAATGCATGCAATGTAAAGTTGCAAGGTGGTGTAATTTTTTTTCTATTCACCGTACAACCAAACCAAAAGTTCCAACACATCCAAATGGGTAGGTTTATGCTAGGAAAGGTCTTTTTTCATACTCAAACATGTTGGAATATTTTGAGCTATATTGCACTGATGATATCTCTTAAAAGACTAAAGTGCAAAAAGGCAGTAAACTTTGATGAGTTGTTACTCAGAAACTGTGGCACTTAAATTTTTTTTTCCTAAAGGTATAGGATCATATAGGGCCCCTCTATAATAACCTCTCTTGGCTTTTGATATCTCTAATTCATTTTCCCATGGTGTCAAGTTTTTAGTTGATGGAAAAAATATCAAATGCATGTAGTGTAAAGTTGCAAGGTGGTGTAGTTTTTGTTATGTTCATCGTGTAACCAAATCGTTAGTTGCAACATGTCTATATGGGTAGGTTTACACTAGGAAATGTTATATTTTTCACCCTAGTATGCTAAAACATTCCAAGCTACATTTCATTGGTGGTTTCCCTTAAGAGACCAAAGTGCAAAAGGGCATAAAAATTTGATGAGTTGTTACTAAAAAATAGCGGCACTTAGAAACATTCTTTCTAAAGGTATAGGATAATATTGGGTCCGTCTATAATATCCTCTCTTATATTTTGAAATCTCCAAGTTGTTTGTCCATGGTGAAAGTTTTTTTGATGCCCCAAAAATCGTTAGATGTATGTAGTGTAAAGTTGCAAGGTAGGCTATTTTTTGTTTTGTTCTTCACGGGGCCAAACCAATAACACCAATACATCCAAGTGGGTACATCTACACTAGGCATGGTCACTGCCCTTCATTAGAAAAGGGTCGTATTATTTCCTATTTGAAGGGTCACAACTTTTTTCCTTTGAAAAGTCACAACCTAAATCATCTCATCACTATTCTTGAAAACCTAAATTAATTTATCTACAATATTGCCTAAGGTTTTATTCTTAATTGAATTCTTCAATGTTGTTATGGATTTCTTTCTCAAATGAAATTGTCCCCCTTTTATGTTAGTGCTTATCAACCTAGAAAGAATTTCGATAGACAATGTTTTTGATATTTTCATAATTTCTAAACATATGGTAATCATAAATACACATGTCTAGTAATCTTGTTGAAGATACATCAATTCATGAAGAAAAAAAATAGATATACGTAATACATCATGTATGAGGCATACACACGAATACACATAATACATGAAGTATACACAAGAAGCATAAAGTATACACATGGACATGTGAAATATACATAGGAAGCATGAATCATACACATGAATACATGAAGTATACACATGAATAATAAAACATACACGTGAACACATGAAGTATACATAAGAAGCATGAAGGATACACATGAACACATGAAGTATACATAGGAAGCATGAAGCATAAACGTGAATACACGTAATACATGAAATGCATACATAGGAAGCTTGAAGCATGCACATGAATACATGTAATACATAAAGTATACATAGGAAGCATGAAGCATACACATGAACACATGAAGTATACACAGGGAGCATGAAGCATACATGTGAATACATGTAATACATAAAGTATACATAAAAATCCTAAAGCATACACGTGAACACATGAAGTATACGCAAGAAGAATGAAGCATACACTTGAACACATGAAATATACATAGGAAGCATGAAGCATACAAGTGAATACATGTAATACGTGAAGTATACATAGAAAGCATGAAGCATACATATGAAGCATGAAGCATACATGTGAACACATGAAGCATAATATTTTGTCTTATAATTTAGATTTATTGAGGTCAAAATATTATCTTTTGATTCATAGCATCAACTATTGGCGTTTGGAATGGTAGATGTCTTTTAAGAATTATATCACAAACTTCAAGAGGTATGAGGTGACATGTAAAAATTTATTGCTCATTTTTAGTTGCATACTTGAAAGTGCATTGTATAATTACATGAATTTCCCAACCATGCTACAATGAACCTAGAGAGTATGGGATTAGATGTGTAGTGGTAGAGATACCTAGGTGTTAGATTTCATCATGCATTATTATATTCATATGATTGATGATGTCAATGATGACATGGCTAGGTTTTCAATTCACCTAATAGTTCATGTCGAAGAGATATATTCCTTGAAACCATTAGTGGTCACAACACCATTGTTATAACATTACACCTCTTGATTAGTATCCTCAATAGAGTTGGTGCTATTTTGAGAGTCAGTTTGATCTTGTTATAGTTTCTTACCCTTGTCTCAACCTATAGAAGATAATGGAGACATATTAAGGTTTTGGGTGCTTGATTTGTAGTATGTTGACTACTCTTACGTGAAAGAATGTTGCTTCTATATGAGAGGCTTGTAGCTATTTTCTTATATGGATTATTCTTATGTGGTGAAATTTTTCCCAATATTTTCCTTAGCCTCAATCTCGGGTGCATTGCATAATGTTTTTCTCAAGGTTTTTAATGTAATACACTTGGATTTTAAATATTCGAAGTAAACCATCTACACATATGGACACCATCAATAAAAAATATGTGTATTAACCAAATATCCATATTGGCTTACAAGAATGCAATATCATTATACAATTTCAAGTATATGCAATACAAAATATATGTCCAAAAATGTCATATAGGAATTCACCAAAGGACCCCATTAAATAATCATCCCTCTCTAGGTGAAGAAAACAGATCACAGGTGACCTTTGATCATCAGAGGGATGAAGATGCGTATGATGGTGGTATACTTTGAATACGAGGACTAATCCTATTTATTTCTTCATGGAGCCATACCTATTACAATAAAAAGTATAAACATTAATATATAGAAATTACATTATAAAAAATGAAATATTTAACAAAGTAATCACTTACTTCCTCAAAATGATCTCTCTCCTCATCCACAACAATGGCATGCTCAAGCAGTGGTGTTCCAAAGTTATATAGAAACCATCCAAATAGAAATTAAACTACAAATTAATAATCATTTGATTTTTCAATAATAAAGAGCTATAACAATGAATGTAATTTGAAATTTACTAATATGCCTCATACCCCCATCAAAGGAATCAAGTTGTCTATTGTAGTAGACACACCATGCTCCATTACCCTATCAACATCAGGACGAGTGTCTAATTACAACATCTAGAAATAAAACAACATTATTTGAATAAATTATTGAAATGGTATGCTAGTGATGACAATTAGGAGGATAAGAGTGAAATGGTATGCTACAAGCTAGTGATGCCACTAGCCTATATTTTTTGAGGTCAACAACATGAACAAATAAAATTCATAGATTATGAAGTGCATACAAACATGAAATAAAATTAATTAAAAGGTACAAAGCATACTTACAAACTCTCTAGAACCTTCAATTCATTAAACATTATTCAATTATGAAATATAATGTATAGTCTATATTACCTAATTGAAACTTCGATGTCCACCTCCACTGGGAGGTGTTGTCATCGAAGCTCCAATATTAACCTATGCAACATCCAAAATGAGATATAAGAATGCCATTCCTATAACAATGCTATTCACACATAATATTTATAATTATTTACTAGTTACATACCTCCACAATACATGTCGTTGTGTAATAGGGAGGTGGAGGACCGCTAAAAACAGAATGAATGCTACAACCCTAAAAATTCATTATAATCATTAAACTAATTTAGTTAATCTTGTATTTTAAAAATGAAATTTAATAAATTAAATTCAATGAACTTGCTAACATTTACCTGAATATCAAGGTCAAATGCCTAATGAAGGATGGAATTTGTCATCACCATCTGATCAGTAGTAGATGTATCATATGCACCCGCATCTTGACTATGTGTGGGGTCATAACCACAAGGTGTCTCACAGGCCTAAAAAATATGAGGTGGAACTCTACTGCCCAAAGACTCGCCCAACTCACCTTGTGCTACAATACTAGCATGTTGTATGAGGCTCTGGGTTAGGAAACTAATCAATTGTAGTGTCTTGACCTCAACACTCTCCTTCACAGTGAAAGGGATAGCCACAAGCCCATATGTTGGTCTAACAAGTGCTTATCCCATTGGTTGTTGTGGGTCAAGATCTATCCTATACAAAGCACCCACCCCTACCATGGAAGTCCTGCATATCAAAATAGTTTAGGATTTATTGAGGAAAAAATCACAGTAGAGTTTCCTCAAAAAATATTGTGGCACCTCATTGTTGTTGCATGGAGAATGGTCAAAAACCATCCACCACCTCTATCAATAGTGGTTTTTTATCCCTTGATGGTTGCATAAATAGATAGGGAACCTCTTGCTTGAAGGGTATAAAGGTTGATTCATTCTAGAGTTTGTGAATAGGGAGCACAAGTCAAAATTTGAATTTTTTATATCTTTTACTTGTTTATAAGATAATTTATTTGCATAAAACTGTATATACTCTCATCTCTTATTCAACCTACTAGTTATTTTCTTGCTGATTAAATCTACATTTGATAGCATTGATTCAAGTAATTAGCAAGCATGGATCTATGTGAGGTTGAGCTTGTAAGATCTATCAACCCTTGCAATTATATCTTGAATTTATTTTTGTTTTTTTCAATTATCCCCTTTAAATTTTCTTGAGTTCTTGGAGCATATTGAGGAATTGTTGGAGGTGTTTGTTGGGCTTTCTCTTTAGCAGGGATTTTGGGTTGAAGAGAATCAAGATTTTGAAGAGGAATTTTAAGAGAGTTTGGAGGTGCATTATCATTTCCTGAAAATTAAATAAATTTATATCAAAAAACATATTAATTCTACCTATTTAATAAAAAATTAACACAAAAAATAAAAACTTATTCCTTTGACCTCCCTGATGTCGTGGTGGCATTTTTGTGAAGATTCAGTGAAGAAACAATGAAGAATAAGCTCTCCTATAACATGAGCGTGCTCTTGAGTGTTTGCAGGTCGCGGACTAGTAGGAAAATGTAGAAATCAAAATGAATGAAATTTTATTTATTTTTGTTTATATTGACTATAATGCGCCCATGTTATAATGTGAGTGTGTTATGGCCTTGGTGCTACCGAGCCTTAGGATCGGCAACACCAAGCCATAACACGAGTGCGTTATGATTTTTTTAAAAATTTGAAAGATGGTTGGCCACTTTTTGGCCCACAATCTTTTTGCACCCACCTAGAAATAATGTTGTATATTCTTTTAATATCTAACCCCCTTTTGAATCCCCACCTTTTGGGTTTGAAGGTGTTGTGGACAAAGAATTTAGAAATGGTGAAGGTGGTGATGACTAGGATAAAGTTGTATGGAAAATATCCTTTCATGTTTGTATGGAATTTGAATCCTCATCCCCTTTTGGGTTCAGAGGTGACATGTGGAATAAGAATTTTGAGGTGGATATGATTGGGAAAAGTGTCATTGGCGGATATATTTTAATGATTGCTAGGAGATTGATTTTTGATGATGGGGCTTCTCATCAATTGGTTCTAACGATTATTCTTGATATTAAACATATGTCTAATGCTTCCTCCCAAATATTTAAGCATGAACTTTTGAAAATGTTTGATGGCATAGGTTTAATTATAAACCCACATGACAAAGATTTTTACAATCATGTTGCTTTGGAAATCATGATGGTATAGTGGTATCCTCAAAAAAATAGTTTACAATGTTATCACCTAGATATTTTTACCATGGGTGGTGATAGGGTTACAAATAAACTAGGCTCTTGTGATGAGTTAAAAAAAGATCCCCTTCTTTGGCACATATGATGGAAGTGGGGATTACCCCATTCCTTGAATCTCTTAATGGGAATGATGAAATTTTTTCCATCCAATTTGCTAGTTCTTCAAATAAGTTCCAAGTGATGATGAGTGGCATTTCCATTGAAATCATTGAGGAGGTTATCACCTAGGAAAATAACATTTCATGTAAAGGATAAAAGTTGAAGAGATACAACAAAGTACTAGATAACAAAAGAATGAACCTCTTCTTCAAATAGGATGAGATTCTGGTGAAAATTTAGGGTGGGTTTGATAGAGTGAAGCTTCCACAATTGTGAGATAAGGTACTTAATCTACTTATGAAGTATGTTACATTGGAAGCCAGGTTCAAGTGTTTTTACTTTTACTATTTACCCCTTTTAAACCACTTCAAAAATAAAACTCTCACCATCTTTCCTTTTTATCTTCTATCCTTGCTAGAGTCCTCTATGAAGGAATCCATTCAATTGGCTACTAAAAACCTTGATAGACCCCCTATCCCACTTCACCAAGGTCTCATTTCCCAGGCACTCTATCATTTCCACCTGGCCCTTTTCTCACCAAAAGCCATAAGGGTTTGCCTAATTGAAGACTCCTCACCTATTAGTCCCCTTGAAAAGAACAATTTTGGTTCCTCCATGGGGAAATCTATGACACCTCCCTACAGAGGAAAGAATAAACTTGCTACCCCATAAAATTTCACCCTTGTTTCCTCCCTAGATGAAACTAAACCTATCCCCCAATCAAAATCCACCAAAACCCCACTCTTCATCCCAAAATATTGACATTGTGAGCCTTTTTTACCTTAAAATTAGCCCTATAAAGAACCCTTCTTTAGGGAAGTGGGGCCACATAGGGACCACCAAAAATCCCATAAATAAAAAGAAAAAGAAAGTATTTGTCCAATTATTTGTGGATGAATCTAATACAAAAGGGAAGGAGGAGTATGTTAAAGATAACTTAGATGACAAGGAAGAGACTACTAAAAGTGTGTCTGACACTATGAATGAGATGAAGGGCCCCAAGTTGAACATTAGGCAGTCTAATAGGCTTGCTATTTGCATGACCCCCAATTTCAATATTGATGAAATTTCCAATGACTACAATTATGGAGGAGAAAGAAGAAGGAAAAAAACAAGAATGAAGATGATGATGAGGTGGATGTCGATAGAGGGTCCAAGCCTATTCTTGGAGATGAATGTTCTTCTCTCGAACTTAGAGAATTTTGACACCACCTCTAATGTTCAACCTGCTATAGAAGATTGCTCCAACTGCAATCCATTGTTGCTAAAGTTGTTGCCCTTGAGAATAGAGTTGAAGACCTCAAAGGGAAGATGAGAGTTATCTCTCACTTTGTTTTTAAAGTCATGCATCGCTTGGTGACCACTCTTTGTACCTTTCCAGATGAGAAACTCAAATGCAATGGAAGTAAGATGGGAGTTGGCACTAGTGTTGACCATAAATAACTTTTCAAGTTCCTCATGGAGGATTAGGGTCAGATGTTTAGTTAGTCTTGCGCTCTATGTTTCTATTTTATTTTTCTTTAATTTGAATTCTACTCTTTAAGTGTTGTTAATGTAATATTTTTGAATTGCGGATTTTTTAATCTACCTTGGAGACCTTTTATGTTAAGGATTGAACACCCTTTTGTTACTTATATTATCAAAAACATAAATTTATCTAAGACAAATATAGTATTTTTTTTTTTTAAATATAAAACTATATAATAATCAAACTCAAATTATTATATATATTTTATTATTTATATAAACTCTAAAATAATATATATAATTCCATTCTATTAAATTATTTAATAATTATCTTTTATTTTTTCCAAGGAAAAAAATAAAAAACAAACAAACTCAGTCCATAGCTCAAAATAGACTTTGGACCTTCAATCCCCCATGCCTTGTCACAGGACTGACTTCAAGGACTACTGTAGCAGAAGTTAAAAAGAAAAAAACATATCCTTCCAACCATCATTACAGCTCTTATAAAGCACAAATATATTACAGTTATAAGAACCTCCAATAGACCAACATAAAATCTAAAATCAGTGTTTCTGAAAAGACAAAAAAACTCTTTTGGTTAAAGCATTAAACATCATCAAGCAGCTGTAATATGACACAAAGATCTTAATCATTATTTAAAAATAATATTATTATACAAATATAACCCATGCATAAAGCATTTAGAAAAAAATAACAATTAAATTATCGTGCAAAAGTATGCCAAAATACATATTAAAAAAACATTATTCTCCTACATAATTACATCTGTTACATCTAAACACTTTCAAATTAAATCATGATTTCTTATCATATTAAAGATCCTTTGTATGCCTTGATCATTGAACAAGCTCTATTTACATTTAGTAAATGTAAAAAATGTATAAATCAAAGTTCAATTATTTTAACCAAATCGACACTCCATGATAATCTCACTTATCCTTTCCAACTCAAATTCTATCACTTTGAAAAGAGGTCCCAAATCAGATCTATATTTGAATATATTTTTTATTGTTCCTACTATAAAATGATCCCCATAATTGAATAGACTTTGATTGAACTCCATGAATATGGTGCTCCTGGACTATCCCTATCAAATCATGGAGACCCACATAATGGAGATCCACTTACTAAAGACAGAAAGTCTGCAGAATCCTTAGAAAAAGTTGAAAACTTTTAGCCACTTACCCTTTTTTCAAACCACAATTATCTTCTTATGATTATTATATTGGTACAAAATCTCATATGATATTTCTGGATGTCATAAAAGCTACGGCGACCAAGTTTTTCAACCAACGTTACTCTTCTAGTCTTCTTCCGAGGCACGTGGAAATTATTTTCAAAGCCTTTGCAAATTATTAATACTGACAGGGAACCCACAAGGGATCAAATACATTTCACCATGGCTCCGAGTGAGTTTTATCAGGCACAGTGATTTCACGTGAATATGATCTGGTTAAATACAAATTATTATAATATCCCATATTAAATCCTCCTTTTATACCCCGTTCTAAGTCCTCATCTTGGTGTTTTATGAATTGCTGACCTCTTTGTCTTAAATCGTTATGAATCCACTGTAATGATAACAGAAGTTCATTGAGCTTGTGATGAGCTGCTTGGCTTGACTTTATTGGATATATATTTGTGTTTCTGATAGGGAGAAGCCATGGCCAAGAATGTTTTTGATACTGAAATTGGTGTTCAAGATTCTGCTAGCTCTGTGTCCAATCATGGCAATGGTTCTCACTTTCATATAAAAGAGCCATCATCGGTGATGCAGGATGAGCTGCAGGACGACCACCCAAAGAGTGCACACAGACTTGGTCATGGTGGGCATCATAACTAATATTGTGGTTTCATATAATTTATAGGCCAAAATTGTCTTTATGACCGATAAAAAATTGTGTAGTTGTCTAGAAGATTGGTTAGGATCTGGATCTTGAATTTGGAAATAAGGAACCCAAGCTTTGTTTGGTTGTTTTATTATGAGATTTCAAGAACTGCAAATTGGGCTGATTTGTATTACAAGGAGATGGTGTAAAAAGGAAAGAATTGTATGATCATATGTATTCATTTTGTGTGTCTTTGACAATTGCTAATTCTATATTGTAAAACTGTGTTTTAGATCCATGGTACCAGTAGGGTATTTTTCTTGCTGTGAGTTTCAACTGTGGGTATATTCTGGGATTCTCAAATCTAATTATGAAGCCCTTGGGATGGATTTGGGGGCCACTCTTCATGGCTGTTCTGGCTGTTATATCAGTCTATTCAAATTGGTTGCTTTCAAATCTGCATATAATAGATGGAAGAATATTCATTAGATACAGAGACCTGATGGGATTTGCTTTTGGTAAGTGTCACTGTGGGCACTTCAATATGTTCAGTAGTTCAATGTAGTTCAATCAGTTGAATGCAAATTAGATGTTCAGTAGTCAATTTCATACAGAACAATTGATAAATTTGTTGTCGAATATGTTTGGAATTTTGTATTGCAGGAAGGAAGATGTATTATGTAACCTGGATTCTCCAGGTTCTTTTGTTCATTTTGGGAAATATGGGATTTCTTGTGCTATCTGGAGGAGCTCTCAAGGTACTTTAGTAGCAGTAATGATGCTTTTCATAATTGGATATAACTTTTTTTTCAACATTTGCAAAAACAAGATTATAAAGAATAATAAGCTACACAAAGATAGCAGAATGAGAACAAAACAAAAATACATCCAAATTAACAAAATTACAAATTAGTCAACAAAGGATTGAGAGAAGGATATATTAAGTCATTTTATAAACTAAATTGTTGTCACATGAAATTTGACCTTGCTGAACACAGGGTTTAGCATTCCAATGACACAATGGAAACAACCTCAAGAGAATCTCAACTTCCTCTTCAAAACTAGATGTGACAATACTGGTCCAACTTAGCATTGGATAGCTGCACTGTGTAAACTATGTACATGAGGAAAGGGAGAAAGATGATGCTTTTGAGAGATATTCTCAAATTAATCTCAAATGCCAAATGGTTTGATTGCAGTGTAAATCAGTGGTTATGAGCGGTAAAAATAAGTGTGCATAAACAATGCTAGGGACAAGGTTCCCGATCGGGGAGAAAGTTTAGTTGATGTCCATGAAATCCATCTTTGGAGAGGAGCCCTGGACGTGCACATCATACCCAACAATAAATGTTGTACCAAAAAGCCTTTAAAAATGCCCATGTGAATTCAATGATCTGGGCATGGGGCAAGTTAGGAAGGACCATAATCAACAATAAATGATCATGGGTGTCCATAAGATCATTTGCAAAAGTCAAGAGGAGTAATAAATGATGTATTTGAAGCCCTAGAATGAAAACAAGTAGTTGAAATGGTGGTTTGAGCACTAATGGTGCTATCCTAAAGAAACACGACAAATCCATTGAATATCGAGGCCTTCATGCCTAATAGGATACCTTTGTTATGCATTAAATGGTCTGAGACCCTGAAAAGAGCAACCTTTTTCGGGCATTGGGTGTCAGTCTTGCTTCATACCTCCTTCATCACTTTGGTGTCTATCTGTCAGAGATCAGGCCTTAGGGGTTTCACATATTGCCTATAGAAGAAGGAAGAAAGAAGAAATCCAAAAGAGAAAACCACAAAGTTTGAAAGGGTCCCCCATGTCAGGTGTTAGAGGTTGAGGAGAAGGCTTATGCCTTATCACAAATGCAAAAAGGGTAAAGGGGAGGACTGACGCTCGATGTCCAAAGGGAGTAATTGGAGGTCAAGGGTTGGAGAGAAGGCTTACACCTTATCACAAAGGAGTAAGAGGGAAAGGAGGAAAATGACACCCAAAAGTATGAAAAGGGGCTATCAAACATTGGGGGTCAGGAGTGAGGATTACCTCTTAACTAAAGGAAGTAAGAGGTAAGGGAGAATCCCAACTCTCGAAAGTCTGAAACCTCGACACTTAGTTGATTTTTGGATTGAAGGTGAGAAGGAAGAAAGGTGAAAGATGAAAGTTCAATGCCTAAAAGATGAAAAGTGAAATTAGGGATCAAGACGAAGGAATACTTCCTACTTGATAGAAGGTATAGGGGAAGAGGGAAGGATGATGCTCAAAATCTAAAAATCCTTCTAGAGGTATTTTTGGGGTTGGGAGCTGGTAGGAAGGCTTTCCAAAAGGAGGTAAGCAAAAACTTGAAAGCTTGAAAAATTAGGACAGCCAATTTTAACAACCTTCAAGGAAAATTCATGCAAGATGGCCCATGTAGGATTTCTCAAATCGGTTATCAATGATGGTTCATCTAAGGGTGGCATGAAATGACAATATTTATGGCGACTTCTATGGGATGATTGTTTGCTAGTTATGGAATCCAGGGGCCTTGCATATCCATTAGGCATAGAGTCAACAAAATTCTTCAAAAACTGGGCCTCCCAAGAGAAAAACAAAACATGTGCAGGTTGCACTTGGAAGGAAAGAAAAAAATAGAAACCAAATCCCCTTAAAGAGAAGGTAGGTTGCATGAAGGCACTTCTTGGAAAGAAAAACAACTATCTAATATTTACACGATCTACTGAAAAACAAGGCTTTCTCAAACAAAACCATTGACTAGTTCTTTGAAGTAGCTTCCCTTTCTCATCATCTTATGGTGCTTCACATGCTTCTAAGAAACTAATGAAAGGTAGAGATTGAACACATTCTCAATGAATTGTTGCAACAACCCTTGGAGAAATAAAACCAACCCACTTGCATCCTCATGCCAATTATACATACTACTGCTCTAAAATGCATAAGTAGGTTGAATGCATTCCTCCTTAGTTGCAACCTTGTGCTTGAGGAAAAGCATGGATTATGGTACCTTTGTGGCCTCTATCTAGGCAAGATGTGTAATAAGGCGTCCTCATGAAAGGAAAGACTCCAAGCTTTCCCTACTGGCTTCATGTTTGTGGCCTACATCTTTATTATTTTCCTAGCCTACAAAAACTAACCCTTGTGACTATTTTGGAAAAAGCAAAGAGATTTTTTCCTTATGTTCCTACTACTCATGATTTTTCTCTCCTAGGGGTACTGACTTGTCATCCAAGCTTGAACAAAAGGCCTCTAAGACATCCCAAAACAAGTCTTCTTCATCCTCTTCCTTGCTTTTCTATTTAATAGGATTGATTTTGACCTCATGGAAACTTTCCTTCAGTGCGTCCACCTCTTCATTTTGCAAACTAGCGTTCTCTTCATTTGTCTCCTCATAGAACATATTTTCATTCTAACTTTCATCCTCAATCTACTTCAAAACCTATGAAAGTATTGAAGCTTGTATTCTCTCTTCATCTTTATCAACAAATCAAGGAAGCTCAACAAATAAAATTATTAAATCTTCATTTACATCACCTTTTCCTTGCTTGTTATCTTGTTGTCCCAATTGATTTATTGATGTAGGAATAGGTGCCCTTTCTTCATTTTCAACAAAAATGGGAGCTCATCAAATAAATCAAGAAGAGTCTCTTGCTTAACACCGATTGCTTGTTCGTCAAACTGCTATTCTAGTTGGTCTTTCTTATCAACCTCTAGCTACAAGTCAAAATTTTCCTCTTTCATGTCATGTTTAATTGTATGAACAACAAAAGACTCATCCTACTCCTCAAAAACCTCCTTTTGTTGAGCACTAAACTAGCTATCTTGGTAGATAATGGGTCCATCTTTGCAAAGACAAATGATACTAGGATGAGAAGGTTGATTATAGGAATATTTTTGGGTTTCTTGAGGACTAATAGGATCTTGGGGGACAAAGCATTGAACTTGCATAGTAATAGTATCTTGAAAAGGATGAAGGTCTCTAAATCTTGGAATTTCAAGCTCGAAAGAAATATTGGAATTTACAGAAGGCTTACCCTACTTCAAGCTTGGAATTTCATACTTGTGAAGCTCCTCCTTCATAGGCTGATTTGGAATGCAAGGAGATGATTTTCCTTTCAACCTTTGCACTTGAGCAAGAAAAAACCTCATCTGCTCTTGCTTGGTAGCAAAATCTCTTGTAAGAGACTCTTTGTGTTGCTTCCTTTGCATCTCCATCTCTTCCTGCTATTGGTAGGCCTAATAATCCAACTCCTTATACTAATAGCTATGGTCCTAGACTCCTTCAATCTCACTCTTTTTCCTTTGAAATTCTGACAATATATCTTTGATGCTCAAGTTTTCAACCTTTGAAGGTTGGCTATGAGGATGGCAATGGTGGCTAGAGACAAAAATGCTTTCTTGTGGTTGGGTCTAAACATATGGCAGCCATGAGCCTTGACTAGGGGTGGGTGGGTGGTAAGTATGTTGAACATGTTGGTTTCCTTGAGTAGAAAAGGTGTTTGGGTAAAAAAAAACTACATGCTCATGTAATATGGCTAAGAAGGGTGAAAATGGTAGCATTTTCATGGTATAGATGATAAAATACATCTCCATGAAATGAAGACATGATGTAAAATCAAGTAGGTTGGGAATTAAAGAAAAAGGTTTAAAACCAAAAAAAATGAAGACTAGTTTTCTATAAAAAATGATAACACATACTAGCACCTAGTCCTCTTGAAACTAGGAGATCAAACTTGGAGTTTCTAGGTGTGTGAATATTTTTCCTCCAAAGGTAGATATCGTTGACACACACAACAAATATCAGCAATGATGAGAAATTTGTGTCCCACTTGGCATGCCAAAAATTGTTGTCACATGAAATTGTACCCTATTGAACACAAGGTTTAACCTTCCAATGACATGATGGAAATGACCTCAAGGAGTGGGACCTTGTGTGGTGAGGTTGAATCTCTAGAGAAGGTCAACCTCCTCTTCAAAATTAGATGTGACAATACTAATCCAACCTAACATTGGATAGCCCTACACTAACCCTAAACTTTGAACTATAGGAAGGAAAGGGAGAAAGAGGATGCTAGAAATGGAAAATAGTGATGCACCTAGCTTTAAAGTGTTTCCTTATGCTTCTTGTTGCATTATAAGGTATAAATAAAACCATCAAAAAAATTGCATAGTTCTCTATTTCACTAAATCTATAAGAGGGAATGAGGGGATATGAGTTTGAAAGATCAAAGGGGTAGAGATTACCCACAATAAACACTTACAGTCAGTTATCACAATCAAGAAACCTACAAAATCAATGAAACTTCATGCATGCATAGAGGCACCAAGTGTTAATGGATACAAGCATTGAGAAGAGAAAAACTATTGATGATTTATTAACATAGAGGCATGAAAGTCAATATTACAATTATAGAAATGAAAAAATGCATAAGTCTGCAAGAGAAAATTTTAGGTAGAATGCAAAGGAAGAAGCCTTAGGAAAAACCCAAAAGGAAGAACTCTTTGGAAAGATTACAAGTATTTCTTTTACATTACAAGTATAACTAAAAACCACAAACCAAAGCCTAACCCTAACTAGGGTTAGCAAGGTATGATCAAGAAAGATTGAGGAGATCCATCCATGAAATCCATGTTGGAGAGGAGCCCTAGACATGCATACCATACCCTTAAAAGATTCCCTTATGAAATCAATGATTTGGGCATGGGGAAAGTTAGGAAGGACCATAATCAATAATAAATGATCATGGGTACCAATAAGATTATTTGTAGAAGTCAAGGGGAGCAATAAATGATGTCCTTGAATCCCTAGAATCAAAATAGGTAGTTGAAATGGTGGTTCAAGCATTAATGGAATTACCTTTAAGAAATGTGTTAAATCCATTGAATATTTGAGCCTCTGAGCCCAAAAGGATACGTTTATTACGCATCAAATGGCCAGAGACATCGAAAAGAGAAACCTTTGTTGGACATTGAGTGTCAAGCCTACTACATACCTCCTTCATCACATTGGTGTTAGTTCATTGGAGATTGGGCCTCGAGGATTTGGCATACCACTTATAGAAGAAGGAAGAAAGAAGAAATTCAAAAGAGTGAACCATGAAGTATGAAAGGCCCCCCCTTGTTGGGCATCAAAGGTCAAGGAGAAGGCTTATACCTTATCGCAAATGTGAAAAGGGTCAAGTGGAAGACCGAAACCTAACCTCTAAAGGGATCCCTCCTAGGTCAGGATCAGATTGAAGGCTTATGCCTTATTGCAAAGGAGTAAGAGGGAAAGGAGTAAATTGAAACCTAAAAGTATAAAAAGGGGCTATTGAACATCAGGGGCTGGGAGGGAGGATTACCTCTTACCGAAGAGAAGTAAGAGGTAAAGGAGAATCCCAACTCTTGAAGTCTAAAATGTCGACACTTAGTAAATTGTTGGATTGAAGGTGAGAAGGAAGAAAGGAAAAAGATGAAAGTTCGATGCCCAAAAGTCAAAAGGTGCAATCGAGGATTGAGGATTGGGAGGAAGCAATACTTCCTGCTTGATAGTAGGTATAGGGGAAGAGGGAAGGACGATGCCTAAAGTTTTAAAAGCCTTAGAGGGATTTCGAGGGTCAAGAATTGGGAGGAAGGTTTTCCAAAAGGTAGGTAAGCGAAAGCTCAAAAGCTCAAAAACTTAGGACTATGCCAATTTTAGGAACCTTCAAGGAAAATTCATGCAAGATGGCCCATGTAGGATCTCTTAGATCGATTATCAATGATGGGTCATCTAAGGGTGGCATGAAATAACAACATGAATAGCTTTATGCTGACTAAATTTATTATCTAACAAAAATTGTAACACTTTCTCTTTAGTTGCAAAGTTTCTAGATTTGATTCTCAAACTTTCCATCTTTCTGTTCTTCAGATTTATTTACCATGAAAAGAAATTCATTTTCTTCGATTACCAAAGCATGATCGTATTCATCATCTGGACTATCACTAGTATTAGATGAATCACCTTCCTCTTGAATGTACAAACTCTTCTTCTTCTTTTGAAGATTTTTTTTCTTAGGAAAGTAGGGTTTCTTCTTTTTACCATCTACTTCTTGTTCAAAGTTGTTCTTCTTATTGTAGGGGCATTTGGAAGCAAAATTTCCTACTTTACCATAGTCAAAGCACTTGAAGGGTAACCTATCTCTATATTTATTGAAGCATCTCCTTAATCTTCTAATGATTTTTCTTCTTCCTCACCAGTCTCTTCATGTTCGAATGTAGAGGATTCTTCCTTGTCTTTCTTGGATGTCACAACCTTCTCCTTGTTGGAAGCCTTAAATGTAGCTTCTCTTTTGGATGATATTGCATTTCCCATTCTAATTTCATATGTAGTGAATATGCAATGCAATTTATCAATAGCGATTTTGTCTATTTCTCTTGCTTCCTCTATTGCAAATATCTTGGAGTTATACTTGGATGGCATGGACCTTAAAAACTTCTAAAAAATGATTGCATCTTTTACTTCTTCTCCAAACCCTATGATCGAGTTCACAATTTCATCAACTCTAAGAACATAATCTACAATTTTTTCTTATTCACTTATCACGAGACTTCCAAACTTGGCTTTAAGAGTCTACAACTTTGCTAATTTTACCTCATCATCTCCTTCATATATTCTCTTCAATTTACTTTAGACATCATGTGCAATACTGCAATGCATCACTTTGACAAACACTAAGCTAGACAATCCACAAAGAATAGCATTCTTCTCCTTTGCATTGTTCTCATAGTCTTTCTTTCCTACAACATTGGTAGGAGTAGTAGCAGGAGGTGTATATCCATTTTTAATAGACATCCACACATAAAAATATAATGATGCCAAATAAGTTTCCATATTAATGCTCCAAAAGGCATAATCCGATCCATCAAACAAAGGTTCCTTGTTTGTAGATGAACCATCTTGACTATCCATTGTATCCACTTGTCCTAGATCTAATTGAGCTGATTAAGCTTCTCCAAGGGAACCAGGGCTTTGATAAAATATACTGAGAGGGGGGGAGTGAATTATTAGATCAATTAAAATTTATCCTTTTAACACTTAAAGCAGATTAATTCCTTCCAAAACTTTTTTTGTAGATTAAACAAAACTTGCAGAGAAATAAACATTCACACAATATTGCACATAACACAACACATACATGGAAAACCCAAGATGCGAAAAAACATGATGAGAATAGCTACTAGGATCTACTATCCTAATTTAGCCTCATAATCAAATCTTTTGATTACAATGTTTAAGGGCACCAACCCTAAGGAGACGCCAATCCCCTGGTTTTAGGAGAACCCACTCCAAGGAAGAACACACTCCATACATTGAGCACCTACTTAGTTATCTGATGGAACCTACCAATCAAATTTACAATGAAACTATTAAAAAAAAATATATCGAACATAATTCAATGTTGCAACTCAATTTGCAACTACTCAATTCTTTGTTACAATCTCTGCAACTCAATTCTCTACTATGCAATTCTCTCTATTCTAAACCCTCAATTAAAACCCTTTATGATGATTTCTCTTTCTTTTTGGATTTCACTCTATCTCAGCATGTGCATTCTCTATCCACTTTTTTTTTTCTTTTACTCTACTACATGCATATATCAACACTTAGAAAAAATTCTAATTGTCCTCTTTTCTCTTACATTCATCAACAATCATTCCTACCTCAAGCAATGAACCGCCATCCAGATTAATTGTATAATCCAAATTTCTAATACAGAAACATTTTCTAGGGTTTTCTACTCGCCTTCTTCATCAACAAGCTTACTGTACATATTTGTTGAATTTTCAAGTCAGGGCAACATGTAAAACCATAAACCTAATATGCATTTAATTCCATAACCTTGTATACTTGATCCAATTATGATCTCGATCACCTTTAAAAAAAAATTCATCACTTTGCAAATCAAATCACCAATCAAATTGTCATTGGAGTAGTTGGGACAATTAATTTTGTTCATTGTGTCGGCTACAAGTCAAAAAACCTAATTCACACTGACATAGCCATTGTTGATCCTAAAATTTGAACCTAGGCTATTGATATAGCTCTTCACACTGCCTTTTTGAATGATATCCATCAATCATTCAAATTTAAAACCTAACCATATGATTGATTTTAATTTAACTAGCACTGTTGTAAACAACCATCACACTTACTTAATGTACCACGACTTTTCCTATAAGGGCATCAGCCTTCATTTATGTAATGTGAAGTCGAGGATCAATCATTCAATTTCCATCCCTTGATTTGTTAGATTTCCATTGTGTTCTCTTTTCCTATCGCAACTTCATTTGCATGGAAAGAGAAAAAAATGTGATGTGAAGAGACCTCATGATGCAATAGAAAACTGCCATTTTTTTCACAAAGCATGTGTCCACCTTATCACTCCATTGCTCTTTTGAAGAGGGGACCCACCAAAGTCTTCATCTCTAGCCTTTAGTGTATTGCTGAAAACTTCATATCTTGAAGGGGTATAAGCATGATGTGAACATTCCTCATGATGCAATCTCCTCTTCCATTTGTCCCTGCATATGTCATCCTCCACTATCCTTCTTCCCAGTACGTATTGTAGATATGAGTTGAATGATTAAACACAAAACATGATGAATTGAGGTCATACAATGTAATGCTAGTTGTTGATATCCAAGGTCCTATGCATAGACTGTTGATGTTCGAGTATCACACACCACAAATTGCATAAATCCCATTTGCTTCACAACAATGATGTGAATAAATTAAACAATGGCCATTAGATCTTCTCTGTCTAACCTCTTTTGTTGATTTTTCTCCATCACACATCATACAAAGCACATGATAAGGTAAACTTCAAAACACAATGAAAATGAATTGATTTATAGTCATTCGATCTTCAACCATTGATACACACCATTAGATCTTCCTAGGAGCATATCACACATCGCAAATTTAGCATGGTCATGGTGAAATCAAAAACCAATGCAAAGAGTTGTCACAATGCACACTTTGTCAAACTAACTGATAGCACTAGGAAAATGGGTTGGTCTCCTCAACAATACAAAGGACATAAGTTGTAACTTATGTGACCTACTACCACCATTAGACAGTCAACATCAAAACATAAAAATAGTTCATTGTCATGATTGAAATGCCTTGGGGTTTTCTACAAAACCCTACTTTGTCCAAAGAGAAAAGATAAATCAATTTTGAGCACATTTCATGTCTCCTAATCATACAGACCACACCAATCAAATCCTCTCAAAAAACCCATATCAAATTTTCTGCCAAATTTCTCCTTTGACTTCTAGGAAGTGAACTTTGCAACAACATGCCAACATTGCATGATGACTTTGCAACTTTTGAGAAACTTTTCAATATTTGCAAAACATGCTCTTCTCTCCATCATTTATCACCAACTCTTCCAAAACTAGATCCACTAGGCTCAATGACATCCCCTTTGACATCAATGAAAAAAATATTCTAACATTTGCATGGTGGTCCATGAGCTTGCATGTAGCCATCAAAGCCATCAAAGACTTATGGAGCACTCGGGTTTGACTCAATTTGATTGGTTGTGGGTTAGGTGCCCATCTGAAGGCTATGTGATTATTGAATATTTTATTCCATGTTTATGGGTTTTCCACTAAGGGGGGCATGTGTTTTATCAATTGGTTTTGCTTGTTTTTTCGATATACCATTTTTGGTACTCTCCCACAAAATTCTATATATTGGATCCTTGGGATGGTGGTTTAGTATGATTTTTTTGTAGGTTATCAAGATGAAGAAGTGTTGATAGATTGTAGAGAGGATTTTTGTATTTATGTACTTCCTTGAATATTAATACAAAGATTTGATTGTGGATTCTTTTCCCACAAGGGTTTCTCCACGTATATATTTTTTCACTTATTTGGATGACTTGTGGTATTGCAGATTTTTATTTCATTGTTGCAGTTGTCAATCCCTCAATCTTGTTATGGTAATCTTGAAAATATAATTTCAGATTTGCAATCACATATTTAAGTTCATATTTCTAAAAGTTATACCTTTATTTCCAACATTTTTAGTATTTGGGATTATGTTGGAAGAAGTAATAAGTTGTTTTTGGTCCTCTCTATCTCCTAAATAGGACCTCTTTACACCACATTGATGTTTTATGGTTGACTTGTTGGAATTAATTTTTATCTCCTATTTTGGCCAACCTAATTAATGGTTTTTGATGTTGTGAAGGATATAAATGCAAGATCATTTCAGTTGCAAAGTGAATTAATGTGGAATGAATTTAATATCAAACAAATAAGTTTGAAGGTTTGTGGAAGATAGATTAGATGTGCTTGAATGCCTTAGTCAATAGAGTGTATTGTTGACATATGTTGTAATTTCTATATCTTTTTTATCCTACTCTAAGATAGTGAGTCTCATCGGGTCTTTGTATCTTTCCATGGAGTTGTGTGCTTCAGTTTGCAAGTCCTCTTTGTATCTTTCTCTAAAGTTGTGTGTGTTAGCTTGAAAGCCTTGGAAGTGAGCCTTATTTTGTAGTGAGTATTTTATATTATGAGTTAAATCTCACCATGGTTTTTCCCTCATTGATTTTTCCATGTAAATATGGTGCTATATTATGCATGTGCGTTCATTGTATTATCTTTCATTTCTAGTGATTTGATTAAGAATTTCTGATTTTTTTATAAGTTGTTGATCCTACTAAGATTTTGAGTTTTAGTAATATTGAAGGGTTTAAGGTTTTAAGGGTTTAATTTTTTGAAGATATTGATTCACCCACCTCTCAGTATTTGGGTGTGCCTAACAACTGGTATTAGATCCAAGTTCCTTTGAAGAAGCTTAACCACTTGATAAAGGTCTTGTATGACACTTGAACAATCTTACAAGGAACCTAAGTTTGATGGATCAAACTATTCTTTCTTGAAGATAAGGATGGAAGGATATTTGTCTTCTCTAGGGTTTATTGTTTGGTAATCTATATTAGATGGGTACACTACTCCTACTACTACTTCTATAGATCTTTCTAATATTAGGTTGTATGAAAACAATTACAAGGAAAATAATGCTATCATGGGTGGCCTTGTTGATTCAAAACTTCTAAAGATAATGTATTGCAGTTCTACTAAGGATGTTTGAGAGAAACTTAACATCATCTATGAAGGATACAATAAAGTGAATAAAGCTAAGATTCAAATCTTCAAAAACAAAATTTGAGACTGTGAGAATGGAAGAGGATGAAAACATTTCTAGTTATATGCTCCTAGTGGTGAATTTGTAAGAGGCACCAAAGGTCTTGGAGGAGAAGTACAAGAAGATGAAATTGTGAAGAAAGTGTTGATATATGTCCCTAAATCTTACCGTCATAAGGTATCTTCTATTGAGGAGTCTAAGGAATTGGACAAGTATTCAATGGATCAAATGTTTTGTGCTCTCACAATCTTTGAAATGAGAGAGTTTGATAAAGATGCTCCAAAGAAAGAAGTTGCATTCAAATTGAGTAAGAAGGTAGAAGATGAAACTGCTAACCAAGATTTTGACTTTGATGAGGTAGAAGAAAACTATGTGAGAAGATTGAAGAAAGGTACTAGTTGATACAAAGTTAAGTTACCTTTCAAGTGCTTTAATTATGGAAAATTTGGTCACTTTGCATCTAAATTTCCTTATAAATAATCTGTGGATGGTAACAATAAAGATAAGTACAAAAGAAGTCTTTATTCCTTAGAGAGAAATTGTTCTTCTAAAGATGAGGATCATGATGATTCAAATGATGAAACACTTTTCATTTCCCTAAAATTTGATGATAAAAATAATGATGTTGGAAAATGTAAGAGGTACGATACCTTGCAGTGTGATAAAAATAATGAAAAATCCATGTTTGTGTAGACTGCCTAATGCAGGAGAATCTAGGGCATATAAGCAATCTTGCATCGATCTAGTTATTTCTATGGGAGTAAATGGTGACTCCCCAACACCCCCAAGAATAGTTGCTAGACCAAAACCACTTCCACAGGAGAGAGAGAATGGCAAGAAATCTTGCTTCACAATGCAATATTGATTAATGGTTGAATTGATACAAATGTACATGAGATGCCTTGCTTATAAAGGAAAGTTTGAAAGATAGGATTTGACAAGATCATGAAAAGTGTCTTAATCCTATGATATGAGACAATTAACAAATTAATCACCTAGGAATCAAGCAATCCTAGCTATATAAGATAAGTTCTAGGAAATCCAACTAAGACTTATAGAAAGAATCTTACATCCTAAGTAAACTTAACCATGTGAATATGTCCCATAATTACCTAGTGAGTGAACTACCTAGGTACAAGAAATTTATTCACACCAACACCCCCCCTTAAGTGCAACTTAGGGAGAATATTATTATGCAAACTATGACTATGGCTATGGGTCTCGGCTACTAGGCCATGTTAGGTACCCATTTACAAATGAAAATGTAAACAATCTTTTACAAGAAAAGAAAAGGAGAAAACCTAGTGGGATAAAACTCCTCTCCAAAAGAGAGAAAAAAAAACAAACATGATGTATGGAGGACTCATTGATACCCCCAAAGGACTACATCCATCATGTATATACAACCAATGACCCCCACCATAAGAGGGTAGTAGAGAGATATCCCCCCATGATGTGTAACCACCTACAAATATGGTTAATTTATGAAGAAAAAACATAATCAATGTCTACAAAAAATGTTTCTCCCCTTAGGAAGAAGATACATCATGTACAACTGCAAGAATGCTTCCCATTCTGGATAGGAATTAGGAAGAGGAATCCATATGTATGAAGATTGTGTCTCTAAAATCTGCTCATGTGTTGCCAAGTTCTTACATGATTAAGATGCCACAATCCAATCAAGTACATGCCTAATCACAAAAAACTATGACAAGCCAAGAACCAATGGAAACTAATCTTGAACAAGCTCCAAAGACAAACATGAAGTGTCAATAGTTGATCCATGATTATCATCAAATAGGAGAGATAGAACCTCAAATTGGTCCTCCAAATCTGAAATGTGAGACTCCACAAACAAAGAAGCAATGTTTGTCAAATAGGAATCCCAATCAGGAAGACTATCAGATACCTATTGCATGAATCATTGGTTGTACTCAATGTCTCGACAACAAAAGATGAAGAATCAGGAACCTTTGAAGCATCTACAATCTCCTCCAAAGGATCACAAGCATGGGTTATCAACTCTGAAGAATGAAGAAGCACATTGGAGTTGGAAAGAGGAACTTCAAGAGATGGAGAAGAATCATGGTATCCATACACCTCTCTAATGTGAGTCCAAAGAGCATGAGGACATTTGAATTGAATAAGTGTCTCCAAAATGTTATCATTTACATTTAAAAAAATAACTCTAAAGACTCTAGCCCTAAATCCTTTTCAAATGCAATACTCATCATCTGTGCTAGGAAAAGGAACTTTATTAAAAAAATAGGACAATAGATTCCACTCAGAAAAATGAGTGAGGATTAAATTACTCCATTTCCTATAGTTCCCTTTCTCCAAAGTAATTAAGAAACCCATTTTGTACACAAATATATGAGCTTGGAAGCCAAAAATGGAGATCTATATTCAACCTAGAAAAAATGGTACAAAACTACAAAATCCTTGCAAAATATTTGTACCACTAAAAAGTTGATACTTCCAACTTTCTGACAATATCTCGTTTCTGAAAAATGGTAGAAAACTGCAAAATCCTTGAAAAATATTTGTACCAATAAAAAGTTGACACTTCCATATTTCCGACGATATCTCGTTTCTGAAAAATGGCCTCTGTTTGCAAAAGTTATGATAAAATGAAAAGAACAACTATTTTTGGGCACTTATGGGCAAAATATGGCAGTACAAAGGCTAAAGAGGCTCAAATTTTTGGCTCCAACATGCTATAGGTTGGCTAAAAAGTTTAATACAAATTTTTAATAAATTAAAACTTTAAAGCATGCTAAAAAGAGGTGGTCAACTATTTTTCCTTTAATAAAAACTTAAAACAAAGTTTTCATTTAATGATATCAAGTTTCCACAATCCATAATGTAGATTTCAATATCGCTTCTAGATTTGATTGTGTTGGTGTTTTTTCATCAACATTTTGGATCACACTCTATGATCCATCATCAGGATGGTAAAGAGTTAGAGGAGAAAAAATGCTTGATTGTAGACTAACACTAGAAAAAATATGCGATGTAATTTTCTCTTTGCACCATGAATAGTACACTGACAAGACCTACAATGATATGAAGGGTGGGCAGAAAATTAAAGGGCTCTGTAGACTTTTGACAGGGTGGGTAAAACATTAACCTATCAATCAATTGTACCATATACAGATACTCAAGTGATGTGATATTCGGGTACAATCCACAAAATATGTTGCACAGAGAATAAGCCTTGTACGCCAATGCAAAAAATAAACCCCAAAATTTTTGAAATAAATTTTTCCCAACACAATATAATTTTTTCCCAAATTTTTGCAAATATTTGCACGATGAAATAATAAAAATATAGAATATTTTTTTTGAATTTTATTTTGCAAATAAATAATGATGACAACTGTACTGCTCAGGGGGTCAAATGTCTGATACCGTGTGGGAGTAAATGGTGACTCCCCAACACCCCCAAGAACAGTTGCTAGACCAAAACCACTTCCACAAGAGAGAGAATGGAAAGAAAGCTTATTTCACAATGCAAGATTGATTAATGGTTGAATTGATACAAATGTACATGAGATGCCTTGCTTATAAAGGAAAGGTTGAAAGATAGGATTAGACATGATCATGACAAGTTTCTTAATCCTATGGCATGAGAAAATTAACAAAATAATCACCTAGGAATCAAGCAATCTTAGCTATATAAGATAAGTTCTAGAAAATCCAATTAAGACTTCTAGAAAGAATCTTATATCCTAAGTAAACTTAACCATGTGAATATGTCCCCTAATTACCTGGTGAGTGAACTAGCTAGGTACAAGACATTTATTCACACCAACAATTTCAAATTCTGATACATTGGGTTACAGATTCAAGGTTTTACACCTTATGATCATTTGGCATTCTATGGTTCTTTAGATAGGGAGTTCAGCATGACAAGCATTTTTTGGTGAGACTTGCATGGAAGTCTCTTCGACAACCTATTTTAGTGTTGTTGTTCTCATCGAAGAGACAAAGCAGTGTTGATGAGAGTTCTGAAGATGTCTCTTTGGCATCCCATCAGAGTGCGGTGGAGCTATGTCTGTGAGATTCATGCTTGTCAGTAGGACATTTGTAAATTTCTCTTTGACATTTTGTGTCTATTTGACATTCCGATATCTCTTTAGGAGTTGGTGGTATCAGTGGGAGTGATGGTCATTGGCGGAACACTAGCACTTTGGTAGGAGTCAATCTTGAGTCTCAGTGATGACTTGATGGTGATGAAGTGATGCAGGAGCATCTAGGGTGTAAGAGCAATCTTGCATTGCCCAAAAAAAATGTTGTTTCTTTTCAATAAGGGATAAATTTGGTAGGGTTACTATTTTAGTAAGTTTGCATTTATGCACAGTTGGACACAAAATCTTACAAAGACCTCCAAAATGGTAAATTGAAGCTAATGGAAAAGAAATCACTTCAATACCATTTGTCATTTGAGAGATATTAAAATTTTAATTTTTGAAAATCCTAGTAAAATCTTCAGGGTCAATTTTGAGGCACTTATAGGCTCCGGATGGGCCTGAAAATTGGTGGAAAACAAAAGTATATGGCCTTGCACAAGATTTCTTGAGAACTTTCTAAAAAGGTATTATAATAGAAAATTCGACTGTCAGATCAAAAGTTATGACCCCATGAAGTTATAATACCAAAATTAATAAAATTTCAAAATATCTTCCTAAGGAAGTTACACTTTCTAGAAGATTCTAGGGTGGTTACACCTTCCAAATAAAGGATGTAAAGGGGGACTACAAAGAGGGGGCCAAAGTAGAGTAGATGGTGGATCCAATTTGAAGATTTGTAGATTTACGTAATCAGAAATCCCATGTTATGGAAAATATAATGTTATGATTTCATTTTCATTTCAATGATAATAGAAAATATTTACTTTCCTTCTTGCATTTTGTTTGTGCCATTATCTATTTTTTTTGTGAGTTTTAGATTGTAAGGGGAGTACCCTTCATCATGAAGTGTAATGGGTTTATTGACATGAGTGTGTAGTATCGACAGACACCAATCTTTGTCCTAGTGATAGGGGGATATCGGTGAGACTTGGTTGATCGGTAGGAGATATATTGAGGTCCCAATGATACAACGATAATAGAAGGAGTGCCAAGTTGAGAGATCGAGGAGTTAGAAAAATTCATAACCACATGACTTGGTTACAAAATTCATGGAACCCGTGATAGGCCGATGGAGGTAAGGACTTGAATGGTACGATGGTTGACTGAACAAAGGGTTGATGGAATGGACGAACCTAGTGGCAACAAATGGCATGATAACATTCGTTGATTCACATTGTGTTGCTAATCGACCAGGTTAAACAAATTTATGGGCATGCAAGGAATGACTAGAAAATGACTTACTAGGAAACAAATGAGAATGCAATCATGGAAGTCTATGTAACTACCCAAAGAATATGTATGGGTACTATGACAACATGGAGAGAGGAAAATCAAGGATGACATGGAGGAGGTGTACAATAAATAGAGATAGCGGAAGATAGAGAAAGGTGTGTGTGGAGTTGTTCGAGTAGCCTGTAGTGGTTGCTAGACTCGTGGAAGTCAGCTATAGGTGAATCTGTTCTAATTTTGGCATATTTGTAGATGATGTAAAAAAATCCCATTCGATGGAATGTAATGTTGTAATGTCATTTTATTAATAAAAGAAAGTGTTCTATTCATTTTTCTATGTTAATTGTGTTGTAGTGTGAATTTGAGCTCGAAAGGGGTAGACCTAGGTGTGTTCCTTTATCAATGGTATCAAAGCTAGTTGTCCTGAGTCAGTAAGAGTGTCAAACATGAGGTAGCTGCAGGAGGACCTGTGAGTGTGGGTTGAACCCAGAAGACCTGCGAGTGATGAGTTGAGAAGAGTTGCAAAAAGCATGTTTGTTGCAGACATGAAAGAGGGTTTGTAACTACTATCCTCTAGCAGAGATAAAGTTGGGTAGAAGGTGTAAAGTTCCTCCACTAAGAGAGAGTGGGTAGAGGAAGCATCTTCTATGGTCTTTGATGGGTAGAGGATGGTTGTACGAATGAGACTTTGGATAGGGAGTTCATCATGACAAGTGTGTTTCGGTGAGACTTGCATGGAAGTCTCCTCGACAACTTGTTTCAGTGTTATTGTTATCATCGGCGAGACAGAGCGGTGTTGATAGGATTTTTGAAGATGTCTCTTCAACATCCTATTGGAGTGCAGTGGAGCTATGTCTATGAGAGTCATGCTTGTCGGTAGGACATTCGTAAATGTCTCTTCAACATTCTGTGTCTATTCAACATTCTGACATATGTTTAGGAGTTGGTAGTATTGGCGGGAGTGATGATCATCAATGGGACACTAGCATGTCGGTAGGAGTCAAGCTTGAGTCTTAGCGATGACCCGATGGTGATGGAGTGTAACAGGTTCATCGGTGTGAGTGTGTAGTATCAGTGGGACATTAGTCTTTGTCCTAGCGATGGGGTGATATCAGCAAGACTTGGTTGATCAATAGGAGATGTATTGAGGTCCCAGTGATACAATGATAACAAAAGGAGTGCCAAGTCGGGAGATCACAGAGTTAGGAAACTTCACAACCCTGCAATAGGCTGATGGAGGTAGGGATCCAAATGGTGTGATAGTTGACTGAACGAAGGGTTGGTAGAATGAACGAACTTGTTGGTGACACATGGCACGATAGAATTCATCTATTAGCATCGTTGTTTCTAATTGACTAGGTCAAACAAATTTGCAGGCATGCAACGAATGACTAGAAAATGACTTACTGGGAAACGAATGAGAATGAAATCATAGAAGTCTATGTAAATACCTAGAGAATATGCATAGATGCTACAACAACATGGAGAGAGGAACTTCAAGGCCAAAAAAGAGGAGGCGTACAATATATAGAGATAGTGGGAGATAGAGAAAGGTGTGTGAGTGGAGGTGGAAGAGTAGCTTGTAGTGGTTGTTAGACTCATGGAATTTAGCTGTAGGTGAATCTATTCTAGGTTAGGAAGATTTGTAGATGATGTAATGAAATCCCATTCAATGGCATGTAATGTTGTAATTTCATTTTATTAATAAAAGTGTTCTCTTCATTTTGTTGTGTCAACCTATGTTGTAGTGTGAGTTTGAGCTAGAAAGGGGTAGACCCAGGTGTGCTCCTTCATCACTGACTTTCATGCAAAAGAAGAAGCTAATGCTTGGATGATTGATGTTGGGTATTCAAATCATATGACCAGTGACAAGGGGAAGTTCATCAACCTTAATAAATGGAATGGTGGGGCTATCAAGTTTGTGGTGATGAGTCAATATAAATATGTGGAAAAGGTGCTATAAAAATTGATGGAAAGAATAAGACTAAGGATGTCCTCTATGTCAAAGGTCTTAAGAATTATCTCCTTAGTGTTAGTCAAATGTGCAGTGAAGGACACAATCTTACATTTTTGGAAAAAGGTTTTGAAATCAAGAAGGAATGAAGATTAATTGCAGAGGTTACTAGGACATATGGAAATGTCTATCATCTAAAGGAAGCAAATGGAAGAACTTGTTTACTGAATCAATCCAGAGAATGTTGGTTGTGTCACAAAAGGATGGGACACATTAATTTTGAAAATATTGTGAAGATCAGTTCATCTCATGTTTTGAGAGACTTTCCTAAGACAACTAAGCCTACAAACACTTTATGCAAAGAATGTCAAATGGGGAAGAAGATAAGAACAAATCTCAAAACCAAGGAGTGTTCTTCTACAAAGCCACTAGAGATAATTCATACTGACCTATGTGGACCTGCAAGGATAAGTAGTCAACAAGGTGAAAGGTATTTCATGTTACTTGTTGATGATTACTCTCAAATGACTTTGGTTACATTCTTAAGAGAAAATTTAGAAGATTTTGATAAATTTAAGGTTTTCAAGTCTATAGTTGAGAATGAAATGAATGATAAGATTAGATAGAGGAGGTAAAATTACTTCAAATGAGTTTTAAAAGTTTTGTGAAGATAATGATATTAGGAGACAATTGTCTACTCCTAGAACCCCTTGGTAGAATGGGGTAGTGGAACAAAATAATAGGAATATTCAAGAGATGGATAGGGAAATGATGAAAGATGTAAATCTTCTTGATATATGGTGGGAGGATGCATTTCATAATACTGTCTATCTACTTAACAAAGTGTAATCAAGGGTCAATAACTCTAAGACCCCTTATGAAATATGCTATGGAAGGGCCCCCCATTGTTATATATTTCAGGATATTTGGTAGCAAATGCTATATTAGAAGAGATGAAAAGGACCTTAGAAATTTTGATTCAAGGTGCGATGAAGGAATCTTTCTTGGTTATTCAACCAGAAGAAAGGTGTACAAATACTACAACAAAATATTGGGAAAGATAATTGAATGAACAAATGTTAACGTGGATGAAGATTGTTGTCATATTTCACAAGAACTAGAGGTCTACGGATTTGATATGCCTCCTTATATTGAAGAAGAAGAAGAAGAGGTGAAAGAAGAGAAGGAACAAGAGTAAAAAATGACCCCTAAGAGCCCACCAAAGTGTGTATAGAGAAATCATTAAGCAAATCAGATTATTGGAGATAAGAATAAAGTGTGTTGACTAGGAGAAAGCTTGCAAGAGAAAGTGAGAGAGTGAATTTATGTTTACCATCAAAAGTAGAGACCAAATACTTTGTTGATGCTAGCGAAGATGAAGGTTGGATAAAATAAATAGAAGAAGAATTGGATTGGATAGAGAAGAATAAGACATGGGAATTGGTTCCCAAAACAACAACAAAAATGTTATAGGAACAAAGTGGGTATTCTAGAATAAATTGAATGAAGATGGTGAAGTTGTGAGAAACAAAGCAATATTGGTTTGTAAGGATTATTCACAAGTTGAAAGGGTTAATTTTGAGGAAATTTTTTCTCCAATAGGTAAATGGAGGCAATCAAAATGTTTCTTTCCTTTGCTTCTCATAATTTAAGGTCTATTAGATGGATGTCAAGTTAGCCTTTTTGAATGGTGATTTAGAGGAAGAGGTATACATTGAGAAAAAATATGGTTTCTAGCTATCTGAAGATCTAAACATGGTATACAGACTAAAGAAATTTTTGTGTGGTCTCAAGCAAGCTTCTAGAGCTTGGTATGCTAGAATGGATAAATACTTCCTTCAACAAGGTGTTAGGAAAGGTACTACAGATAGAAATATTCATATTAAGGTTGGGAAAGACAATATTTTGATATTAGTTGTGTATGTTGATGACATCATCTTTAGCAGAGGTGATAATATGTGCAAGAAGTTTTCATAAGAGATGTAGAAAGAGTTTGAAATTTCCATGATTGGTGAGTTGTATTTCTTTCTTGGGCTTCAAATTGTTCAACAAGATGATGGTATCTTTATTTCTCAGGATAAGTATGTTAAAAAGATGTTGAAGAAGTTTGGTATGGACTATTCCAAACTAGTTAGTACTCCTATGGTTATTGGTTGTCAGTTGAGCAAGAATTGTGAGTCATCAGAGGTTGATAAAACTCTTTATAGGTCTATGATTGGAGGATTGTTGTATTTGACTACTTCTAGACCTAACATTATGCATGTAGTATGTTTCATTACTATATTTCAAGCTAATCCTAAGAAATCTTATGAGAAGGAAATAAAAATGATTTTTCAATACTTGAAGGGAATTCTAAATTATGGTTTATGGTATAAAAGAGAATAATTTTTCTTTGAATTCCTATACTAATGTTGATTGGGAAGCATGTGTGAATGACCCAAGAAGTACCAATGGAAGTGCATTTCTTTTGGGAGATAGATTGGTATCTTGGTTTAGTAAAAAGTAGGACTCAATGTCTTTATCCACAATCTAAGTTGAATATATTGTTGCAAAATCTTGTTGCACCCAAGTTCTTTGGATGAAGTAGACCTAGAAGGATATAAAGGTGGTGTATGATGAGCCCATTCCTATATTATGTGATAATACCAATACAATAAAAAATTCCAAGAATTTGATGATGCATTCAAGGACTAAACATATTTATATCCGGTATCATTTTCTAAGAGAGAAGGTTAAAAAGAAAGAAGTCAACTTAGAGTATGTGCCTAAGAAGGATCATATTGAAAATATCTTCACTAAGGTTCTTTCAAAGGATACTTTTGAGTATATTCAACAAAAGTTAGGAGTTATTGACCCTCCTTGTTTTAACTATATGCATAGATGATGCATCTATCCTGGGAGAGAAATTTTATTGGAAAAACAAGGACACACAACTGAGAGGGGGGGATGAATCAGTTGTGATATAAATTTGAACTTTTCTTACTTAACTTAACTTAATCTCAGATTTGATGAATAAGCAATTAATTATGAACAATTAACACATCAGAGAGACAAATAACACCAATATTTTTTTGTGTGGAAACCTAGTTAGGAAAAAAACCACGGTGGATGTTAGTCTACAAGATTATACTATGTTAGAAGTATAAGAAGAAATAATAAAAAGAATGCACATGCATTCAGGCACATTTCCTAGAGCTCACTAATCAATTAGAAGAGAGGACTCACTGTCCAACAATAGGGTTTGGATTAAAACCATACAATATGTGAACTGAGAAAATAGCTTCTTCACAAGCCTGATTACAGTTCCAATTAAGCTCAACACTTCTTCACACTTCATACAATCTTCTTCACACTCTACTCTACAATTGAATTATATTCACAAATACACACATAGGAGAACATGAAGCATCCTTTTCATCAATGAACTAATTGCCCTTATATATCCAATACATGAGATTCCATCACTACTTTTTCACCCAAGAAAATAAAATATATTTTGCAATGTTGGCCCAAATTTACAAATAAAATTTTAATGTGAATCGACCAAGGTCAGCCACAAAATAGTGGAGACCCAAATTAACATCTCCAATGTGACAAGAATTTAATTAATTTCACCTCGAAGATCCAAAACATGCTACCATCAACATGTCGACTAGAAACATGAAAAATTGAACATGCACAAGAAAAGATCTTCAATCATGAGTTCACTGATTAATGTGGACGAACCACAAAGATAGAGAATAATCTAGAAACATCTAAGAGCACCAAGAAACAACAAAGAAGCATGCACAATAGCTGAGATTAATAGAATTACACAAACTTCATTTAGGAACACTAACAGAGACCAAAAAAACACTGTCAGACCACACCATACTCAAAACTTCATGCGAACCTCTGAAACTTCTGGTAGATGATCTAGATAGACTCAAAAATAAACCATTTAATCCAAATTAGATAATCTTTAGTGTACATAATAGGACACTATCATGACTTGCACAGTTCCACTGGGAACACATACCACTTCCTTTTAGAATTTTCTCAATATCCTTGACATATACAACAATTGATACACCAAATGCTAATAGTGTTGACATCAATGACAACCACATATCAACAACCATATCCAAAACATCCAAAAATCTCCCCCTTTGGCATTGATGGCAACACATGATGTGAAAAATACCACCAACCCAACCAACTTACTTCTCTTGCACTTCTCCTCTTGAAAATATTTTTCACACTACACTTCTCTCCCTTTGACATTAATCACAAATGTAACAATGACCTTTCCATGCACATGCTCTAACCCCATATCTAACTACTCCCCTTGAGTAGCATCCATGGAAACATCAATCCAGATCATAATATAGTAATGAAGCTCATGGATTGATGCAACCAAATGCATCATTTAGTTTTTATTAGGAGGGGTAATTACCCCTAGCATTCCTCTGAGATACTCAAAAGTATCCTTTGGTAAAGGGTTAGTAAATATATCTGCAATTTGTTCTTTGGTAGGAACATACTCCAATATAACTTCTTTCTCATTCAATTTTTCCTTTAATAAATGAAACTTGATTGATATATGTTTAATCTTAGAGTGTAATACTAGATTCCTTGAAATATTTATTGCACTTGAATTTTCAGTGTATGTCAATAGGATCTTCATATATCACTCTGATATCTCTCAACATTTGTTTCATCCATATCACTTGAGTACAATTATTGGCAACATCAATGTATTCTACTTCAGTAGTAGATAGAGAAATTGAGTTTTGCTTTCTAGTCAACCAAGATACTAGCTTATTTCCTAGGAAGAAAGCACCACCACTAGTACTTTTCCTATCATCTACATCACCAACCCAATCCATATCAGTGTATGCACACAAAGTGAGATCATCATCCTTTGGATACCAAAGTCCAAAGTCAACTATTCCTTTTAGATATTTGAAAATTATTTTTATAGCAGTCACATGTGATTCCTTTGGATAAGCTTGAAACCTAGCAACCATACATACAACATTCATAATGTCTGGTCTAGTCTGTGTAAAGTAGAGAAATCCACTAGTCATTGAACTATACCAAGTTTGATTTTACTTTGGAGAATCATCATTCTATGTCAACTTACATCCAGTCACCATGGGTGTACCAATAGGTTTGGAGTCATCCATTCCAAACTTCTTCAATAGTTCTTTCACATATTTGGACTAAGATATGAAAATCCCCTAGTCCAACTATGTAATTTTCAATCCTAGAAAGAACTTTATCTCACCAATCATTCTCATCTCAAATTCACTCTTCATTTCATCAACAAACTTCATGCATGGATTATCATCTCCTCCAAAAATGATATCATCAACAAAAACTTCTATAATCAACTCCTTATCATGATCTAACTTGAAGTATTTTTTACTATCAACAATACCTTTAATGAATCCAAGCTTCAATAGATATTTTTCCAATCTAGCATACTGGGCTCTGGGGGATTGCTTAAGTCCATACAGAGCTTTTTTCAATCTAAAAACCATATCTCCCTTGTATGTTAGATGAAATACATCCAATTGGTCAATGTACACTTCTTCTTCTAGTTCTCCATTCAAAAATGCAAACTTCACATCCATTTGATAAAATTTATAATTCTTAGGTGTAGCATAAGAAAGAAATAATTTCATAGCTTCAATTCTAGATATAGGGGCAAAGGTTTCTTCAAAATCAATACCTTCCATTTGAGAATAACCTTTACATACTAGTCTTGCTTTATTTCAGACCACTTCACCTTCTTCATTCAACTTGTTTCTAAATATCCATTTGGTACCAATCACATTTTTGTCTTTAGGCCTAAGAACCAATAGCCATGTGTCATTCTTCTCAATCTATTTCAGTTCTTCCTTCATATCTTCCAACCAATGTTCATCTTGACAAGATTCAATGGCACTCTTAGGTTCAATCTTGGAAATTAGACAATATTCTTCTGCAATTTTTCTTCTAGTTTGCACTCCTTTACTCTTATCTCCTATGATTTGAATTTAAGAATGATTCAACTTTACATACCTTGGAGTTTTGGGACTTTCTTGGACTTCTGAATCTTCTGATATTTCCTCCACACTTGCACTTGTCTGTGCCTCCACACTTGTCTGACTAACTTAATTTACCAGAACAAATTGAGGTTGCTTCACCAAAACATATGGAATAATCTAAAGTAGATTCGGTGTCTAAGTGTTCTTCACTTGACTTGTGTTGTCTTCATCTGAATCATAGTTGCTTCATCTGGATGATTTGATAGAGTCCTCATCAACTCTGATATTTTCACTTTCAACCATCTTTCTCAGTCTTTAATTATAGCACTGGTATGCCTTTCTCTTAGTGGAGTAACCTAGGAAAATCCCTTCATCACTTCTTGCATCAGATTTTCCTATATCACCATCTCTCCTAATATAACACTTGCTTCCAAAGATCTTAAAGTACTTAATAGTAGATTTGTGACCAAACCATAACTCATAGGGGGTCTTACCAAAATTTCCATTCACATTTACCTGATTCAAGGTATACACAACAATGCTTACCGCTTCACTCCAGTACATTTGAGAAACATTTCCTTCCATCATCATGGTTCTGTCAGCATCTAGAATTGTTCTATTCTTTCTCTCTGAAACTCCATTCTATTGAGGGGTTCGAGGAGGAAATAAATATCTTTTAATTCCATGCTCCTCACAATAAGAGTTGAACTCCTTAGAAATAAATTCACCAGCTCTATTAGATCTCAGACACTTGATTTTTAGATCTTTCTCATTTTTGTCCATAGACTTGAAACATTCGAATTTCTCCAGTGCTTCACATTTTTCTCTCAAAAATGAAACCCAAATCATTCTAGAGTAATCATCAATAACTAACAAAAAATATCTTTCTCCATGAATACTTTTGACTCTAGAGGGACCACAAAGGTCAGAATGTAGCAACTCCAACAAATTATTTGAATGAAATTATTTGATCTAGAAAGAGACTCTAGGTTGTTTACCCATCTAACATTCCTTGTAGATTACATTAGTAGGCTTTACTAATTTGGGCAGATCTCTTACTACTTGAGTAGAACTTATCTTGATAATGTTGTCAAAATTTACATGACACAATCTCCTATGTCACAACTAGCTTTCATCTATTTGAGCAATCAAACAACTTCAACTATTAGTATTCAAGTGAAAAATGTTACCTTTTTTCTGTTTTCTTGTTGCAATCATGTTCTCAAAACTTCCATGTATCTTGCATCTTCCATCTTTGAATTGTAGATCATATCCCTTGTAGACCATCTGTCCAACACTCAAAAAATTGTGCTTTAGGCCTTCAACATAGAGTACATCATCAGTGTTGTCCTTACCACCAAGGAAAATAAATCCTTTGCCATGAATCACACTAGCATTGTTATCTCCAAATCTTACAACCCCACAATCATACTTCTCTAGACTCACAAATTTTCTTTTATCACCAGTCATATGATGTGAACATCCACTATCAATGAACCACTCATCTTTTTCTTCAACTTGAGCTGCAAGAGATTTTTCATCTTTAGTAGATTCAGTAACCATAGGATTTTTTTCAATGGTATCAATGAAATCCCAATCATCTTCTTTTACATTATCTTTATCAGACTCATCATTAGTCATTGCTTCTTCAACAAAGTAGCATCTCTTTGGGAATCTAGACTTCTTAGGCTTAGATATAGAAACTCTTTCAAGACATCTTGGTGCAAAATGACCTATTTTACTGCATGAAAAACATTTAATAGGTAATACATCTTCATACTTACCTTTTCCTCTCCCTTCTTGCTTTGCAATTAGTGCCTCCAATTCTTCTTCCTCTCTTTCTTTATCTTCAAGTTGTTTCAGTTCTTCATCATACTTGGATACCTTCCTAGAGCTCTCTCCTAGACTATATCTTTTTTTGTTACTTCCGAAATAAGTAGCCTTGAATGCAGATTCAGTCTTTGGTGTAGATTCACCAAATTCACTTATCTCAAAAGTAGCAAGCTTCCCAATTAGCGTATATCTTGTCATCTTGTTTATTGATCTGAACCCTTCAATAGCATGAACCTTCATTTTGTAGGAAGGAGGAAAGGATATGATTACTTTGGCCACAATTTCATACTCATCCACAGAACCATTGGCACATGTAATACCCATCACTATCTCATTTACTCTCTACATAAAAGAAGTGATATTCTCATCCTCACCCATCTTTAGATTCTCATACTTTCCTTTCAAGCTTTGTAGCTTAGCCATCTTCACCTATGCATCTCCTTCATACAAATTTTACAATTTCATCCAAATCTCATGAGCTATCTACAGACCTACCACATTAGCCATCTTTGAATCTATCAGGGAACTCACCAAAGCTTCAATAACCCTGATATTACTTTCAACATCTTTGATCTCATTAGCAATGGAGGGGCCATTCTGAGGAAGTGTATATGGATCTTTTTTAATCTTCTAGAAGGCATCACCAATACATCTTAAGTGACATTGCATCCTAACTTTCCACAGTGAATAGTTAGTGCCATCAAATCTAGGACTATCCTTCTTGAATGTTGCCATTCCGGATCACCTCAAGCTATTAGACTTCTTCAGAGGAACTAACTTTGATACCAATTGTTGGAAAAACAAGGACACATAACTGAGAGGGGGATGAATCAGTTGTGACAAAAAATTGAACTTTTCTTACTTAACTTAACTTAATCTCATATATGATGAATAAGCAATTAATCATGAACAATTAACACATTAGATAGACAAATAACACCAATATTTTTTATGTGGAAACCTGGTTAGGGAAAAAACCATGGTGGATGTTAGTCCACAAGATTATACTTTGTTAGAAATTGTATAGGAAGAAATAATAAAAAGAATGCACACGCATTCAGGCACACTACCTAGAGCTCACTGCTCAATTACAAGAGAGGACTCACTGTCCAACAATAGGGTTTGGATTAAAATCATCCAAGATGTGAACTGAGAAAATAGCTTCTTCGCAAGTTTGATTACAATTCCAATTAAGCTCAACACTTCTTCATACTTCGCACAATCTTCTTCACACTCTGCTCAACAATCAAATGATATTCACACATACACACATAGGACCACAAAAAGCATCCTTTTCATCAATGAACTAATCTCCCTTATATATCTACTACATGACATTCCATAACTACTTCATTGGCCAAGAAAATAAAATATATTTTGCAATGTCGGCCCAAATTTACAAATAAAATTTTAATGTGAATCCACCAAGGTCGGCCACAACATAGTGGAGACCCAAATTAACATCTCCAATGTGACAAGACTTTAATTAATTTCACCTCAAACATCCACAGCATGCTACCATCAACATTTCATCCAAAAACATGAAAAACTAGACATGCACAAGAAAAGATATTCAATCATGAGCTCACTGATTAGTGTGGACGAACCAAAAAGTGTTATGCCCTTAATATTAGTGTACATCAGGTTATGAATAGTTGGCTTGTGGCTATCTTAACTCTCTATTAAGTCATATTATTATTATTATATTGTTATTTAGTTGTTTAGGTCAGCCTAAGACTTATATAGATGTGTCTAAGTCGGCCTAGGTGATATCCTAGGCATAAATAGGTATATATAGGAGGTTGTGAGTCTTGTTTCATCATCAAGTTGTGAAGTGTGTTCTCATTAGAGATATTTGGAGGTTTTCCCCCTTGAAGTGGCTTGTTATTCTCAATTATTATCAAGTATTTGTAGCATATTTCATATCATATTCTTCTATTGTGCAAGTTATTTCATAATGTAGTGGTATCAGAGCGTGATCTTGGCACCATAGAAGCAAGGTTTTTTTCTCAATTTTGGAGGCAATTTTGGAAGAGCATATCTTTCAGATTTTGATGAATTTTTTTCTGATTTTTAAAGGGTTTTTGAAGAACATATTAAAGAAGATAAAATCCATATTTTAGAATAATTGGAGCAAAATTAAGTGAATTATTGCAGAATTAGGATTTCTACACAATTTTTTTGGAATTTGTATATCTCGCACATCTTGTCGAATTGGAGTCTTATTTTTATTGGGTTTTTGAAGAAATACTAAAGGATATTACAATAAAAAATTCAGATAATTTAAGTTTCATTTATGTTATTTATTTCAAAAATAGTGGTTCCCATCATGACGAGGCCTGCAACAAGGGGAAAAAAAATGTTGTCACTCTGGGGAAGACTCCTGATAAGAATGGGGTAACAATAGAGGATATTACTCTTAATGAGGAAATAATTAAGGTCAAGGAAGAAATTTCCTCAATGATATGGATATGTGTGACCTAAGAGGAGATATATCAGACATACGAAACATGTTAAGCACCTACATGGTTGAACCAAGAAAGGAGTTCTCAAGTGAACAAGGTGGAAATTCTAGGTCAGCTAACATTGACACAAGCTTTAGTACTCCTATGGGATCTAGGAATTTATTTCCAAAGGTGGATATGTGCAAGTTCGATGAAAAGGATCCTCTAACATGGATAAATCAACTGTAATTTTTTTTTTAAGTGCACCAAATACCAAATGGATAAAAGGTCATGATGGCTTCCCTATATCTAGAACGAAATCAATTCATTTGGTATTGTTGGCTTTGAAATCATCGAAGGAAAAATGGGCTCACTATCTCATGGTTAATTTTTATGGAGGAACTCCAAGAACAATATAGCAATAGCATGACAGAAAAATTCTTTAGCCAACTGGCTAAACTTCAACAAATAGGATCAATTAAGGATTATATTCAACAATTCCAAAATCTATCCTTAAGAGTGGATACAATTATAGAGGAAAACTTGAATTATTTGTTCTTGGGGGGTCTAAGGATCACATTCAACATTAGGTACACATGTTTAGCCCTAGCTCCATAAATGAGTCTTTTAGCTTAACACGTAGGGTAGAGGAGAAGTCTTTGATTTGTAAGAAACAAGGGGCTAATGTGACAAGAGAGAAAGGATATTCAATACAACCTACTAGGTTGAATCCACAACAAATTGAGGAAAAAAGAGAAAAAGGGTTGTGTTTCAATTATGATAGAAAATACAATCGAGGACATCAATGTAGTGAAAAGAAATTGTTCTATATTGAAGGTCCAAGTGAGGAAGAACTAGAGGAGGAACCCATACTAGAGGATGAAAGGGAGTCAAATGATGAATCACGTGATTCTCAACCAATCATTTCTTTTCATGTACTCTCAGGTTTCAATGCTCCACAAACTCTCAAGGTGGTGGGGTTCTTAAAGAAGTAGAAGGTAACAGTGTTGATTGAATCAGGTAGTACTCATCATTTCATCAACAAAAGGTTAGCTACTCGTCTAAATTGTTTTATATATCCAACTCTAGAGTTTCTGGTTTTGATTGTAGATGGTGGTACAGTTATTTGTTTAAGGAAGTTCCATAGCATTAAATTATCCATGGGATATTATCAACTTGATACCCCAATGTATGCGATATTCATGGGTGCAACATATATTGTTTTGGGAGTACAATGGCTTACTACATTGGGAATGATTGAGATGAACTTCCAAGAACTATTCATGAGGTTTGAATCAGAAGGAAGGGTAGTAGATCTAAGGGGGTTGAAGGAAAATCCCCACAAATGGTAATCTCTCATCAAATGCAAAAAGTTTCTTAAGAAAGGAGTGGATGGATTTGTGGCCCAACTATGTTCATTAGAAGTCTCTCAATCTAATTCTCCTACTCATCTAGATTTGCAAGCTATAATTGATCGTCACTCAGTTGTTCTTGGAGATATTCCTAAAGGAATTCCTCCTAAGAGGGATCATGATCATGCCATATAGTTAGTTCTAGGTAGCCAACCATCTAACATCAAGCCTTATAGGTATCCACACATACAAAATAGTGAGATATAAAAAATTGTTGAGGAGATGCTAAAGGAAAGAATTATCAGGCATAGCCAAAGTTCTTACTCCTCACCTTTGGTGATAGTGCATAAGAAGGATGATACTTGGTGCATGTGTCTAGATTATAGAGTGTTCAACATGTACACCATTAAAGATAATTTTCTTATTCCAGTCATTGATGATTTTCTAGATGAATTGAATGGAGCCGTGTAGTTTACCAAGTTAGATCTTAGATCTATTTATCACCAAATTCGGATTAAGGAGGAAGATATTTGTAAGATAGCATTTCAGACTCATGAGGGTCATTATGAATTTTTGGTGATGCCATTTGGTCTTACAAATGCACCATCTACATTCCAAAGTTTGATGAATTCCATTTTTAAGAAGTTCTTGATAAAGTTTGTGTTAGTATTCTTTGATGATATATTGATTTATAGAAAGACTTGGGAAGAAAATTTGCAATATGTGGATCAAGCACTACAAATACTTGAAGATCATAAACTCTATGCTAAGCCATCCAAGTGTGCTTTTTTCCTTAAGTAGGTGCAGTATTTGGGACACATAGTTACACATGAAGGAGTAAAGGTGGACCCTAACAAAATTAAGGCTATCATGGAATGGCCTATTCCAAAAACCATTAAGAAACTAAGGGGTTTCTTGAGATTAACAGGGTACTATAGAAGATTTATGAATAATCATGGTCATATAGCAACACCTCTCACCACTCTATTGAAGAAGGATTCTTTTCATTGGAACGAGTCTGCCAATACAACATTTCAGAGATTGAAGGAAGCTATGTGTACAACTCCAGTGCTTGCCACTCCTGACTTCACCAAGAAATTCATTGTGGAATGCGATGCTTCTAGAAATGGGATAGGAGCAGTGCTCATGCAAGAAGGTTGAGCGATTTCTTTTGGGATTCATCAATTAAAGGGTAAGCATCAACTAAAACCTATTTATGAGAAGGAAATTCTAGTAATCCTCCATGTAGTTAAACAATGGATGCCTTATCTTTTGGGTAGACACTTCAAGGTTAAGATAGATCATGATAGCCTAAAATATTTTTTGGAACAAAGACTATCTTCTAAAGAGCAACAAGAATGGGTCACTAAGATGTTAGGATATGACTTTGAGATTGTATATAAGAAAGGGTAAGAAAATATTGTAGTAGATGCACTTTCAAGGAAGGATGAGAAAGATGAAGCCTTATTGTGTTCCCTTTCAATATTACAAGAAAATTGGGTGGAGGAAGCCAAAGTAGAGTGGCAAAATGATGTTGAGACAAGTAATCTCATCAAACAATTAAAAAGTGATCATAGTAGTTCAAAAAAAATTTGTTGGAAGGGAGATACTCTTTGGTATAAAGAGTGTTTGTATCTCTACAAGAATTCCACTCTTAAACACAAGATTCACATAGAGTTGCATGAGTCTCTAGTGGGTGGTCATTTAGGATCTTTGAAGACATATCATCGAGTCAAGCAAGATTTTTTTTGGGAAGGGCTAAAAGGTGATGTTCAAAAATTTGTGGCTGAATCTTTGGTTTGTCAAAGGAATAAAGGGGAGACAATTAAGACACCAGGTTTCTTGCAACCCTTATCTATTCCTAGCCAACGTTGGGAAGAGGTATCCATGGACTTCATCACAGGGCTTCCCAAATCTAAAGGTCATAATGTCATCATGGTAGTAGTTGATTGCCTCACTAAATATGCACATTTCATTGCATTATCACATCCTTTTATAGCAAGTGCAATGGAAAAAGAGTTTTTGGAGAATATCCAAAAGCTACATGGTACACCTAAGGTTATTGTTAGTGATTGTGATCCTATATTCACTAGTCACTTTTGGAAAGATTTATTATCATGTTTGGGTACTCAATTGGCTCATAGCTCTTCATACCACCCTCAATCAGATGGGAAAATTGAGGTTGTTAATAAGTGTTTGGAAGGATATCTACATTGTTTCACTTCAGAGAAATAGTCTCAATGGGTAGATTGGCTACCACTTACAGAATGGTGGTATAACACTTCTTTTTATAGCTCATCAAAAATTTCTCCATTTTTGGCACTTTATGGATATCATCCTCCTTCCATCACATCATCAATAAAGGTGTCACCAAGAGTTTAGGTAGTAGAAGACCACTTGCTTCATCAACAACAAGTACTTTCAAGACTCAAGGAGAATTTAGCCATGGCACAAAATTGAATGAAACAACAGGAAAACCAACATCGTAGTGAAAGAAGTTTTGAAGTTCGGGATTGAGTCTTCTTGAGATTTCAACCTTATAAGAAAATCTCACTAAAGCAACAAAAAAATAATAATAAGTTGTCTCCATGGTATTATGGTCCATACCAAATTATGCAAAAGATCAATAGTGTTGCCTACAAGCTAGAGTTTCCACCAACAACAAAGGTACATCTAGTTTTTCATGTTTCTTGTTTAAAGAAGGTAATTGGGCATAATATTCCCACTCAAACAAAACTACCAAAGCTCGATGAAGAAGGAAGAATCATTTTGGAACCAGAGTGCATTCATCAAACACACACAAACAAGTTGAATAGAAATCTCACTAAGTATCTCATCCAATGGAAGAATTTACCAATTGAAGATGCCACATGGGAGGATGAGGAGTTCATTCAAAATAATACAAACTTGATTAGAATTGAGGACAATGCTTCTTTGAAGAAGGGGGGTATGCTACACCCTTAATATTAGTGTACATTAGGTTATGAATAGTTGGATTCAAGTTATTTCATAATACAAAGATAGAGAATGATCTAGAAACATCTGAGAGCACCAAGAAACAACAGAGAAGCATCCACAACAATTGAGATTAATAGAATTACACAAAATTCATTCAGGAACACTGACAAAGACCAGCAAAAGACTGTCATACCACACCATACTCAAAACTTCACTCAGACCTCTGAAACTTCTGGTAGATGATCTAGATAGACTCAACAATAAACCCTTTAATCCACATTAGCTAATCTTCAACGTACATAACAGGATTCCATCATGACCTACACAATTCCACTGGGAACAAAAAACACTTTCTTTTACAATTTTCTCAATATCCTCAACATATACAAAAATTGATACACCAAATGCTAATAGTGTTGACATCAATGACAACCACATATCAGCAACCATATCCACAACATCCAACAAATTCAAGTCATATCCTTTTCTCCTAGGTTAATTTGGGCTACCTCTATGGGGGAGCATGTAGTTGGTTGGTTATTTCTCTTAGGGGGGCATTAAGGAAAAGTGTAGTTGATTCTAAAGGGGGAGAATGTTGTTGATAAGGGGAGCATGAAGGAATAGTGCAATTGTTGAGTATGTGTTGATGTTTCTAATTGAAGATATTTTTTTCCTTTTTCTTTGATGTCAAAGGGGGAGAATGTGCAGGTGTGCATTTTCATCAATGCCAAAGGGGGAGATTATTGCACATATTTTTCCTTTGGTTGTCATTATGTTGTCATTATTGTCAACATAGTTTTATGGTTGTCATTATTATGGTTGATGTTAACACCCAATTGTGTTAATGAGAGTATTTCACATATGTTAAGGTGGTTTTTAGTGATGTTGTTCATGTTCATGGTTGGATGGCGTGCCTTGTTTTATGTCATTTTAAGTAGTTTTGAGTATGTTGTTTGTCAGTAGAGATGATATCATGATAATATATCAAGATGAGGATTAGAAGTGTTGTTGATGTTGTGGAAATGTTTCTAAAGGAATTAAGCATGTTGTATTCTCTCTTTTTTTGTTCCTAATGAAGTATGTGCTATTTCCTAGAGGTTCTAGTCTTCGAAGGTCAGTGAAGGCTTCTATTGCAAGAAGTTTATTTGAAGACTATTTGGGAGAAAGATCCACATTCCTCCATTATTGAAGATGTGGTCTTTTGGTTTGGGACTTAATGTCTATGGTTTTTGCATTTTGCACTCTTATCTTTTAGGTCGCTAGTGTTGTCGAGGAGGTTTTTGGTAATTATAGTGTGTTAACAAACTAGATGCTAGTCTGGACTGATCTGGAAAATGCTTTGCATTTCTCTACTTTTATGTTTTCTCCTACAACTTGGTGGATGTGATCTCAATGTTTGTGCAATGTCTCTTTTCAACTTTCAAGTGATGGTGTTTACTACAAGTTGTTTTGTCAATGTTCTATCTTGAATGTTTGTATTTTGTATCTTCTTGAATGAAGTGTTCTATTTTTGTTTGAAGTGTAATAGATTTTTTTGGCATGATAGTGTAAAAGAAGGTTATGTAAGTATTTTTGGATGTTCATGAAATATCTATCTATGGTATCCACACCATTGGTTTATCTCTTTTGTGCCACATGTTGTTTTGAGTTGGTTTTCTAGAAACTTATGGATATTTTGTGACAAGGATTGTTATCTTTCTTGCACTATGTTCTTGAAGGTTTGCAATAGCTTTGGAGGTTGTGTTAAGTTGTTTTTTTTTTATTCCAAACCTATCTTGGTGTGATCCACATTGAGTAAATTCTAAAAGGAGTTATGTTTTCAAAATGACTAGTAATGTGATACATGTTTCATCTACATGTTTCCTTTTTGTTGAATTGGGATGATGTGTACCTACATGTGTAGTGTTTGGGATCACACTACAAGTAATAAGTTTATTTTGGTCCTCTCTATCTACTAGAAATGATTGCTTTGCACAATCTTGATGTTTTATGGTTGAATTGTTGGAATTAATGTTTGTCTCCTATTCTAAATGACCTTATTGATATTTTGTGATTTTGTAGAGGATATAAATACATGATCATTTTAGTTTCAAATTGAAGGAATGTGGAATGAATTAAATATCAAGTAGATAAGTGTGAAGGTGTGCAGAATATCTAGATTAGATGTGCTTGAATACCACAGTTGTTAAGAAAACGTGTCTCAACCTTGAAATTACATAAGGTATTGTTCAACCGATAATAAAAGAGGGGGAGCATGGGGGGATCCCCCCATTAGGGGTTCATTCATCATTAATTATGGACCATTCATCATTAAGTATCATATCCAAAGTTCAATATTTTATTATCTTGAGTTACCCTAGAAGGAAACCCTATCTTATAAGGGTGTTATATTACACTTGTGTATTGCAGTGTATTTTGAGAGTCTGATAGTGGTTGTGTTGCCTCTGGATCTCTGACTAGTGATACTCCTATGAGAAGCTTGATTTGCAAGTATATTGTAATCTTTGTTATTGTTAAATAATATATTGGGTGGATTTTGGAGTGTGGGGTTTTTCTTCCGAAATGGTTTTCCCCACATAGATCATTTTTTTGTGGTATGCATGATATTTGTGTTTATTTATATTTAAGTTTTTGTAACTATTAAATATCTATAATTTTTTTGCATTATTCTCCTCTCAATATTAGTGTAGGAAGTTGTTCCACTACCTTAGCTACCTTACATAGCCAAAAAAGTGTATTGTTGACATATGTTGTAATTTCTATATGTTTTGTATCCTACTCTCAGATATTGAGTCTCATTAGGTCTCTATATCTTTCCCTGAAGTTGTGTGCTTTAGTTTACAAGTCCTCTTTGTATCTTTCCCTAAGGTTGTTCACCTTAGCCTACAAGTCATGGCAATGAGCTTTGTTTTGTAGTGAGAATTTTATATTATGAGTTAACTATCACTGCGGTTTTTCCCTCATGGGTTTACCACATAAATCTAGTGTTATTTTGTGCATGTGTGTTCATTTTCTTATCTTTCATTTCTGGTGATTTGATTAGGTATCTTTGATCTGTTTATAAGTTTTTGATCCTACCAAGAGTTTAAGTTTGAGTATTGTAGAAGGGTTTAAGGTTTTAATGGTTTAAGTTTTTGAAGATACTGATTCACCCCCCCTCTCAATATTTGGGTGTGTCTAACATGTGTATTCTAATACATACTCATTAATGAAGAATGGAGTAAGATATAAGCTGAAACCATTGAAAGAGGAAATGGATAAGGTTTACAGCAATGCGAGGATTTGTGTAGTTGATGCTAGGAAGTTTTTAGATGGCATGAAGCATGAGATTTTTTTTTTGTGATTCCAAAAGCTAAACAAGAAAAAGTGGTAGATGTTCCTATGAAAATTGTAGATTTTTTGCATGAATCTCATGAGATTATTTTAGATAATGTACCACATGGGATACCACTTGTGAGAAGGATAAGCCACCAAATTGATTTTATGCCAAGAGAAAGTTTTCCTAACAAGGAATACCATAGAATGTCTCCTACAAAGAGCAAGGAGCTGAATAGGAAAGTGCAAGAATTGTTGTAGAAGGGTTTTATTAGAGAGATACTAAGTCCATGCACAATGCCTATTGTTTTGGCACCAAAGAAAGGAGAAGGGAGAGTTTGCATAGATTCAAGGACCATAAACAATTTCACTATCAAATAACTATTTCTATTTCTAGGAATGGATGATATCATGGATTGTTTGAGTGGGGTTAATACTTCAGCAAGATTGACTTAAAGAGTGACTACCATCAAATACAAATTAGAGAAGGTGATGAGTGGAAGATAACATTCAAGAATAAATAAGGTTTGTATGAACATGGTTGGTCATGTCTTTTTTACTAACCAATGCATGTAGTATGCTTCATGAGATTGATGAATGAGGTATTGAAAGAGTTTTTGGATAGATTTTCTATTTTTTATCTTGATGACATATTGATATTTAATAATAAATTAGAAGAACATTTGATGTATATCATATTTATTTTTGAAAATTTGAGAGAAGAGAATTTGATCATGAACTGGAAGAAGTACATATTTATGAAGGAGTTTGGTATACTTGGGATTTGTTCTTTTAGGAGAAGAAATCAAGGTGAATCCAAAAAAGGTGAAAGCTATCTTAGAATGACCTACACCTAGAAGTGCTACAAAGGTGCTCAATCATTTCATGGTTTGGAAAGTTTCTATAGGAAGTTTATTAGAGGTTTCAGTAGTATTTTTGCATGACTAAATAATATAATAAGAGGGGACAAAAGATATTTTAGATGGACTAGAGAGGCAGAAACACATTTTGATTTTTTAAAGGCTAAAGTGATCGAGCAGTGGGTTTTAGCACTTCTCAATTTTAGTAAAGTATTTGAAGTGGATTGTGATGCAAGTGGTAATGCTATTGGAGTTGTTCTAAGTCAAGAAGGTAAACCCATTACTTACTTTAGTGAGAATTTAAATGATGCAAAGAGGAAATATTCAGTTTAGGATGAGGAATTTTATGCTGTTGTTCAAGCATTGAAAAGTGGAGACGCTATATTTTCCTAAGGAGTTTGATTTTTTAACTAATAATCAAGCACTTTAATATTTGAGTATTCAAGGGAAGTTAAATTAGAGGCATGTGAAATGGGTAGAATTTTTACAAAGTTACACATTTATTTTGAAGAATATAAGTGGTAAGTCTAAGAGGTTTGCAAATGCATTGAGTGGAAGAAAAGGTTTGCTAACTGGAATATAGGTTGAAGTTGTTGGATTTGATGAATTGAAGGAGTTGTATGAAGAGGATACTAATTTTAGAGAGGCTTGGAGAGCTTTCAAATAACCTATTCGAGCTGATACAACAAAGTGGTTGGATTACTTAATCCAAGATGGTATGTTATTAAGAGGTAATAAATTGTGCATTTCTAGAAGTTCAATGAGAATAAATTTGGTTAAGGAAAAACATAGTGGAGGACTTGCAGGGAATTTTGGTTCTAATAAAACTATAAAACTTATTGGAGAACAATATTATTGGACTCAATTGTATCAAGATATCATAAAATATGTACAAAGTTGTAGGATTTGTCACATGGAAAAAGGGACTAGTTAGAACATGAGTTTACATCAGTCTTTACTAGTACCCGAGAGGCCATGGGAAGAGATTAGTATGGACTTTGTTCTTGGTTTACCATGGACCTAAAAGGGATATGATTCAATATTTATGGAGGTATATATATTTTCTAAGATGGCTCATTTAATTCCATGTAAAAAGACTAATGATGTTGTGCATGTTGCAGAGTTGTTTTTCAGGGAAGTAGTGAAGCTACATTGTCTACCAAAGAGCATAGTTTTGGATAGACACAACATTTGTGGGATAATTTTGGAGGAATTTATGGAAGAAGCTAAGGAATAATTTAAAGTTTTTTTCAACCTACCATCCTCAAATGGATGAGAAAAAAGAGGTGGTAAATAGAATCTTGGGAAATTTGTTGATATTTCTAGTTGGAGACAAGCCAAAGGGGTGGGATTTGACTCTACCTCAACCATAATTTGAATATAACAACTTGGTAAATATAATTACAAGTAAATATCCATTTTAAATAGTTTATGGTAGCAACCCAAGAGATGTTTCAAATTTTAAAAGTATTGATAAAAGTGAAAAGAAAAGTGTTGAAGTAGAGGACTTTACGGATCACATGAAGAGCATACATGAAGAGGCAAGAAAACACATCAATAAAATGAATTTTCAGTATGTCTATTTGAAGAGGATATATAAGAAGTTTTAGGTTGATGATGAGATAATGGTACACATGAGGAAAGAAAGTTTTCCATTTGGTACCTACAAAATCCTAAAAATGAAGAAGTTTGGGCCTTGCAAAATTGGAGCAGGCACGATTTAGGTAATGCATATGAAATAGAGTTTCCTAGTGAGCTTAACATTCACCTATATTTAATATTTTTGATGAAAAAAGTTTCGTGAAGTTGAAAGTGATGAAGGTACAATAGGTGAAAAAATACATACACTAGCACCTACTTCAGAGAAGGAGAAGACAAAAGTGATTTTGGACAACATGGTGAGTAAGAGCACAAGGAATAAGAAATATTTGAGTATCTTGTAAAATAGTTTGGGAGACCTATAGAAGAATCATCTTGGTTGTTAGAAGCTAAGGTTAATTGTCTTGGTTATCCTTTTGAGAAGTGATAGGGTCACTCTTTTTCTACCATGGGTTTCTGATGCAAGCGCATCTATGGTTTCCAACTAACTTGCATCATAAATTTTAACCTATTTTGGAGTGATTTTTTTGGTTAATTTGGTGTATTTTATTCATTTAATTGTCTGAAAAAATCAAAATTGAATAATTGGAATTTTTTGGTTTGCAAATGACAAATTGGGAAGAATTTTGAAAAACCATGCATAAAATTATTAAATGCCAAAAATAAAATTGGGGTTGTGGGATTCTTGGGAGTTATGAATTTTGGATTTTATTTAATATTCCATGATGCTACAGGAAATAATGGGATTCCCAAGAGGCATTTGACTAGAAATTTGAATTTAAATTTCAAATTAGAGATTGGGTGAATAATTGTGTTAGATATCAGGTGTTTACTTGGTTGGGAGTGATGTAAACATGCACTAGGGTGTTAGAAATTTATAATTGATACAATTAACTTATTTTTCTAGAAGAGGGCATGGAGTTGGAGGTTTCTAAGTTGTTGGAGTTGTGGTTGTAGGAGTTTTCGTTGTTAATTTTATTTTATCTTCATTCTTGGTTCTAGATTTTGGGCATTGGAGGTTTGGGAAGAGCTTTCTTGGGAGAATCATTTTCAAATTGAAATTTTCAGGTTTAAGACAAAAATGAGTAGAAATTACTTTGGTAAATGCTTGGAGTTGAGCGTTCTTGATTTCCAGAATATAGTTGTAGGTCAAGAAGGGAGAATTGCAAGAACTTGGAGAAACAAGGGGACATTCTTGTAGGTGATGTTGTTGCCTATAACAACAAATCATTTTACTAAAAATTTCATGTATTTCTTAGTATTCATGGCTTCCATTGTAATCCATTTAAGAATGAATGCAATTCATAGAAGTTGCAGGATCCATTGAGCAATTACAATTTATAGTGTGTTTTTGCTGGTGTTTAATTTATTTTAATTTATCAAATTACTTCTTGTGTGTTTGGAGTTTTTGAGAGTTGCACAAAACTCTCTTGCATCACTAAATATACACTAGTGTTAAAGATAGTCAAATTAAGTAAAAATGGTAGAAGATGAGCTAATATTGGAACCATTAAAAGGATTGTGTGGGAAAATTTTGAAAAAATGATGTAAAAAATATTTAAGATATTCAAGATTAAATAAGCATTGGTAGAGTCAATATTTTTTATATAAGGAAATTTTCTAGCATTAGGTTCCTCGAGAGAGTAACAAGTTCTTGACTTAAAAAAACCTTGGGAGATTATACCTAAAATATAATTAAATTAAACCAAACACATCATTGTTCATGAAGATCATATGATTGAAATAAAAGAGAATATGGAGCACTTATATATGGATATTGTTGAGTCTAGTTAATTCTTTATCAATCTAGGAGTGCTACATAGGCTTGTGCAGATGGAGTGGTTTGTATTTATAGAATTTTTTCCTCTTAAAAGATAAAGTTTCCTAAATGAAATGCACACCTACAATGAGAATTAACAATGGATAATGAGAAGAACGAGTTTAGATCAAAAGAAAATTTTGAGGTATACTAATCTAGTGCAAGGGATTATACTAATCTAGTGCAAGGGATTATACTAAAAAACTTTAGTAACAAATCAAATAAATTGCTAAAGATTATATTAAATATCAAAAATAAATGATAGAAATTAAAGCTACTAGATAAAACTATTAGAAATACTAAAATGAAAATTAATATTAAAATGTAAACTTAAAATGAATTCAAATATACTTTTATACTAAAAATAAAAACACACACACCATTATCATGTAAAAACTAAGATACAAAAAATGTGTTACTAATTATAATCATGTACAAGTTAATATAGTAAGTGTATTATTTGTGTTCTTAGATTTTCTCTTGAAATGATTTTCTAAGGTACATCTAGTGTTTCATGTGTAAACTACTTTTTCTATTCTTTTATATTATGGAGATAAATTCATTTAGCATAATCCCTTTTGTATTGATAAATAATTAAGTTTCATTTCTTCTTTTTTATTTATATATGTGAGAGAGCATTTAGATCTATAATAATCTTTATATGAGTGGAATTTTTTCATCTAGATAAGTCTAGGGTTAAGGAATATGATATGGAAAACACTTCTAGGATGGTGATTAGGAAGTTCAACAATTAAAACATTGAGCTTTGGAAGCTCAAGATGGAGGGTCTCCTTGTGGTTCATGATCAATGAATTTTTGTGTTTATCTTTATTTCTTGGGGAATTAATCCAAAAGACTATGAAAACTTGAGATAAAGGAAAGAAGAACCATTCATAGTAGCCTCTCTATTTTAGTTCTTCTAAATGTCTCAAGTAAAGACATTGAAATGAAACATTGTGATAAATAAGAGGCTTTTTATTAAATAAAATTTCTCAAAAAGAAACTATTATTGTGGAAGGTGTTGTGTTCCATAAGAATAAACGATGTTGATCAATGAAAAACATTTGAATACCTTCACTATATTCATAACTCAAGTAGGATCTATGGATGTGAAAATGAATATAGACTAATGCACTACCCTATTAAATTTATTGCTCAATTTAACAGAAATATTTATTATTGAAAAAATTAGGGCCTCTATAGATTTGAATCTTCATGAGATTATTGGGTCCTTATTGTTAGAAGAGATGATGTAAAAATACATGTAAAAAAGGAAACATTCAATATTTATGAGGATGTTATTGCTAATATTTTCTACATAGGTTCTTTGTACCAACAAAATATGAATAATATTGTTTTTGGGGAATGATTAGGGAAACTAATGAATTCAATGGTGATTTTTTTTAATTGAAATTATTAAAAATTTTGATAAAAAATTATATATTAAAATTTAGGTCCATATTAAAGGTGGTTTTCTGAATTACATGAATTGTTTCATTATTTGTTGTGGTTGGTTTCCCAAGATTGAACTATTCTAAAATGATATCAAAATTATACACAACCTTAGAGTGGTGGTTGAAAAAGATAAAATAGATAAAGGGTATGTACTATTATGAAGAGAGAATATATTAGTAATAAGATCTCTTGAGAATGGAGGAAAAGAAGGATACAATGTGTATGAGTATTTTGTTACTATTCAATATTTATAGAGTTGGTGATTGGCACTAAATATCATATTTACAAGACTCTTGTTAAGTATATTTAGAGAAAGAAACTTGAAGAATTATTACTTGTCACCTTTAGATGAAAGTACAACTACATAAATAATGTTTGAATCTCTCAAATATAGATTTTATTTTTTTATTAATTTTTAGATGGTTCTATTTAATTTAACCCTTCCCACTTCTACTTATGGTGGCGATCCCCCTAAGAATGTAAAGGTTAATTTTAAAAGGTATTTGAATGAAATAGTATGTATGAGACCTAATAAGTGTCAAATAGTATCATGTGGAGTCCTAGTCCATGGCGATTCTAAGAATTGTAGAGCTAGGACATAGTGAGATGACATAATGACATGTTGTTAGTTAACCATATTGAATATTCATCTACCCTATTCTTCTAGTTTATATTTCAATATTAGAAGGAAATAGTGAGATGAAAAAATGGTATAATGTTAGTTAACCATGCTAAATACTCATCTACCTTATTATTCTACTTGATATTTTAATGTTAGTGATGTTTATTAGAAATAAGGTAGCATTTGAAAAATAAAATAGTACAACATAAATTTTGACTACAATAATTTATCTCAAATAGAAAATAAATGTAAATTTTAGTTATACACACTCCAAGTTGGTAAAATCATATTGAAAAGTCATCACCAACATTAGATGATCCTTTTTTAGTCTTTTGTTGTCCTTTTCTTAGCGTTAATTATTGTTTGGTTGTGCTTCATGCTCTATTTTTTTCTTGTACAAGGATTGGGGCCCTTTCAAAACTATGTTCTTATCTAATAAAAAATGTTTAATAGGATATATGGTACATTATTTTATCAAAATATTGATGAAATTTAGCAAACAAAGATATTATAATAACATAAATATACACACACCATTTCTATCACCTAAATGAGAAAACTCAACGTCATGGTTAAAAATTATGAGCACATGTATGATAAAATTAGAATGTTGGGATAATAAAACAAATCACTACAAAAAAAAATCATAAAATAATTTATTGAAGGAGACAAATTATAATTTAAAGTAAATTTGTGGTGAACATCACAATGTTGATAAATTTTAGTTAAACATGATGACATGAATTAATTGCTTGATACATGTTCTTTGTAAATGTCAGCAAATATATATGGAAGCCACCAACTCTTCTAAAATGACTCTTCAAGAGTTCATTATCATATCAGGAGTTGTATATTTTGTGTTTGCACTTTTTGTACCACACTTGTCAGCTATGAGGATGTGGACTGGTATTTCAGCATTTCTAACCTTCATATACATCGCGATTTTGATGAAGATCTCAATATCAGATGGTATGTGCAAAATTATATTTATTTTTTAAAGTTTTAAACTAAGTAATAAAAATATTCCTCAAAAAATTGGGATTTGAAGAAATAAATTCAATTATTTTTTTAGTACACACATTTTAATGTAATGCAATGCAATGCAAGTTTCCACCTAGAGAGAGATCATCATTAATTTTCCATCATAAATCTCTTAAGAATAAAAATGATTTTAAAAGTAAAAAGGTGACATTTTTTATTCATGTTATTTGTCTAGGTATGTCAAATTCAAAGAATTATAAACTACTTGGTTCAAGGACAGAAAAGGTTTTCAATGGATTCAATGCGATTGCATCTATTATTTTTACAAGTAATAGTGGAATGGTTCCTGAAATTCAAGTAAGTAATATCAACATATTTTCCATTTATTTAAATAATGTTAGACAATTAAAAAATATAAATTAAAGCATAAGATAGGAATAGGTTATATTTTGGTATAGAGTATACATTATTATATTTTATATTATATTCATCTTTCTTAGGTGGATATTATAGGTATTATGCATTTTATATGTAGATATGATTTAGTCAATTCCAGGAGCAAGTTGCTTTCTTTTCTAATTTTCTCTATATAGATTTTAGGAAAGTCATTAAATTTTAGGAGACTAAGTTTATACCCTTATTTTAATTCTTGTATTTTTTAAATAATAAAACTTCAAAATTACATCTAATGATTATTTAGATTGATGAATAATATACTCCTTTGTTCATTCATTCCTTTTTGACTACATGTTTTCTTTATTTAATTGCACTAGATAGGTTTTATTTAATTAAGTTTCTTTCCTTGAGCTGGATTTAATTTAACACATGTACATAATACTACATAGCATCAAAGTAGGATAGATTATGCAAACTCTATTTGTGCAAAATAAGATTTATCTACATTAGGTAGTTTTCTTTAATTTAACACATGCATTAAATCTTACATAGTATCAAAGTAGACCTTAGATTAGATTTTTCTATTGATGAGTCTAGATGTATTGAAAGAATTATGAAACCCAACATGGATCTACATTGTAAGGCTCTAGTTGGTGAAATCTTCCATCGCTGGACACAAATTCTAAACATCAAAGTATTTGAATTTGAAAACCTCTATTATGTGAAATTATTGCTTCCATTTGAGTGAAAACCTTCAAAAGTCATGGAAAATTGATGACCAATGAATTAAAATGAGAATTAAAATAGGTTAAGTCTAGACAATAATTGTTTATAACATTATCATGCCACTATTACAAAAATCAAAATTTCAACATAATAAAAAAATATTTTTAAGACCCATTTATGAATAAATGAGGTAAGTATTATAAATAATCTCATGTTAATGTATACATGTATCTAAATTCCTCCAAAAAAAAATATGCGAGCAAGAGTAAAATCTATCTCTAGTTACACAAAAGGAACCTACAAAAGAAAGAAATAAAAAATAACATAAAAAAATATTTATTAATACACTATAGAAAGTTGGTTAAGGATGCCCCTACATGAAATTCATGGTACTGACCTACAACTCTTAAATAATTACTCCTCCCATGAAGGGGTCAAGTAGTTCCTCATTAGAATATATGATTCTATTTGAATATTGTCTTCGCCTTCATGTTATTCCTATTTTTGACCTTGGAAAAGTTTAGCCAATTTTGATATTTTGTGTATTATAAGGTCCCCCTCATTTGGTAATGTCTTTCTCCTCTACAATTTCTTGGAATTTTTTATTTTTTAAATTGAGTTTATCTTCCTCATCCTTCCCATTTATTCTAATTAAGTTAGAAATTTCAAGCCCTTTAGTTTTGTACCTAGTTAAAATTGAAAGTGTCAATGAATTTTCTATGCACTTCATTTCATCCAAAAAAATTGTGCCTAGGACTAATTGAAATACTAATTAATCTCTTTTTAAATTTTTTGTAGCTTACATCTCTTTGGAAAAACCCAATTTCTTGATAACGTCTTTGGCTCCAAAATAGTTCCTCAAATCCATTTCAACACCAAAAAAGTGTTTTAGCTTCATTTGTACTTGAGGAAATTAATTTCACCATTGGAACATTATTATAATTAATTTTGGAAAATTTGATGGTTCTGAGAACCCTCTCAACTCCATGAGACATTCCAAGAGCCACACATGTTTTGAACAACATGAAAAAACCAAAATGGTTAGAGTTATAAACATGGGAAGCTTACATATTTTTAATAAATTGATCAATTCCTTTCACCTAAATTTTATTCAATGTATTGGCTCTAATAACTAAATCAAAGAATAAACACGATGAAGAATGATAGTGGAGTGATTATAGCAGGGCAAGAAGAGAGATTTTGAAATTTGAAGAAGGAAATGAGGCTAATTCAAATTAAGCAGATGAAGAGGATGATGCTCATTGGGATTGGGATTAGTGATTTTTTTAGTCGCTAATATTCACCAATTGGCTAATAGTTTGAGCTCTAATGTGACTTGAATCCCCACATTTTTACAAAATTTTATTATAGTATTATTTAAATCACAAAGAATTTATTTTATTAAAAAAATAACTCAGAAATTCGCCACAATATTTGATACCTGATTAGATCAGATTCACCTAAATTTTGCAAGTTATAGTAGAAATCTATATTAATTTTCCAATAGTATATCATAATTATTAGTTGCTTTAGGGCCATATTTCCAATCTTTAGTTTCCACCATTGATTTATAATATAATCTAATGGCCCTCATTGTATGTCACAAGGTAAAATGTACTCATGATCTATAATGCTCATGGGGCCCGAAATCAATTTTGGATCATTGATCATGTACCTATGATATGTAATGCTCATGGGGCCTGAAATTACTTTTGGATCATAAGATAAAAAATACAGAAAGAAATTTTAGGTCCCATGAGAATTATAGATCGCGAGTACATTTTACCTCATAGAATACAAAGGTATTAGGTCAACAATCCAAAAGTAATTTCGGGCCCCATGAGCATTACAAATCATGGGTACATTTTACCTCATAGAATACGAGGGTCAAATTATATTTTAAATCAATGGTGGTAAGTAAATATTATAGTCTATGCCTTTAACCCATCAATAATTTCCATTCCATAGGCCCCTACTTTTCCATAAGAATTATTTTTTAGATTGGAAGGATTCACCATCATAATTAATGCATTTTCCTATTATTTTTCAAGATTCACCAATAGAAATTAATAATTTTTCCAAAAAAGATGAAAGATTCGCTAAGATTTTATATCTTTTTTTAGGGGTGTTTCTTAAAGTTATCACTGGTTGGGATGAGTTTTTTGTTTTTGTTTGGGGTCAGGTTTCTTTGCCTCGACTTTCTATGCTTCTAGTGTTGGATTTGGCTTCTCTACTACAAGTATCTTCTTCCTATTGCAGTGAGGAGTTCTATTTGACCAAAGGCAATAGTTGTTTATGCCAATGTTTGTTTGGGAGATTTGTTATGTGCTTGCTATCATAGTTTCTTTGGTGGATATTGTTGTAGACTTGAAGTTCGAGGTGTTGCTGAGAATTGAAGTTTTGGAGCTACTTTTGGTTGTCATGGGGATTTACATTTCCATTTATGGTGATGGGGTATTCTGCCCCTATCCCATTCTTATCATTGTGGATGGGGTATTGTTTGAATATTTTTACCTCTAGAAATGTTTTTTTAGAGGTCATGGGGTAAAATTGGGAGTCCTATCCTCTAGAGTGTGGCTACAAGTCGAGGTCTTGAGAGATTTGAGCTTAATATTTTTTTTTGTTGTGAAAGCTCTATTTACTGTGATGGATTTGGCTTGGTGGGTTGGTTTTACACATGCTACTAATGTGGGTACCTATGTGGTGCATGATAGGAAGCCTCACATCATTAGTTTTTGCACCTTGGTGGTTATTGGATGTTTTTTTGGTAATATTCTCTCCTGATTTTGTTGGTTTGGGTGGGAATAGTTATTCCCAATTGTTTCTTTTTATGGATGTTGGTTGGGTTGTGCACAAAGTATTATTTAAAGAATAAGAGCTTTTTGGTGATAATGGAAATATTTTCTTCCAAAATCAAGCTTATGTGCTTGGTGCTAGTCCCTTTTAGATTTGAAGACATTGAAGTGGATGGGATTGATTTTTTTCTAGTTTCTTTGTTGGTTCTTGGAGGATTCCAAGTGTTTGGTATTATTTTTGATGATTTATGAGGGAGTGTTTTCTACCATTTTTTTATTTAAGAGAGTTTCTTTATCCTCTTTTGGAATGTGGGGATTTTGAGGTTAAAAGGGAAAAATATTTCCTCATTGTACATGGGTGTGGTAGTTGTCCCTATTTATGCTATGTGGTTGTTGGCTAGGATGTATTTTAAACTTTTCCTAAGACCTAGATGATTATGTTGCTAAAGGGAGCTAATTCAACCCTCTTGCTATAGGATGGGATGTATTCTAAGTTCTTTAATTTTCTAACTCTTGTGCTACCAAAGGATGTTGTGTTTTACCTTTCTTCTTGAGAGATGGATTTCTTGTAGGTTCTACAATCATTTTCTTCTATTGAGTTGAAGACTTCTCCTATTGAAGTGGAGATGGATGTTGTGGACTTGGTGGGAAGTTCTCTTTTCTAGTATCCTCTTCTACTATTCCTTATGAGGTGGAAGCCACTCCTATTGAGGTGGAGTTTGAGGTTGCTAGAGATTTGTGGCTTTGGTGGAAAATATATTCATATCATCATATACAATAGAGCAAATATCTCTCCTTTAGAGGTGGAAATTGAGTTGGTATGTTGGGTTGGAAGGTGATTCAAGGAGATTATTGATACCCTATTTTTTTTTATGCCTTTCAACTCTCTCATCAAGGCAGGGAGTTTGGTTGGTCTTACTAAGGTTTTTATTTTTTCATGGCTTAGGGTTGGTTGCTCTAAGTAGATGGTTTGTTGTGGCTAGGCTTGTGTTATTTCCTAGTAGATTCAAGTTTTTATGGAATTGATTTTTCTTAGGGACTTCCCCTATAGAGGTGGAGAGGAAATATGGTTGATGCGGTTTCTTGTCTCCATTAGCATTACTATTTTTTATGGCTTTAAGATTGTTTCTTTGAGAGATAGGTTTGATGTGGCCTGACTATCTTAGGTATTATTGTTGAGCTCAACTTTTTTTAAGCATGATGATGATAATTTTTGGTATTTGCATTCTTGGAAGCACATGTAATATTTTGATCTAGCTATTGGCTAGTGCTTGTTGTTTTTTCCTGCTTTGGATTTACCTTTGATGTGTATATTTCTCACTATAGGTTGACTATTGTTTGTATTTATATTATATTTGAAAGAATTTCATGTGGTTTGGGTTTCAGGTCCCAACAAAACCTACTTGTAAATGATTTTGGGTTCCTTCAAAACCTAATTTTCCCCTAATAAAAAACTAAATCAAAGACTAATCAAATATTTCCAAATAAAATGGAGGCTTCACATTGGTAAAAGGGTTAATTTAAATAACATTTACAATTCCAAAAGTGGTTCTTTGATCCTTATAATTTCTCATAGAAATTACAATTTCCAAAGCTCTAAATAGAAAATTAGTATCATGAAATGCTTAATCACCCAAAATAACAATTTATTATTGATTTCAAAAACTTTAAGAAAATTAAGAGGGTTGTTGATCTAAAAAAATTAAATTATTTTTGTGAGCTTAATTCAAAGGTTATTCAAAGTCAAAAAGATATAAATAATATTCATGTTGAAACCATCCCTTATCAAAAAAACCTCCAAATTTCACTAATTAAGAATTCTAAAAAATAAATGCACCACATTAACCAAGGATAGGGTCATGTGCTAACTTCAATTTACCCAATTTATATTCATTGAAGAATGTTTATTTTCTCATCTCAATTTTTAAAATATTTTTAGACTGCAGAAATCAAGTAGCCCCCTATAAATTTTAGTGCATAGGGTAAAATTTTTCATGTGACTGGTGATGTTGGCATGACACACCCTCTGGTACCATGGAGATGGGGGGAGACTAGTCCTTGTGACCTCTTTCTTGCAACAGGATTCTTTAGCCAATCAAGCTAGGCCCCTCACCCCCATATCTTCTCCATCTTAACCCTTATATTTTACAAGTAATTTCCCATGAAATATAATCCAAAATACTCCTAAATTTTTCATAATGCTCTCATCTAATAATTTTCCTCAATTTTCATAAAACTACTTGATACCTCATTACACAAATTCAAGTGTGTTTCCCCATATTTTACTATCTTACAATAAAACCTCACTACTTAATTAAATATCTACAAAACCATCCTTGATAATTCAAAGATAAAATTTATTTTTATTATATCCTATGAAACCAACTTATTCTCCTTGTTCAAACAACCCTAATTACCTAGCTATAAAAATGAGATACAAATAGAAGGGACATGAGAAATTATCAAGCTTGAAGATAACATGAAAAAGGTTGAGGATCTAGTGTAATAAAATAACTTCAATCACAAAAATATTTTTTTTAAGTGAATTGTATTAGAAATTTGAAATAGATTGAATAATCCAAGGAACTTTTTAAGAGAAAATAAAAGTTACATAAACTAGATTATAATGAAAACCAAAACTCCAAGAGATTATGCAATTTCTAAATGATAGAATTGCATTAGGAGCTTCCAAGATGAAAAATACAAGCTAGGTAGTGATTTTATATAGAAGTAAGAAAAATATGAAGGTGGAAAATAAATCAATAAGAATTGATGACCAATAACCACCAACATTAATTAAAGTGATGAAAAAGTAAATACTCACCCTTAAAAGGTGGATAGCTCATCAATTTATCTCCTAGTTAATGTGTCTCCATAAACAAGTTTGAAATTTCTATCAAGAGATCATTCCACAAAGTTGAATCAAGAATACTATGGATGTCCTATTGCAAGAATTCACTAGAGACTTTCAAAGAAGCAACATTGGACTTTGTAGTAAGAATAGATGAAAGGATCAAATAGTTATCTTGAAAGAGAATATGTATGTTCTCAATATTGTCATCATGATCCAAAATGAGGGGCTCTAGAAAAAAATCAAATATGTTTGGTAGAAATTGGTCCCAATGGACTAAATTTAGAAGACATAAATGATCTTGCTACAATGAATCAATGAAAGATATTGAAGAAGCATCTCTAGAATCTAAGGTACAAATAGGTGATATTGATGGGGTATCAATAAATTTATCATCCACACAAGATGTAGCCATAATAGATGAGGCAATGTAACTATTATTATCATCCATAATAGCCTAGATCTCTAAAAAAAATTACTTTTAGATGAAGATTCAATGTCTCCATACAATTGATGGATGATGGTCCAAGAAGTGAAAGGGAACTCAATATGCTCTATGTTATTTAGAGTATCCTCATAAACAATAAGATATATTAGTCCATAAATTGTGTCATTATTGTTAAACTATGCATTCTTTTCATTATAGTCACTTGGCTTAGGAGTGAGTTTAAGGAGATAGGGAAGTAGTGTTGAACACCTAGAATACTGAGAGGGGGGGTGAATTAGTATTATCTTAAACCATTCAAACATCAATACATCCAATTACTAATGCTTATTCAACTATAGTAAGGAAATAAATCATGAAATATTCACAACATCACATAACACATGAACACTAGGATTTTTACATGGAAAACACAAAATGGGGAAAAAACACAGTGAGGGTTAGCTCACAATATATCATAGCTAGTTATAGTATATTATAGAAATGCTCACTGTATGTGGACTCACTATCTAAGCAGACTCATTTTCCATAGAGAAAAAGATAGAAGATAGATGATGGATCATAGCCTATTTTGAGCTATTACAATTTCATCTTATGTATGCATGAATTATAGTTCCATTGAAGCACAATAATAAACTTTATTTGATTTTGATTTAACACTCTACCTTGCTCTTCATTCACACAATTTTGATCTTCAAATTAATATTTTCAACTTAACTTCACAATGCTCTACACAAATGCAAATTACACACTATACATGTCACATCCATTATATCAAATCACTGAAAACAATCCAACATATAGATTTGCATTAAGCATAACACTAATTAGGTTGGCCTAATTAGATGTAATACCCAAAATGTAACTTGGCGTCTTCAAAAAATTTCATCCACATAATGTTCCACAATTCAAAACTCAAAATATCTTAAGATAGGTTGTAATGGGCCTATAATAGATCCTACATAAGATAGAAACACATATTTATCCTTCACATACCTTCAAACATATTAGGTCAGCTTTTCATAAGACCTAAAAATAGAAACCTTCATATGTGTATCCACATCTCAACACATGGACCTCTAAACTTGATACCATCTAGAATCCATGCTCAACTGACATCTAGTAACTTATCTTCAACACCGCAAGGCCAAAAACTGATCCACGGAGAAGTGCAGATTCTCCCACACAAATAGATTGTACATAAAAATGACTGTAATATGCTAGACCAAACTCTGTTACTCATATCTCTCAAACTACTTGTCTAAACAAGATGGAATCTTGGAATTAGGTGCATCTATCATCCAAAAAAAACATTTTAGAAGCATAGAGTGATATCTTCTGAACCAACAGAAATGTGGTTCCACCTTTTAGGAGATGGAACTTTGGGACCTATTTCACACTTTAGTTCATTAGGAAACCAAGATCCCTCAACCAAGTGACTCAATTGAGGGAAGGAATAGTAGTTTCCATGTGTGATTAAATGGTGATTCACCATTAAAATGAAGCTTCAAAGGAGAAATGAAAACTCTTATGCACTAAACCATAGAAACTTAAAGACATGAAATTAGATTAACAAAGGAGAATGAAACAAAAGGGTACCTAGAAGAATGATGGGATCTAAGAAAGGTTTGCAATACTAAAATTATACTTTTTGAAGTGTACTAGAACTCATACACCAGGTAGGGTGATTTAGTCTTGCTACATGAATCTAACAGAATCTAGAATCTTCTGGTCTCTGTACAAGATCTACAGAAAACTAGCAAAAGGGTTGTACTAGGAATCATATGCCCAAATGGGTGATTTAGTCCTATTATTAGGGTTTGAATGATATTTTTGTAGCCTTGAGTGATCTTCTATAGCTTTTATCTTGTTTGATCTTCAAGTTCAAAAACTCAAAATTATGAACCATAGGTGATTTTTTGTGAAGATGACAACTTGACAACTTTTTCCAATCTTTCTCTTCAATGGATCTTCAACCTAAATCTACAAATCACACATCAAAGAGAGGGAAAAATGTTTTTGTATTGGGGAATAGGATTTTTCCTTGGTCAAACCCTATTTTGGTAATTAAACCTCAAAATGAAATGAAATAGCATGAAGGAATGATGAATGAACAAACACATGTAACAACTCACCAAACCTTGTTGAAACCTTGGATTGCAAATTTGAAACTAGCATGAAGTGGCCTTAATGAGTGTAGATCTTGATCATGAAATTTGAATAGGATAATGGCTTGAACACTTGATTAGATCTTGAATGCTACATCAACACATTAGCTCTTCAATGGATCTTCAACCTAAATCTACAAATCACACATCAAAGAGAGGGGAAAATGTTTTTGTATTGGGTAATAGGATTTTTCCTTGGTCAAACCCTATTTTGGTAATTAAACCTTAAAATGAAATGAAATGAAATAGCATGAAGGAATGATGAATGAACAAACACATGTAACAACTCACCAAACCTTGTTGAAACTTTGGATTGCAAATTTGAAACTAGCATGAAGTGGCCTTATTGAGTGTAGATCTTGATCATGAAACTTGAATAGGATAATGGCTTGAACACTTGATTAGATCTTGAATGCTGCATAAACACATTAGCTCAACAACATACATGAATCACTACAACTTTGACATGATGAAAGGGATCTTGATTGATACAAAAATCTTCTACAACTATTCCCTTGAATTCCTTCTCGAATGCTCTTGAATACTCTATAATTCTCTTGTGAAATCTTAGGATTCTTGACTCAAAATTTCTAGGTGAAACTAAGTAAAATAGCCTTGTATTTATACTTTTTTATCCCAAATTTCCCAAAATTGCAACACTACAAGATGACATCATATCTAAGATAATAAAATCTTTCCAAGAATTTGATTTAAAATATGTCCAAGTTAAAGTGAGACTCATATGCCATGTTGGTCATATGAGTCCTAGTGGCTTAAACCTAGGACACAAACTTTGAGAAGTGTTAAGCTCAATGCAACATTTAAAATTAGGTCTTGAGACCTAGGTAGGACTCATATGCCCAAGGTGGCATATGAGTCCCATATCACTAGATCTGGAACACATAACCTCAAATATTAAACTATGATTTTTCATTTGTTAAATGTTGGGATTATCCTTAGAAAGATACATTAAATAAGGCTTGTGGATGCAAAACAAGGCCAATTAAGGCATAAAGAAGCCAAATTTTAATAGGGAGGGCCCAAACAAGTGAAAATGTAAAGGGGTACATTTTTCTACACTACATTTATCCCCCACTTTAGTGAGAGGATGACCTTGCATCAAACTCACACTAAAAAAGACAAATTTGCATCAAGAGGGGTCCAAGTGTACCAATGCTAGTGAGATAGGATGACAACAATCGAGAGGGATGATCAAGCCCCCAAGATCAAGATCCTATGGAAAACCAACATAGGAACAAAAGAACACACATGTCAATGATATATGAAGCAACAATAAGGTACAAGCATACACTTCCAGAGACATAAAGAAGAAAGAAAAAGGAAATAGAGGGTGGATCAAGCTTCAATTGTTTGTCCAACATGATGTAGATCAAGCCTTAGTTTTTTGTCCAAAAGAAAAATTTTACAAGTGGAAAATGATGTCCACTATGCAAACAAAATGTACACTCACACAAGCTAGTGGAATCTAGTATCCACTAGGTGAGCCCCTAGTGAGACACATATGCACATGACCGGTATGCGGCCACACAGACAAACAAGTGGCTGTGGGAAAGTCATACCTATGGTCAGCTCCCATATGCTAACCATACCAAAGATATACCTCCTAATAACTTTGATAAGGCACCACACAACACAAATAACAAGATCCATGAGGCAAGAAAAACTTTGTATATTAACCTCATGAATAAATAGGATGGCTCCACAAGCAAGCAAAGTGAGTTATGCAAGGTGACCATATAATAGTTATTTTAAATGCAACATAGTGTAAGGTATGTTAAAAGTGGTTTTTCTTAGTTCATGTAAGGTCTCAACTTAGGGAACATCGTGCCTAATGTCTCCAAGAGAGGACCAATTGAAGAATATAAGATTCACTACTTAGGGAATGCACTCCACTTGGAATTTCCACTAAGAGGAATATAATATGCTAAGAGAGATCACACTCTTGAAGGAAATCACATCCAATGTCATCACCAAGAGAAATATGCATCACATGAACTAAGAATACTACACAATCAAACATGAGTTGTAATTTAAATCAAAAGAATAATGACAATGTATGCCCCCACTTTAAAGAAATTGCTAAAAACCATGTTGTGAGAAATTACTTTATTGTAGCAAATAATAACTGCTAACAATAAAGAGGACATGAGAGATTATTTGGAAACCTCTATGCTAAGTCATATGTTTCCAAATAAAGCTACATCATGAAAAGGGGTTTCCCCACAATGAAATCCCAAAAATAACACATAAGGGATCCATGGATTTAGGGTTAGTATGTCTTTGCTACAAAGTTATTAGAGAGCTCAAAAACATCATCATTCCCAAAATAGTCATGGAATAGGAAGAATAACACAAAGCTAGTGAAAAAGAAAAGAAAAGCTTTTGGGTCAAAATGGAAGAGACCTAAATGTCTCAGTGCCTTACATCATCCCCAAAAGGAAAACATTGTTGGTATGTGGCAACTAATCATGCTATAATATATAGCCCATGGTATACTATACACCCCAGCATGTATCCTTGCTGGGGTCCTACTTTTTCGCATTGTCACCGAAAAAGGGAAAAATCAACGAAAAAAGAAAAAAACTCGATTTTGTAAAACCCTAATCTGGAAGCTTCTAAGCTTGTTAAAAAGGGGTTCGGATGGGGTTTATAGTATGATGAAAAATGTGATTATTCACAAGATTGTAATAGGTTTTTTCACTGGATAATAAAAGTATTGGATGGCTGCGGTTTGGTGGATGTAGCCTAGATTGGGTGTACCACGTTAAATTCTCTGTGTTATGATTTATTCTATGTGTGTTTTAGTTTCTCTATTTATTATTTAAATATACATTTAATTGTTAGATATTTTCCATTTCGAACCCTAACAAGTGGTATCAGAGTGAGTTATGTTTTGATTATCATCTGTAGGAAGGTCTCACGGTTGAGTGGGAGTCTCACGGCTGAGTAGCAATAATGGAAGACAAGGGTAAGAAGGTTGAGAAGTTTAATGGGTAGAACTATCAGTTATGGAAGATGCAAATGGAGAACTATCTCTATCAGAAGGATTTATGGCAGCCATTGGAAGGGAAAGCCAAGAAACCCGCAGCAATGTCTGATGAGGACTGGGATATTTTGGATAAAAAGACTCTTGGTAGTATTCATTTATGCCTGGCACAATCAGTGGTGTTCAATATTACAACAGAAAAGACAACTCAAGAGTTGATGCAAACCCTGGCGAAGTTATATGAAAAGCCTTCCTCTTTGAATAAGGTATTTCTTATGAAGCGTTTATTTAATATGAAAATGGTAGAAGGTGGGTTATTTACTGATCATTTGAATGAGTTTAATATGATCACCAGTCAATTAACTTCTGTAAAAGTAAACTTTGATGAAGAAGTTAGGGCTCCTTTGATTCTGTGTTCTTTGCCTGAAAGTTGGAATAGCTTGGTAATGGTTGTTAGAAATTCTATTTCTAGTTCGAATACATTGAAATTTGATGATGTTGTTGGTGTTATTTTGAGTGAGGAAATTCATAGGAAAATCTCAGGTGGAACATCCACATCAGGCAGTGTTTTGAATGCAGAAAGCAGGGGCAGAACAAAGGAGAGAGGAAACAATTCTATAAATCATGGGAAGTCACAAGGAAAATCAAAGGACAAAAGGTCCCAATCTAGAGACAAGAGGGATTGCTGGTACTATGGTAAGCCAGGTCATGTAAAGAAAGATTGTTGGTCTCAGAAAAATAAAGATGGAGACAAAAAGGAAGGAAGTAAAGAGGAAAATGTGGTAAGTAATAAATCTGATGAGGATGCTTTGATTCTTTCCCTTGATAATGCTGATGATTCTTGGGTGTTAGATTCAGGGGCTTCATTTCATGCTACCCCCCATAGAAGTTATTTTCTTGATTATGTCCAAGGGGATTTTGGGCTGGTTTATTTAGGAGATAACGAACCCTGTCAAATTGTTGGAAAGGGAAGAATCAAGATTAAGTTGCAGAATGGGAATCATTGGCTACTAGGTGAGGTAAAGCATGTTCCAAAGTTAAGCAAAAATTTAATTTCAGCAAGGCAACTAGATGATGAAGGTTGTGTTGTTACATTTAGTGATAAAAATTGGAAGGTCACAAAGGGAGCCTTAGTGGTAGAAAAAGGTGTGAAAGTAGGCACCTTATATATTTGTACAGGTCATACTGTTCCTTCTACTTTAATTGTCACATAAAAGGTCAATGTTCAGGAACAGTTGTTGTAGTTCAATAGGTAGAAGATCATGTAGTTGTTGTGGACTCAGAATTAGCACTGTGGCATAATAGACTTGGGAATACGAGTGCAAAAGGTATGAAAGTACTTCAATCAAATAATGTTTTACCAGGTCTAAAATGTGTTAATATAGATTTCTATGAAAGTTGTGTATGGAAAAAAAAAAGAGTAAGTTTTCTGAAGGATGGGAAGCAAAAGAAAGATGAGAAATTGGAGCTTGTGCATACGGATGTATGGGGACCAGATTAGGTATCTTCTCTCGGTGGCTCTCTGTATTACATTACATTCATTGATGATATGACTAGGAAGGTATGGATTTATTTCCTTAAGCAGAAATCTGATGTATTTGAAAATTTTAAAAAATGGAGAAGCTTGGTTGAGAATGAGACGGGTAAAAGGATAAAATGTCTCAGATCTGATAATGGTGGTGAGTATTGCAACAAAGAGTTTGAAGATTATTGTTCCTCTAATGGTATTCGTAGGAAGAAAATGGTTCCAAGGACTCCATATGAAAATGGAGTGGCTGGGCGCATGAATAGAACAATAATAGAGTGTGCATTGACTATGAGATTGCATGTTGGGTTGCCTTTAAAAATGTGGGAAAAGGCTGTAAACACTGTTATTTATTTAATTAATAGAGGTCCCTCTAATCCTTTGGGTTGTGATATTCCAGAGGAATCCTCAAAGGGTAAGAAGGTGAGTTATTCTTTTCTCAAAACCTCTGGTTGTGAAGCATTTGCACATGTAGATTCTAAAAATAGAACCAAGCTTGATGAAAAATCAAAGAAATGTATATTTGTTGGATATGGCATTGATGAATTTGGTTATAAGATTTGGGATTTTGAAAATCAGAAAATCGTGAGAAGCAGGGATGTCATATTCAATGAGAAAGTGTTGTACAAAGATCTGTTGCTGCAGCATGAGAAGAAATAAAATGATTATGTAGTGTTGGATGATATTCCAAACAATGATGTTTCAATGGTTTCTCATGCTGGGCAACAACAACAACAACAAATACCACAAACTCCTGTTAGACAATCTACAAGGATAAGTAGACCTCCAAAAAGATTCTCTCCCTCTTTGTATACTATTTTGTTAACTGATACTGGTGAACCAGAATATTATGATGAAGCTATGCAGGTGGATACCAAGGTTCAGTGGGAGCATGGAAGGGAAGAAGAAATGGACTCCTTGCTGAAAAATCAAACTTGGGAATTATGCAAGTTACCTGCAAGTAAAAAGGCTTTACCAAAAAAATGGGTTTATAGGCTGAAAGAGGAGGATGGAGGTAAGAAAATATTTAAAGCCAGATTAGTTGTAAAGGGATTTGCACAGAAAAAAGGTATTGATTTTGATGAGATTTTTTCTCCTGTTGTTAAAATGTCTTCTATTCATATTGTTTTAAGTATTGTGGCTGCTGAAGATTTGCATTTAGAACAGCTTGATGTTAAAACAACCTTTCTCCATGGTGATTTGGAAGAGGAAATCTATATGGAACAACCACAAGGATTTGAGGTCAAAGGTAAGGAGAAACTAGTGTGCAGATTGAAAAAAAATATATATGGCTTGAAGCAAGCACCTCGGAAATGGTACTTGAAATTTGATAGTTTTATGGCTGAGCAAAGCTACAACAAGTGTAATTTTGACCATTATTTTTATTTTAAGAGGTTGGATAATGACAGCTACATTATTTTATGTTTATATGTTGATGACATGCTTGTAGCTGGGTCTAACATGGATCACATAAGTGAGCTAAAACAACAGTTAGCAAAATCTTTTTCTATGAAGGATTTGGGGGCAGCAAAACAAATCCATGGTATGAAAATTTGTAGAGATAGGAAAAATAGAAAATTATTTTTATCTCAGGCTAATTATGTTGAAAAGGTGTTGCAGAGATTTCATATGGAGAATGCAAAAGCTATTAGCACACCTTTGCCTAGTCATGTTAAATTGACTAAGGATATATGTCCAAAGACACAAAAGGAGGAAGAAAAAATGTCCAAGGTACCATATGCTTCAGCTGTAGGCAGTTTAATGTACGCCATGGTATGCACAAGACTAGATATTGCACATGTCGTAGGAGTTGTTAGCAGGTATTTGAGTCATCCTAGAGTTGAGCATTGGAATGCGGTAAAATGGATTCATAGGTACTTGATAGGTACACCCAATAAATGTTTATGTTTTGGGGGCTCTAATACTGATTTAAAAGGCTATGTTGACTCAGATTTGGCAGGAGATATAGATACCAGGTGGAGTACCATAGGTTATGTATTCACAGTTGGTGGGACAACAGTGAGTTGGCTTTCTCGATTGCAAAAGGTGGTTGCTTTATCCACCATAGAGGCAGAGTATGTTGCTGCAACATAGGCGACAAAGGAGATGATATGGCTGCAACTTTTCATGGATGAGTTGGGAAAACAACAAGATGGAAATTACTTGTTTACAGATAGCCAGAGTGTTATACATCTTGCAAAGAATTCTACCTTGTATTCTAAAACAAAACACATATAGTTGAGATATCATTTCATTCAGTCAGTGTTGGAGGATGGACAGGTCAAGATGGACAAGATACATACAGATGTCAATCCAACGGATATGTTTACGAAGGTGGTGAAAAGGGAGAAGCTGAACTCCTCTTCAGTTTCGGTTGGCCTTCAAGGTTGAATTCAAGAAAAAACAGAGCAGCAGGGTCCAAGGTTCTTATTTCCAGTGGGAGCTATAATTGCAGTAGTGTCATCTAGGATCAGTCTCCAAGTGGGAGGTTGTGATGGTGTGGAGCTTGATCAGTCTCCAAGTGGGAGATTGTTGGTATGTGGTGATTGATCATGCTATACTATAAAACCCTAATCTAGAAGCTTCTAAGCTTGTTAAAAATGGGTTCGGATGGGGGTTATAGTATGATGAAAATTGCGATTATTCACAAGATTTTAATAGGTTTTTGCACTGGATAATAAAAGTATTGGATGGTTGCGGTTTGGTGGATGTAGCCCGGATTGGGTGAACCACATTAAATTCTCTGTGTTATGATTTATTCTGTGTGTGTTTTAGTTTCTCTCTTTATTATTTAAATCTACATTTAATTGTTAGATATCTGCCATTTCTAACCCTAACAAACGCAAGACAAAGAAAAGATAAAGGAGAATCTTTTGGGTCAAAATGGAAGATACCTAACTATCTCGACACCTTGCATCATCCCCAAAATGAAAACACAAGATAAATAAAATATAAATGTTTATGACATATAGAAGAATGTAGATACAAATAGAGGAATGTCACAAAGAGAGAGGTACATCAAACTGAACTGTACGAGAGATCACATTGCACACATGTAATCTTACACATAACATGAAAAAATAAACAAAGACAATACTAGTAAGGCACATACGCTTCAACCTATTACCAGGTCATCTACATCCCAATCTTGTTCATTATATGTAGAAGGTAGACAACTAGTAAAAGGTACACCAACAAGTGTGGTACTAGGAGCATCACCAAGTTCAACACATGGTGAGTCACTCTTTTTAGGGGGATCATCATGGTTGTTATCGTCTAATCTCATGAAAGAAGAAAACAATAAATTCAATTCATTATGCACTTATTTGTCAATTTTAGCGATCTCATCATCATCATCCAGGTTAATCACAATGGAAGGTCAAATAATAGTGTCTAAAGAAGGTGCAAGTTCTTGTTGTGGTTGTGATATAGGACATTTTTGTTGTGGAAAAGAGGGAGACTCATCGTGTATTGCTTCACTTAAGTTTGGATGTGGATTTTGTTTGTTGTTTTCTTTTTTTAACCTTCGAGCAATAGCATAACGCCTATGCCTACTCTCTCTAGAATTTCTATTTCTTTTGGTATGATTTTTAAGTTGCATTTATATAGGAGTGGGTTTATCAACCATAGGTTTCTTTTCTTTCCTTACAGGAAGAATGGAAGGAATTGATGAGCCTAGTTTTTGGTCTAGTTTTGGATAGAATATATAGTTATTTACTGATAGATGTCATGAACTTTGATGATTAAGTGTTGGTATTGGCATAATGTTTCCCTCAAACCATTGGCATTTGATATTATCCTATCTCTACAAGATTTGATGATATTTGGCATAATATGTGGGTTAACTATATTGATTTTGCATGTGATTAATGAATATTTCTTAGAGTGGTTATAGATGTGTAGCTATTATGTGTACTAACCTTCCCATGTAGATTTAATGTGCTAAGTTGAGGAATACACCGCTAATTGGGCATGCACCATAACGTCCAGCTGAGGAATCTCTCCAATTCAAAAGTAGATGACAGCAAATATTCTTCATGCCACTAAACATAACCACCTTTTAGTGGACCTTAATGATTGAGCATGCATGGGAATTACTGTTGTGTTGGGTCTGCACTTGACTTGCATGTTTTATTGGATTCCATGCATGCGTAACTACCATCGCTCCACTTTCCCCTATTTTCCCTAAATGGAATCCTCCTAGTCGTGGAGTTGATTTCCTTGTTTAGTTGTAGTAGACATAATGATTTCATGCTCCTTATTTAGAAGGTTGCACGATTTGACATTGTACTCTCATTCTTTAGTTTCGATACATTACTCTTTGTATGCATGATTTACAGAGAATAAATTAAAGTTCTGAGTTTGAGCATCTTAGTTCTTGTTAGTTTAAAGGATAATTATCGAAGGGGGCCCATTTGATGATTAATTCATCTTATTAGTTTAGCATTAGTTTAGTATTACTTAATGTTTAGTGCTTAGTTAGAAATCTGGCATCGACTATTCTTGCAACCACTAGAAGTCCATTCTATGTCTATTCCTACAGCCAAAGCAAACAGAGTAGTTTCTTGTTTGTCGCTCAGATTTTCATTCTTTCTCTGCATTTTAGCTTAGCATAGTTATTGGTTGATGTTTAGAATTTTCTTTATTTCAAACTAGGGAGTCTTTTAGAGTGATTGTTAGTTTTCTTTTTGTAATTTTTCTGGAATTTGTTCTTAGTATATCCTCATTTAGGAAGTAATGACCCCCTTATTCGTTACCAATTTTTTGAGTGAGTTGATTGATAGTGAGTAATACTGCATGCATAGAGGAATGAGGAGGGATGCTTATAGGAGATTCCTTCCTAACAATCCTAATCCATTATAGCTAGTTGAATATCAGAACCTACTAGAAGAAGAAGAAGAAGAAGATCCACACCCCTTTGCTAATGCATATCCTAATCTGACTAGTTCTAAAGTCTCCTTTGAAGATCAAAAATAGCTTGAGAACCCTCTTGATTTGGAACCACATCAAGTAGTCATGGGTGATGCAAATGGGAACAGACCTAACCAACAATTTTTTCCTTTTCCCATTTCCCATCAAAATGAAGTTGACAACATTAAGAATATCCCTTCTTCAATACTCCCAAAGTTTTATGGACTTGTCATAGAAGATCCCGATACCTTCTTATTTGAGTTTGACATACTCTGCAAGAGTTATGATTATACTACTGATTCCCATAGGCTTAAGATATTTCCTACCACTCTGAAGGAAGCTACATTAAGATCTTTCATGATCCTAGGTAGAGATACTTTGGAAACTTGGGAAGGCATGAAGAAAAAATTTCTTAAGAAATACAAGGAATATTGCAGGGGTAGTGACATGAGAGGAGGTGATATTTTTAGGATGCAACAAAAGGAAGATGAGATCCTAGAAGATTACATTGCAAGGTTTCTATTTTTCCTAGAAAAATATCCACACCATGCACTTAATGAGGACTCACAAAAGTTTCTTTTCCTGAGAGGAATCAATGACAACTGCATTGATTCCTTGGATCTTATGGGAGGAGGAGATATCACCCAAGTTCCCTGGGATGATATCAAGAAAATATGCAATAATTACTCTAGGGAAACTTCAAAGAAAGAGAGAGTTTATTAATCTTCCATGGGTAAGTCAACTACTAGTGGAGTTTCAAGAATGGAGATTACTCATTTGCTAGCAGAATTAAAGCAAGATATTATAATTAATCTAGCTACTTAGCTAGATACACTTCAATACAAAAAGAAGCAAGAAGAGGCATTGACGATGTTGACATAATATTTCCCTCACTACAGAGAAAAGAAGAGAGACTACAAATGTAAGATGGTAGCTAACCTAAAAAGAAAGCAAGTTCCACTTGAGTTCAAGCCAATCTAGATTGAAGAAGATCGAGTCTACTATGTTTCATCGAGGAAGCCTTAGGCTCCAAGACAAGGTATGCCATCGAATCCATTATCCTATGATGGGCCATATTTTAATTCCTATTCATCTAGTAACCAATGGCAGCCCCCATATCCACCTAGTTATGGAGGATATCCACCATAGTCTTGGATTAACCCTCCAAATTCTTGGCCTAGTCATTAGAGTTCTCCACTCAGATAACCAATTACATGCAACACCTTCTCAACCCTAGTAGCCTACTCTAATTCCTCCACCTGCTAATCCAAGCTCAAATGCACCTAAACCAACTCAGCTACTAGCTCATACCACACCCAACCCAAATAACAAACCACAACAATAGCTTGTATACTCTATTGATTCAAATCAATTCCCTGCATATGATGTGAGTGTAAGTGATATCTATTTGCATTTAGGAACCACTCTACCAGGCCCTTCCAAGCCCATTACCACTGAGCTTCCTATGGAAGAGGAGGAGGAGCCTCTGAATGATCCCATTTAGCCAAATGAACCTGAAAATCCTAAACTAGTCCATGTCAAGCAGACTGAACAAGAACCACCATTCCTTCAGAGGTTGTAAGTTGCCAAGAAGAAAGAAGAAAAGGAGGATACCATTTTTGACATCCTAGATCAGCTAAATCATATATGTGTTCAAATACCCCTATTTCAAGCCATAAAAGATGTTCCAATCTATGGAAAAGTTATCAAGGAAGCTTGTCTTAAGAAGCCAGGAAGGAAGAAGAGAGACCCAACTACAGTTCATGTGGTGGGCCAGCTAGCTGATATCATGTTGGGAAAAATGACTATTCCCAAGTATAATTACCCAGACAATCCTATAGTAGAAGTTTTCATAAATGAGATCAAAGTAAAGAATGCTCTAATTGATTTAGGGGAAGCAATAAATTTAATGACCAAGGACATCCTATAGCAACTAAATATTGCAATCATGAGATCTACTCCTACTGTCTTGTAGCTTGTTGATAGCTCTATTGTTAAGCTTGATGGTGTAGTGGAGGATCTTGTGGTAGTTTTAGATTCCTAGGAATACCCAACATATTTTATTATTCATTCTCCTAAGGCTACACTAGGTGAGTATCCCATCATTCTTGGAAGTCCTTGGTTGAAAACTACAGATGCATACATTAGATGTCATTCTAGTGATATGACCATTTCAGATGGAAGGAGTGCTAATTTTTTTGTTCTTTATCCACCTGCTTAGCCATCTCATGATGAAGATAATCCCGTTTGGCCCCATATTGGTGAAGAGTTCGAGGAAGTTAATTCTTTGGTGCAACTTATGATGCTAGGTAGAAGCTCTTTCATGTAGATCCAAGATGAGGATGGAGTGTTGGCTAATCTCAATTAGAACCATTATGAAGTGGAGGAAGCATCATCTTCTACTTTGGTAAGAACACTTCTGCCTACTCTTCTTGTAGCCACTATACTTGCAGTCATTATTCCTGCAAACAATCTTCCTACAACCACTCTTCATGCAGCCATTATTCCTACAGATAGACTTCCTATACCAATAGGTATGTTCCATACAATGTTTCCATATGAACTAAAGGTACCATGTATTAATGAAGTATCCATGATAGAGTTAACTACACAAGTCTAGTGTCAGAGGGAAAATATCTGAATGTTAATAGTAAATTGAATGAAGAGTAGCAATTGTTATTAGCAAGCCTATTAAGGACCCATAAATATGAATTTGCATGGGATTATCATGGTATGAAGGGACTGGATCCTACTTTGTACACATAGAGTTTATATCAAAGATGATTGAACTCCAGTAAGACAGCTACAAAGAAGAATTAACCTTGCACTAAGAGAGATTGTGAAAGGAGAGCTGCAGAAATTGCTAGATGTAGGATTTATCTACCTCATTTTAGATAGTTAGTGGGTGTCTCCATTAGTGATTGTACCCAAGAAAGGAGGGAAATGGCGAGTTTGTGTTGATTATAGGGAACTTAATGCTGCCACCAAGAAGGATCACTTTCCTTTACCCTTTATTGATCAAGTTTTGAAGACACTTGCAGGAAAGCAATACTTCTCTTTTCTAGATAGATTCAGTGGCTAAAACTAGATCCAAATTGCACCAGAATATTAGGAGAAGACCACATTTACCTATCCATGGAGGACTTATTCCTATTCGGTAGTCCCATTTGGCTTGTACAATACACTTGCAACTTTCTAGAGGGCCGTCATTAGCATATTCTCAGACATTTCTCATGATTGCATGGAGATTTATATGGATGACTTCACCACTTATGGTATAGATTTTAATCAAGCATTGAAAAAACTTAAAAGAGTCCTATAGAGATGTGAAGACCAAAACTTTTCCTTAAATAGTGAAAAGTGCTTCATGATGATGCAAGAGGGTGTAGTTCTTGGCCACTACATCACTATATCTCCCACAAGGGAATTCAAGTAGATCCTGCAAAAAATGAGGTAATCACAAATCTACTTGCACCTACAAAACAAAAGGATGTTAGGAGTTTCTTGGGTCATGCAAGATATTATATGTGATTCATCAAAGATTTCAGCAAGGTAGTAGCACCATTGTATACTTTTCTCACTAAAGATGTTGAATTTTAGTCAACTGAAGCTTGTGACAAGGCATTTTCTGACTTGAAGGAAACTTTGACTCATGCTCCTATACTCAAGGGACCCAATTGGGAGCTTCCTTTCCACATTCACATTGATGATGCATCATATTATGCTATAGGAGTAGTCTTAGGACAAAAAGAGGGAGTTGTTGAAAATTCTATTTACTTTGTTAGCAAAAATCTGTAAGGAGTTGAATTCAATTATACAATGACAGAGAAAGAGATGTTGGTAGTAATCTCTGCACTAAACAAATTCAGACATTACATAACAGGCTACCAAATCTTTGTGCACACTGATCATGCGGCCATTAGGTATCTCATGGATAAACCTTTGATCACAGGTAGATTGGCAAGATGGTCATTGTTGATGCAAGAGTTTGAAATAACCATTTTGGATAAGCCAGGGAAGGCCAATGTGTTGTGCAGTTTTCGCACACATGCCCCATTGAAAGTAGGGACCCTCTTTCACTTTGGTTTTTTGTGTCTTGCCCCTGTCATTTTGAGGTTTTATCTTTCTTTGGAACATGCTTAAATGTTCATTTTCATTGCCTAAGTGATTCCACCAAGTTATTAATTAAAAATATTTGGTTCTGGGTGAATTTCATGTTTTCACCCTGGTTTGGGACTTTCCACCTCGGTCGAAGTTTCCTAGATCCTGCTTGGACTCCAACTGAGCACTCTGGTTCGAAGATTTTTAGTCTTCGCAAAGTTTCACGTGGTCCAAATTTTTCTGAATTCCATCCTGTCATCAGGTTCCCTAATTTTCTTGGTTGTCTTGTTGACGACATTAATGTTTTCATACAAAATTTGGACGAGGTATTTAACTGATCGCTGATGTAATTTATGCCATTATGCTTTATTCACTATGCTTGATTGAGCTGAGGAGTGCGCTCTTTGGGTAATTGACTTGATCTAAGGCATTTGATGTGTGAATTATTCAATTTGCTGGTGATTTCTTTGGGTATTGTTGTTGTGGTCTTTGTTGGGTACCATTCGATTCACATTTGTTGTGTCTAAGATCGACCCTTGCTTCATCAATGGTTTGTATTTGATTTCCCTATTTCTGATTGTTGAATGACGACATTGTTTGGCATTTTGGTTTGCTTGGGGATTAAATTTCTGCATTGTTTGAGATATTTCGTGTTTAGGGTTGCATGATGTGGTTTGGTTCTTCATTTCCTAAGTAAGTTTGAATTCATTCTGTCACTTGCATCATGAAGTAGCTTGCTTAGGGGCTGTGGGTACCTCTAGTAGAGGCCCATTAGTCATAATGATTGAGTTTTAAGCTAGTTTGTGTGTTAATGGCGGATTTGTGGGATTAGAAACCTAGGGAAACACCATTCCACCTCATTTCACCTTAAAATTGGCCTAGAATGCTAAGAAAATCCATAGAAGGCTCGTATCAAACTTTTCTCAAGCCTAAATCCTTAAAACTTATGATCAATTTGATGGTTTGGGTGAAATCCTGATTTAACGCCGATGTTCGGGTTTTGCAACTACCTTAGGATTTTCTAGCTCTGGGGGAACTTCCCGATCTCTTCTATTTTTCCAGAATCTGCTATTGTTTTTAGGGTTTCGTATGTTCCATAGATTTATGTTGACCCTGGATTTTCACAAAGTCCCATGTTCATTAGATTTTTTGAATTTTACGAAATATCTTTTCCCTCGCAGAAATTCATCTCTGGCAGATTTTCCCAGAATTTGTTGAAATGTACAGAAATATGGAATAGTTGGATTTATTAATGATTTATGATGCATTTTATGATTAATTCATGCTATCTTATGATATCCTATGTGGTTTATTGATTGATAATGATCAGATTTAATTGTTAGTAGGTGTTTCATAATTATTCTGTTGGAATCCGTCTGGTCTGGAATTTCCTGAAATTCCTTTCTGGCTCAGATTTCATGGATGGTCTTGAAATCCAAAGTGCATCAACATCATTTTACATGAGATTTAATGACATCTTGTTTATATGGGGGTTCATTCTAACAGTGTTTTGATGGATTAGCGTTGCTTTCCTATGATTTTATTGTGAATTGTTTGTCAAGTGTAGGCTGAACCTAGCAAGATAGTGGTCGGATCTTCAATATTTGAAGCAAAAAAGATTAAAATGGACACCAAGAGAAAGATCCCTGAGAGTAAAATTACATCAATCTGGTCCGAAGTAATAGATACCAATGTTGGGCTATGGGATTACAAGGAATTTAAAGAAAGAATGGAAGCCAAGGATCTTCCTTTGGTGGCTAGAAGAATGAAGGAATTGGGTTTGTCACATGTAGCTAGTTTTCCTTCCACAATCTAGTGCTATGAGCTTGTCCTCGAGTGTGCAAGAAACTATGACCAAGGACACAAAAAATTATTGGTCCTCAAGGCAGAGTTGTGGAAAATCTGAATCCGGTTTCCATAGCTCAAACTTTTGATATGCCAGATAGGTTTGATTATTCCAAGCTACCCAAGCAGCTATTCAGGGAAAAATTCAAGAAGGAGTATTATGATGCCATCACATTGCTCAGCAGGGTGGTTGGATTAAGGAATGTAGGTGTGTTTGAGAATTGGATGTGCCACGGTATTGTGACGATGGAACAAAAGTTGATCAACTATCACTGTGCTGGTGTGATTAGCAAGGTGATCCATGAGTAGCTATCCAATGTGTTGCAGACCAAGACCTTCACAATGAATTCATAATTGGTCTATGCACTTGCGAGATTTCACCCCTACAAAGGATTGAGCACAAGGGGAATCTTTGGATAGGATGTCATTTATGAGGGTTACCCTCAGTTGCATTTGGGAAGCTCAAGTTATAGGCGGGTGAATGATGCATTCACCATGCATATCACCATGTTATTTCAGGGAACAAAGCATATGAGGATTTCAGACCAAGCTAAGGAGCTAATTAAGAGATATGGTGCCTGGTTCATTAAATTCCCAACCTTCTCATACATCTGGGTTGATGGTTGTCAAAGGGCTCCATACAAGCTTCCAAGGTATCCCACTAATCATATCATACTTTTGGAGGTCACTTGACAGATTTTTAACTTTGATGCCATTATCAAAAGAGACAAACATAAGACTAGTTTTGGTAGAGATTTCCCCTTGAGGATAGGTACTAGAGAGGCATGCCCTTCCATTATTTTTGCCCAGGCTTCAGGAGAAGAAATGGGTACCCTTGGTTTATCTTTTCATTCCAAGAGGTCTAGATTTGATATAACAGGTGAAGCCCAAAAGAGGGCTAGTAGAGAGTATAGGTTGATTTGGAAGACTACTGGGCCAATTGCAGTGATGAATTTGAGGTCAAAAAGAAGAAGTTTTTCTAGCTTCCAATTGAATCAGTCTATTTATATAATGTGAAGGAAATCCCTGATCAACTTGAAGATGATGGAAACCCGATTCAAGATCATGCTTATGAGGTAATGAAGGATAGGAAAATTGGTGATGTGGATTGGTTAGAAGAGGAAAAAATGGAACAAAAATAGTTGATGGATCTGGTCACCAAGTTTACTAGAATGTGGCTAAGGTATAAACTGTGGGAGTTGGAAAATGAAGGTGTACAATGCACCTATGAGCTGATGCAAGATTTGGACCCTCACTCCACTTCTAAGGAATCAACTAAGCAGGATCCTAAGGGAAAAGGTAAGTTGTATTCCCCTTTCAAAATAAATATTAAAAGTGTTCAGGAAGAGGAAGTCCAAGAAATAGTAAAACAAAGAAAGCCAATTGCTAAGAAAAGGTCAAGGACCAAGAAGTCTAAAAAGAAAGAAATTGAAAAGTAGATTCCTAAGGTTGATGCTCCTATGCCTAAGAGGAGAACAATTGTAAGATTATCCAAAAAGGAAGGTTCTAAGGATGGAGTGGAAGTTTCTCCACCTGTGGTAGATGTAGAGAGTTCAGGGGAAAAGACACAGGTATATACACGGAGGTCTAGGACTCCTTCCCCTAAGGATAGTGTGCCCAAAGCGAATCCTCCTCCAGTCACATCTCATGAGGAGCAGCATGATGATGTTCCTTCTTCCCATGAAGCTTGAAGCAAACCAGGTGAATCTAAGAAAATCCAAATATTGAGGGAGAGGAATTTCATGAGGGTGAGCTTTACCATGCTGAAGAAAAATTAGAAAAGGTAATGCAGTCTCCCTTGGTTGCCTATGCGAAGTCACCTGTTGGAACTGAAGAGGTAAAATCGCCTCCAAGAGAAGAGGAAGCTAAAAAGATTCCATCAAATGACCACCAAGAAGAACATACTGAAGAAAAGGAGAACAAGGCAGATGAAACTCCTAAGAAACAAAATTTGGATGAATATGTTCCTGAGGATCAACAGGAGGAAGTGGGGAAAAGTGAAGTACAATTGGATTCCACCATTCTAGAGTGGCTAGACAAGGAAATAAAGAGAAAACAGGTTATAGTAGAAGATACTTCACCTAACTAGGATGAGTTACTAGCCCAGATTGGAAAGGATAAAGGTAAAAAGAATGCCAAGGTCATTTCAAGGATTGAAAGAGATGAGGCAAGCAATAGGGTAGTCCACATTGTAACCCCTACTCCAGATAAAAAAAAAGATGATGTGACTGGAAAATATTATAATGTATAGACTTTCAATTTGGGGCCCACTTCCATTGAGTAGGATATTGAGAAGTATCAGGGTTCCAGTGCAGTCATTTTAGGCAGGCTGAAGAAATAAATGAAAACTAAATAGGAGATGAAGAAGGAGATTGAAGGACTTAGGAAATGCTTAGAAGATTTGATGAAGCCCTTGCAATCTATTAACCCTTCATCCTCTTTTGCAAATCCCTTACCCCAAGAGACTATCTCTGAGCTTGAAAGGATGAAGGCCTCCTCTCTTGCTACTGCAAATTGGCTGCTAGGGGTGCAAACAAAAGGAAATGATGCTATAAGGGACATTCTTTCATCTAGAAAGGATGTTATGAGAGCAATTGATTGGTTGAAGGAGGTGTTAGCCCAGGACAAAGAAGATACAGATCTCCTACTGCAGAAAACTAAAACCATCATGGAGTATACCAGGGATAAGCTAGTAAATGATAAAATCCTCCCCTCCTCCAGAGTTGTTGAACCTTGGGAATGGTTTGAGGCATTGTAAATCAGGAAAAAGGTTTTTTAAAATATTTACAAGTAGAGGAGGCAAATTGATGATACCCTAGCTGGTGTTTATAATGGTTGTATTTCTTTCTTTGAGATTATGATAGGGAGAAGGAAGATTTCCCCTAAATATTTGAGTTTGGAACAATTAAGAAAGTGATGGTAGGATGTTTATGCTCTAGTCAGTGGTGATCTTGTGACTGAACACCAGTTAGATGATGTGGTCACTTACCTTGTTGTGATTGAGAATTATCTAACATACAAGGTTGATTGGGATAAATTGGTGAAAGAATCAAGGGAAAGTATTGCCTCAATTAAAAACTGACTTAAGGTTTTTCCTTTCCCACCTGTGGCCAACTTGGATAAGGTGCTCTTGAAGGTGAATGAAAATCTGGATTGAAATAAAGACAAAGGGGAAAGTTAGTTAATGTTTGGGCTGCATTGATATTTGTGCTTCCCTATTATTTTTCATGCATTGGTCTGAGTTGCATTGGAGATCCCAGGCCGACCTAGATGAAGTTCATGCATTTAATTCATATTTTATTTCATTTTGAATTTCTCTTGGCCGACATGTTGTGCCTAAATTATTATTGTAAAACCTATCTTGGCCGACATATTTTGAGGGGGTTCTATAAATATGGCATTTTGTCTCATTTGTAGGGGATAGACATAAGTATAGATATAGACAAGTAGAGATATAGTTAGAGTGAATTAAGCAGAGCAAGAGTTAGCAAGTAATTGTTCTCAAAAAAATATTATAATAGAAAGCTGGAATTATTACTACAGTGGATAATTTGATGCAAGTAATGACGTTGTCATTTGGTGCCATACTTGTGTTTTTTTCTTATCTTGCATGGTTCTTGTTATTCTATCTTTAGAATTGCTTTGAGTAAATTTGATATTTAGATGTTTAGAATTAGATTTTATTTAATGATGTTTATGGTTCGATATTTGAAGTGTTGCAGCAATCCCTGGTCCATACTTTTCGCAACCAACTAATTGTTAGTTTCTTTGCAAAGTTAGCCTGGGCCTTTATATTCATTGTGCTTAGTTCAATTGTGAGGGTTTATTCATTTCAATTGCAATAGGTTTGTGTGAATGAATGCTCATGATCTGAAAAATCTCTAACACCTTAGAAGATTGTACTATTTCTATAAGATTGCAAATTTATCTGGGTCAAGTAGAAATCGGTTTTGAGGGATTCGTCCATTTCGAGTGTTCATCATTTGCATTGTTAATCTTAGGAGTGGTATTTCAATCTAGAAATCTCTTTGAAACCCTCATATTTTGTTATTTATTTGATTATTGGGTTAAATTTTGGATTGAATTATCATCTCATTGTTAAATCTGATAGATTGAAGATTTAGTATTTTGCTTGTAGTAAGGTCCCATTGTGATTTCCATCATTTTCACATTTATCACTGAGTTGTTTATGCATTTTCAAGACCTGCCATTAGAGACCTTGGGGTTATCTCTTGAGGCTTGCTGATAGAGATTTACCTTTCAAGAGAGATAGGATATTGTATTTTGTCTGAGTTGTTTGTGCAAAAAACATCATCAACAGATTGGCACTAGAAGGAGGGCTTGAATAAGCAAGCTGGATCAATTTTTGAATGCCATCTCTCCTGAAAGATTCAGAAGAAGAACCAGATCCACTTCAGGGGAGGAAGAATTTAAAGAATTACCAGTCCCTACTAGGTCTAGGACCAACATAAGGGGAGAATCATCATCCTCCCATCCATCTATGTCATCTCCATCATTCCCATCCTCATCAGGTTCATCTTCATCTTAGTCTGAGGACATTCCCATTCCACAACCTCAGCCAGTCATAAACCAGCCATTACCACCCCCACCTCCACCAATGGATTTCCTAGCTAATAATCCATCTCCATTGAGCTTCATTATTTACAATGTCATGCCCAAGAACCCTGAACACTTTTGTTCAAAGTTTCATGTTAATGATTTTAATAGAATTGTTGAGGAACACATCAGGATCTTTAAGACTTCCCTTAAGGATAGAGGAATTAACCATGAGGATGTAGCATGTAGACTGTTCCCTTATTCATTGGGAGAGGATGCATTCTATTGGTACAATCATTTACCTATTGGGTCTATCCAACATTGGACTGAACTAGAGACTGCATTATTACAGAAGTTTAGGGTTCCCATTAGTTCCAATGAGCTTTATCGTCAGTTCACCAATGTTAAGAGAGAAGTCAATGAGCCTATAGGGTCCTTCAACAATAGGTTTCATCGTGCCTATACCAAATTACAGGATCCTTATGATGTTGATCAAGCTAATGCTTTAGAGGTTTATTATGAAGGTCTTGACAATCTGACATCTACATTCATTAAATGGAAACACAACCCTCCCAATACCCTACTTGATGCCTATGCTAAAGCTGTGAAAGTAAACACTACATTGAGACAACATGTGTCTGGACCTTTACCATCATTAGGACCCATTGCTCACCCTGGACAAGTCCCTGCTCTTGACCAGGATCTCGCCAACCATGCTCCTATCATGAATCCAGTACCTCATTTTCCTCTGATCCCTCACCCAGGACCTATTGTTAGACAAGTTCCACCTGCAATTAGGTACCCTCAACAAAATGTCAATCAACCTCTTCATGCATAGCCTCGGGCTGGTTTTCTTGTGTATCTACAAAATTCAGAAGTATTAAACCAATCACTAAATGCCAATGTTGTAGTAGGATATCCTCATAACAATTCCAATCATCCTCCATACACTAACCTTGACAAGGAGAGATTGGATGAATTGTACAAACAAGTGAAGAAGTTGAATATGGAGGTAACTTATTTAAGGAACTAGAACAACCAGTTACAAGCTTCCCAGAGAAATATGCAGTCCAATTAGAATAGAGAAATTTGAGAAAATCCACAAGGACAACACTTTGATAGAGGGAAACATCAAGAAAGAGGATACAATCATGACAGAGGACACAATCACAATAGAGGATAGAATTATGATAAGGGGAAATCTTCAAGCCAGAAATTTGATAGAGGACAAGGTGGAGGACAAGCATTCAATATGAGATAACCCCCAGGATAGAACAAGACTCAGAACATAGGGCCTAATAATGGAGGAGTCCCCACTCCATTGGATCAACCAGTTAACCAAGAGAAGCCTCCTAATGGTGTATATTTAGCAGAGGCTACTTTATTAGGGTAGTGTAGGTTCCATAAAACAAGTCAACATTCTAAGTTAGATTGTCAAGAGTTCCAAACAATAGCCTCAATCTTTCAGTATGAAGTGGAGAATAATTTAGGTAATCAGGAAATGATACCATCTATTCCCTATGATTCATCAGTGTTGGTACTGAATCATGCTCCTTTTCCACAAAGTAAAGCGAATGTGCCTGAAGAGGAATCTGACCAGTTGACAGAAGAGGTAGACCAGGTATGCAATGGAGATGAAATTACACAATTATTTGATGAGAATCTAGTAAATGAAAATGGCCCCAGGGATGAGGAAGAGGCTTATGTTGAAGAAGTCTAGACCTTTCAAAGACCTATCAAGAAGTATGACTTAAGGGAATTTCCAAACAGATGTCCACAGGCTGGAGGCCCCTTCACTACTTCCATTCCACTGAACAATTTCAACACGCCTCCAGATTCTAATGCTAGCAATAATCCATCACTACCCTAGGTGTTCTAACAATATTTATCTCAAGATCAAGGGCATATTGATGTGCCAAAAAGGGAGAAGTGTTGAGGCAAACAAGGATAAGGTGATGGAATACCCAAAGGAGACCCCTGTTGATCTGAGTGAGGAACAATTGGCCCCGTATGTTGCTGAAGAACTTAGAAAATTAAAGGTAAGCCTCTCTGTGTTTGAGTTATTGATAGTTCCAACCATTAGGAATGCAGTTCTAGGAGCTTATAATGAAAATTCCATGTCACAAGATAAATTAGTCAGTGAAAGTGTCAATAAGGCCTCTAGTTCTCAATCGGTAGGGAGGAAAAATTAGTCATAATCAAGTTCGCATTCCTCCTAGAGATAAGGGGAAAGAAAAGGATAAAACTAAGGTTGCTCAAGTGGATACTCCCTTAACTCTATTTAAAGGAAAGACAAGCATTCCTCCATTCCTGATTTCTGTTCGAATATTTGGTAAAAACTTGCATAATTGTTCGTTGGATTCTGGTGCTTCAACTAATGTTATGCCCTTCGGTGTCTATAGAGCTATGGGTATTACTCCTGTTGATTCACAAAAGAAATTTACACAGTTGGATAGGACTAAAGTTAATGTTGTAGGGGAATTAAATATGATTCATATGCAGGTTGCTTCTGACCCTAGAATTCAGCAGGTTATCAACATACAGGTGGCTAACATTCTTGATGCTTATGGCTTAATCTTGGGAAGAGACTTCACTAGGGCCTTGAATGGGTATGTCTCGACTAATCATTCCCACATGTGGCTTCCTTGGAAGGGAGTGCCAAACCAAATTAGAATTGAAAGAGAGCCCAGAATGAAATACATGATCACAGAATATCAGAATACCTCAAATGAAATTTTGATATCAGAAGTAAGTATGGGTAACTATGTTCTTGCAACTCCTTTTGAGGAGTCAGATGTGGAGGAAGTCCTCATGTTGCATACTATGTCTGTTGATCTCACAGTAGAATCCAGTGGTACTGAAGCCTTAGTGGAACCAGCTGAAGATGACGATGATCCAGAAGACAGTCAGTTGGGTTTACTAGATAATTTTCAAGAATTCATTCAGAAGTGCATTGAAGATTAGGTTTAGTTGGGAAGAGGAATGAACTTTGGAGAACTAATCTTGCCTAATTGGTGTAGAGTGCATAATGCCTCTCATTCAGAATTGGATTGTTGCTTATGCCAGGCTACAGTGGAACAAATACAGAAGTGCATCAACTCCACTCCTGCAGTCAAAATTGATATCCAGAATGTCCAAGAGGATCCCAAAGGAAAACGAGTAATGCCTTATGAAAGACCATCCAGTAACAATAGTGCAAGTGAAAAAGCAAGGAATTCTTCAGTTGCTGGTTGTTGGACTCTAAGATTTGATGGATCCAAATCCAAGCAGGGAACTGGGGTAGGTTTTGAACTAATCAGTCCAAAAGGTAAGACATTTTTTGCTTCTCATAGACTTCAATTTCATTGTATGATGTAGCAGAATATGAGGTTTTGGTTCATGGACTGTTAATGGCGCTAAAGAAAAAGGTTAAGATCTTACAAGTTTTTGGAGATTCTAAGTTAGTAGTCAAGCAAGTTAGAAGACAATACTCTTGTCATGACAAAAGAATGACCAACTATAGACACAGAGTATGGGATCTTATTGAAGGATTTGATGCCTTCAACATTCAGTTGATTTCACAAAGTAATAACCAAACAACCGATTCTCTTGCCCAAGCAGCTAGTACATTGCAACCTCTGTCTCTTTCTGGATTAAAGAAGTTTACAGTGGAACTAACCCCAATACCTTTAGTACCTGAAAATGTCACCAACTTCTAGGTTTTTGAAGATGACAAGTATAACTTAGATTTTATCACAAATACAAATGTCTTTGCTTCTCAAATTATTGATGAAACAAAACTCCAAGAAGCAGAGATGGATTTGGAAGGTGTAATTAATTTAAAGACCAATACTATCCCCAGGGGAATGGTGCAATTAGAAAGAATCTTTGATCTGGACAAGGTCAGGGATCAAGAGTAGGATGCCAAGAAGGAGTCCATCGGTGGACAATGTGACAAATATAATATGGGATCTTAGGATGATGTCAAAAATGTCTTTATTGGAAAAGTGTGCACTCCAAAAGAAAGAAAAGGAATCATCGATGCACTACATAGATATCCAAATGTGATAGCCTAGAGTTATGAGGACTTAAAGGCTTATGATACATCAATCATAACCCATACTATCCCTCTCAATCCAAGAGTCAAACCTTTCAGACAGAGGTAGAGGCCCATCAATGCCTTACTAGAACCCATAATACAAAAAGTACATAAATTACTATCTGCCAATATCATATTTCCAGTAAGACATTCAACTTGGGTTGCAAACTTGGTTCCGGTATGAAAAAAGAATGGGGAAATCAGATTATGTGTGGACTTCAAGAATCTTAATAGAGCATCAGAAAAGGATAACTATCTAGTACCCTCGTTGGATGAAGTGCTTCAGATTGTTAATGGATCTTAGATGATGTCTTTCTTGGATGGTTATTTAGGATACAATCAGGTTATGGTGCAATATGAATTCAGGCATAAGACTGCTTTCACCACCAAGTGGGACACTTTTGCTTATAGGAGGATGCCCTTTGGCTTGATTAATGCTAGAGTCACATTTCAAAGAGCCATGGAAATTTCCTTTAAATATATAATTGGTAAGTGCATAACCATTTATATGGATGATCTAATAGTCTTTTCAAAGAAGAGAGGTGATCATATCTCAGATTTGTGCAAGGTTTTCTAGAGATGTAGAGAGTTTGGTATATCTCTCAATCTAGAGAAATGCATCTTTGGAGTTACAGAGGGTAAATTGTTGGGGCATTTTATCTCTGAGAAAGGAATCACCATTGATCCCGAACGAATAGAAGCCATACTTAAGATCCCACTCCCTGATAGCAAGAAAGAAATGAAATCATTTTTTGGCAAGATCAACTTTGTGAGGAAGTTCATCACTGGATTCACAGAGATAGTTAAGCCACTGAATGCAATGCTGAAATAGGAGGCCAAGGTTGAATGGAATGCAGAAGCAAATGGAGCATTTACAAAGATAAAAAGAGCTATTTCTGAAGCTCCTATCTTGGTGAGTCTAGATTATGCTAAACCATTCTATATATAGTTGTTTGCTTCTGATCTTTCCTTTGCTGCTATGTTAAGTCAAAAATCTGATCAAGGCAATGAACATCCCATCGCATTCATGAGTGCACCATTGAAGGATGTTGAACTGAGATACCCGAGTGTGGAAAAGCGGGATTATGCCTTAGTCAGAGTTGTAAAGAAGTTTAGACACTATATCTTAAGAAACACAGTCTTTGCTATAGTTCATGATCTTGCAGTCAAGCTCTTGTTGATGTAGAATGAGCTAGGAGAGTGCAGAGCTGAGTGGGTAACTATGTTACAAGAGTACAATATTGAGGTTCAACCCATGAAGCTAGTAAGGGGGAAAGGACTTACATAGAAAATGGCAGAAATAAGTCTTGATCTTACAACTCAGAATTACAATTCAAATGATGTTTCTCCTGGCGAGTGGTATGATGATATCGTCCACTATCTTCTGACTCAAAGATAGCCTGATCATCTGAACGCAGTACAAAGGAGGGCCTTACGTTTGAAGAGTGATAGTTTTATGCTAAAGGGAGTTGTCTTATATAAAATAAATCATGAGGGGATATACCTAAGATGCTTAGGGCAATAGGAAGCTAAGAGAGTCATGGCAAAGTTTCATGACAAATATGGTACTAGCCATGGTTCTACACATTCTACTGCAAACCATATTTTAAGAGCTGGTTACTATTGGCCTACACTATTCAAGGAAACACACAACCATGTCAGAAATTGTCATGTGTGTCAGGCTACAACAACTAGAGAGAAGTATGCAGCACTACCACTCCAACTAGTCTTTGAGGTAAAACCTTTCGCACAGTGGGGAATGGACTTCATAGGTCCAATCAATCGGCCTTCCTCTATAGGTCACAGGTATATCCTTACTGTCATTAATTATTTTACAAGGTGGAATGAGGCCCTTGCTTACAAGCAATGTACTTCTGAGGTGGTAATTAATTTTGTTGAATTAGGTATCATTAATTGTTTTGGATGTCCTATGTCTTTAGTTTGTGATAATGGCCTTGCATTTTCATCGTTGAAGTTTTCTAATTGGGCCTTTGATCATGGGATTGTCATTAAGTTTGCATCCAATTATTACCCTCAGGGTAATGGTTTGGCTGAGTCATCCAACAAAAATCTCCTGACTGTTATCCACAAACTATTAGAAATAAATCCTAAGGATTGGCACACCCAACTTAGATTTGCTCTCTGGGAAGATCGTACAAGACATAAGACTTCCATAGGAATATCCCCTTACCTCCTGGTTTATGGGTTAGAACTTGTGTTTCCTATTCAGTTGAAAATCTTTTCCTTGCAGTTCATTAATGACTATTATGATGAGAGAGATAAACATGAGGCCAGACTTGCTGAATTGTTACACCTTGAGGAAAAGAGAGATGGAGCCCTGGAAAACTTTGCCAAACATCAGTGGGTTGTCAAGAGATGGTTTGATAAAAGAGCCAAGGTAAAAGATTTTAGGATTTTTGAATTGGTTCTTTACTGGGATAAAGCCCATGACCGTAAGGGAGAGCATGGAAATTTTGATAAACTTTTGCTTGGTCCTTACCAAATTTCAGAAATTCTAGGAGATAATGCTTTCTGTTTGAAAATTCTCACTGGAGAGGGCATCCCACTGCCTGTCAATGGGCAGTATTTGAAGCATTATTTCCAATCTTGAGCTTTTTTCAGCTCTTTTCCTGTATATAGTTAGATTAGGTTTCCTTTTTGTTTTGTTTTCATTGCTTTGGTTAGATTAGGTTTCCCTTTTGTTCTAGTTTTTATTGCTTTGTTTTGGTTTGCTTTCGGTTTTGTGTTTTGCTCTACTTTTGCTTTGGAGGTTTTCCTATTTTCTTCCAATTTTTTTGCACCTACATGGAAAATACATCATTATCTGGGACTGTTCTAAGTATTTTATTGGTGGAATTTAGTCTTGTATCCTGAAAGGATGGTTGAAGTTTTTATTATTACAAATAGTCTAAATGTTTGATTTATAGAAGATGGGTCACTGGTCCTGATTTGAATTTGAAGTATTCTGAAATCTTACATCTTTTATACATTTTAAGAATCCTGATGTTGCCATAGGATCCTTGTGTAGTTTTTTCAAGTCAAAAATCCTATTTCTGCTTCAGCACCACTAGGGTTCTCAACCCTGAGTATGAACTTCATTGTTCATAGGTTGAAATGAAAAAAGTGACATAGAAAGAATATCAAAAGAAAAAAAAAGTGAAATATTGACAATCAAAAGAATGAATTCAATTTTATTAGGAGTATCTAAATATCTCTATCGGGGCTATGGACGCCTGACTGGCAATAGAGCTATGTTCAGGAGAGTCACAGTGATAACCTCGTCGGGGCTATAGACACCTGACTGGCAGTGAGGCTCTATCCAAGTTGCTTTTGAAGTTAGAATCTTTATGTAGCCTGACTTGACTAAGCTTGGTTTTTGCAGTCGCTCAGGGAAGGAAATGAACTCATATGCACACACTTGGATTTTAAGTTTATGAAAGGTTTGGTCTACCCTTTGCATTTTGATTTGTTTGTCTGATAGTGAGACTAAAACCAGGGATTTTGGGTTCTTGATTCATGTCCATTAGCAAATGCTCCTGAGCATTTCCCAGTAGAGTCACCATTTGTTGTGCAGTTTTCACACACACACCCCATTGAAAGCAGGAACCCTCTTTCGCTTTGGTTTTTTGTGTCTTGGTCCTATCATTTTGAGGTTTTATCTTGCTTTGGAATGTGCTTAAATGTTCATTTTTATTTCCTAAGTGATTCCCCCAAGTTATTCATTAAAAATATTTGGTTCTAGGTGAATTTTGGGTTTTCACCCTGGTTCGGGACTTTCCATCTCGGTCGGAGTTTCCCAGATCCTGCTTAGACTCCAACTGAGCACTCTGGTTTAGAGAATTTCAATCTTCACAGAATTTTGCATGGGCCGGATTTTTCTGAATTCCATCTTGTCGTCGGGTTCCCAGATTTTTCTAGCTATCTTGTTGATAACATTAATGTTTTCATACAAACTTTAGATGAGGTATTTAACTGATGTCTAATGTCATTTATGCCATTATTCTTTATTTTCTATGCTTAATTGAGCTAAGGAGTGCGCTCTTTGGGTAATTGACTTGATCTAAGGCATTTGATCCGTGAATTATTCAATTTGTTGGTGATTTCTTTGGGTATTGTTGTTGTGGTCTTTGCTAGGTGCTATTTGATTCACATTTGTTGTTTCTAAGATTGATCCTTGCTTCATCAATGGTTTGTATATGATTTCCCTATTTTTGATTGTTGAATGATGACATTATTTAGCATTTTGGTTTTCTTAGGGTTTAAATTTTTGCATTGTTTGAAGTATTTCGTGTTTAGGGTTGCATGATGTGGTTTGGTTATTGGTTTCCTAAGTAAGTTCGAATTCATTATGTCACTTACATTATCAAGTAGCTTTCTTAGGGGCCGTGGGTACCTCTAGTAGAGGCCCATTAGTCGGAATGATTGAGTTTTAAGCTAGTCTATGTGTTAATGGCAGATTTGTGGGATTTGAAACCTAGGGCAACACCATTCCACCTCGTTTCACCTTAAAACTAGCCTAGAATGCTAATAAAATCCATAGAAGGCACATATCAAACTTTTCTCAAGCCTAAATCCTTGAAATTTATGATCAATCTGATGGTTTGGGTGAAATTTTGATTAATGCCGATTTTAAGGTTTTGCGACTACCTCGAGATTTTCTAGCTCTGGGGGAATTTCCCGATCTCTTCCGTTTTTTCTGGAATCTGCTATTATTTTTGAGGTTTCGTATGTTCTGTAGATTTTCGTTGACCTTGGATTTTCTTGAAGTCTTATGTTCATTAAATTTTTTGAAGTTTACGAAATATCTTTTCCCTCGTGGAAATCCATCTCTGGCGGATTTTTCCAAAATTTGATGAAATGTAAGGAAATATGGAATAGTTGGATTTATTAATGATTTATGATGCATTTTATGATTAATTCATGCTATCTTATGATCTCCTATGTGGTTTATTGATTGATAATGATTGGATTTAATTGCTAGTAGGTGTTTCATAATTATTCTGTTGGAATTAGTCTAGTCTGGAATTTCCTGAAATTCCTTTTTGGCTCAAACTCCACGGATGGTCCTGAAACCTGAAGTGGATCAAGATCTTTTTATATGAGACTTAATGACATCTTGTTTATATGGGGTTTCATTCTAATAGTGTTTTGATGGATTAGCATTACTTTCCTATGATTTTATTGTGAATTGTTTGTCAACTATGGGCTGAACCTAGCAAGACGGTGGCCAAATCTTCAATATCTGAAGTAGAAAAGATTAAAACATACACCAAGAGCGATATCCCTAAGAGTAAAATTACATAAATCTAGTTAGAAGTAATAGATACCAATGTTTGGCTATGGGATTATGAGGAATTTAAAGGAAGAATGGCAGCCAAGGATCTTCCTTTGGTGACTAGAAGAATGAAGAAATCAGGTTTGTCAAATGTAGCCAGATTTCCTTCCATGGTCCAGTGCTATGAGCTTGTCCTTGAGTGTGCAAGACACTATGACCAAGGTACACAGAGAATTATTGGTCCACAAGGCAGAGTTGTGGCAAATTTGAATCCGGTTTCCATAGCTCAAACTTTTGATATGTCAGATACGTCTCATGTGGTGGCATTTAACATGGAGGAAACCAAGGGGTCCTATGAAGAACAGATTGTTAAATCTCAACAACTCATTAATTCCTAGCTGGAGAAGCCTAAGTCTCATTATTCCAAGCTGCCCAAGTAGCTATTCAAGGAAAAATTCAAGGAGTATTATGATGCCATCACATTGCTCAACAGGATAGTTGGATTAAGGAATGCATGTGTGTTTGAGAATTGGATGTGCCATGGTATTTTGAGGATGGAATAAGAGTTTATCGACTATCACTGGACTGGTATTATTAGCAGGGTGATCCATGAGCAGCTATCCAATGTGTTGCAGACCAACACCTTCATAATGACTTCATACTTGGTCTATGCACTTGCGAGATTTCACCCCTACAAAGGATTGAGCACAAGGGGAATCTTTGGATAGGATGTCATTTATGAGGTTTACCCTTAGTTGCATTTGGGAAGCTCGAGTTATAGGAGGGTGAATGATGCATTCACCATGCATATCACTAGGTTACTTCAGGGAGCAGAGCATATGAGGATTTCAGACTAAGCTAAGGAGCTAATTAAGAGATATGGTGCTTAGTTCATTCAATTCCCAACCTTCTCATACATCCGGGTTGATGGCTGTCAAAGGGCTCCATACAAGCTTCCAAGGTATCCCACTGATCATATCATACTTTTGGAGGTCACTCAACACATATGTGACTTTGATGCCATTGTCAAAAGAGACAAACATAAGACTGGTTTTGGTAGAGATTTCCCCTTGAGGATAGGTACTAGGGAGGCATGCCCTTCCATTATTTCTACCCAGGCTTCAAAATAAGAAATGGGTACCCTTGGTTTATCTTTTCATTCCAAGAGGTCTAGATTTGATATAACAGGTGAAGCCCAAAAGGGTGCCAGTAGATAGTATAGACATAGGGTTGATTTGAAAGACTACTGGGCCAATTGCAGTGATGAATTTGAGGTTGGAAAGAAGTTTTCCTGGCTTCCAGTTCAATAAGTCCATTTATATAATGTGAAGGCAGTCCCTAATCAACTTGAAGATGATGGAAACCTGATTCAAGATCCTACTTATGAGGAAAAGAAGGATAGGCCAATTGGTGATTTGGATTGGTTAGAAGAGGAAAAAACAAAACTAAAATAGTTGATGGATCCCATCACAAAGTTTACTAGAATGTGGCTCAGGCATAAACTAAGGGAGTTGGAAAATGAAGGTGTACAATTCACCTATGAGCTGATGGGAGATTTGGATGCTCACTCCACTTCTAAGGAATCAACTGAGTAGGATCCTAAGGGAAAAGGTAAGCTAGATTCCCCTTTCAAAATCAAGATTAAAGGTGTTCAGGAGGAGGAAGTCCAAGAAATAGAAAAGAAAAGAAAGCCAATTGCTAAGAAAAGGTCAAGGACCAAGAAGTCTAAAAAGAAAGAAATTGAAAAGTAGATTCCTGAGGTTTATGCTCCTATGCCTAAGAGGAGAAGAATTGTAATATTATCCTAGAAGGCTGGTTCTAAGGATGGAGTGGAAGTTTCTCCACCTGTGGTAGATGTAAAGAGTTCACGGGAAAAGACACAAGTATATAAAAGGAGGTCAAGGACTCCTTCCCCTAAGGATAGTGTGCCCAAAGCATATCCTCCTCTAGTCACTTCTCATGAGGAGTAGCATGATGATGTTCCTTCTTCACATGAAGCTTGAAGAAAACTAGATGAATATGATTAAGCCGAAGATCATCCAGATATTGAGGGAGAGGAATTTCATGAGGGTGAGCTTTACCATGCTGAAGCAGAAGTAGAAAAGGTAATGTAGTCTCCCTTGGTTGCCTATGTGGAGTCACCTATTGTAACTACAAGGGTCAAATCACCTCCAAGAGAAGAGGAACTTGAAAAGATTCCATCACCTGACCACCAAGAAGAACATGCTAAAGAAAAGGAGCACAAGGCAGATGAAACTCCTTAGAAACATCATTTGGATGAAGATGTACCTAAGGATCAATAGGAGGAAGTGGGGCAAAGTGAAGTGCAATTTGATTCCACCATTCCAGAGTGGCTAGACAAGGAAATAAAGAGAAAACAAGTTATAGTAGAGGATACTCCACCTAACTGGGATGAGTTTTTGGCCAAGATTGGAAACGAAAAAGGTAAAACAAAGGCCAAGGTCATTTCAAAGATTGAAAGAGATGAGGAAAGCAATAGGGTAGTCCACATTGCAACCCCTGCTCTAGATAAAAACATAGATGATGTGACTGGAAAAGATTATAATGTGCAGATTTTCAATTTGGGGCCCACTTCCATTGAGTGGGACATTGAGGAGTATCAGGGTTCCAGTGCAGTCATTTTAGGCAGGCTGGGGAAAGAAATGAAACTAAACAGGAGATGAAGAAGGAGATTGAAGGATTCAGGAAATGCTTAGAAGATTTGATGAAGCCTTTGCAATCTATTAACCCTTCATCCTCTATTGCAAATCCGTTACCCCAAGAGACTATCTCTGAGCTTGAAAGGAAGAAGGTAGCCTCTCTTGCTATTGCAAATTGGCTACAAGGGATGCAAAAAAAAGGAAATGATGCTATCAGGGACATTTTGTCATCTGGAAAGGATGCTATGAGAGCAATTGATTGGTTGAAGGATGTGTTAGCTTAGGAAAAAGAAGATACAGATCTCCTGCTACAAAAAACTAAAACCATCATGGAGTATACCAAGGATAAGCTAGTAAATGATAAAATCCTCCCCTCCTCAAGAGTGTTTGAGCCTTTGGAATGGTTTGAGGTGTTACAAATCAGGAAAAAGGTTTTGAAAAATATTTACAAGCAGAGGAGGAAAATTGATGATACCCTAGCTGGTGTTTATAATGGCTACATTTCTTTCTTTGATATTATGACAGGGAGAAGGAAGATTTCCCTTAAATATTTGAGTTTGGAAATGTTAAGAAAGTGGTGGCAGGATGTTTATGCTCCAATCAGTGGTGATCTTGTGACTGAACACCAGTTAGATGATGTGGTCACTTACCTTGTTGTGATTGATAAGTATCTAACATAGAAGGTTGATTGGGATAAATCGGTGAAAGAATCAAGGGAAAATATTGCCTTAATTGAAAACCGACTTAAGGTTTTTCCTTTGCCACCTGTGGCCGATTTGGATAAGGTGCTCTTGAAGGTGCATGAAAAGCTAGATTAGAATAAAGACAAAGGGGAAAGTTAGTTAATGATTGGGCTTCATCGAGATTTGTGCTTCCCTATTATTTTGCATGCATTGGTCCAAGCTGCATTGGAGATCCCAGGCCAAGCTAGATGAAGTTCATGCATTTAATGAAAATTTATTTCATTTTGAATTTCTCTTGGCCGACTTGTTGTGCCTAAATTATTATTGTAAAACCTATCTAGGTTGACATGTTTTGAGGGGGTTCTATAAATATGGAATTTTGTCTCATTTGTAGGGGCTAGACATAAGTATAGATATAGACAAGTAGAGAGACAATTAGAGCGAATTAAGTAGAGCAAAAGTTAGCAAGTAATTCTTCTCAAGCAAATATTGTAACAGAAAGTTGGAATTGTTGCTATAGTGGATAAGTTGATGCAAGTAATGGCATTGTGATTTGGTGCCATACTTGTGTTTTTTTCTTATCTTGCATGGTTCTTGTTATTCTATCTTTATAATTTCTTTGAGGAAGTTTTATGTTTAGATGTTTAGAATTAGATTTTATTTAATGATGTTTATGGTTCAATATTTGAACTGTTGCAGCAATCCCTGGTCCATACTTTTCGCAACCAACTGATTGTTAGTTGCTTTGGAAAGTTAGCCTGGACCTTTATATTCGTTGTGCTTAGTTCAATTGTGAGGGTTTATTCATTTCAATTGCAATAGGGTTGTGTGAATGAATGCTCATGATCTGAAAATCTTTAACACCTTAGATGATTGCACTATTTCTATAAGATTGCAGATTTATCTGGGTCAAGTAGAAATTGGTTTTGAGGGATTGGTCCATTTCGAGTGTTCATCATTTTCATTGTTAATCTTAGGAATGGTATTTTTATCTAGAAATCTCTTTGAAACCCTCATATTTTTTTATTTCTTTGATTATTGGATTAAATTTAGGATTGAATTATAATCTCATTGTTAAATCTGATAGATTGAAGATTTAGTATTTTTCTTGTAGTAAGGTCCTATTGTGATTACCACCATTTTCACACTTATCACTGAGTTGTTTATGCATTGTCAAGAAATAACATTAGAGACCTTGGGGTTATCTCTTGAGGCTTGTTGATAGAGATTTACCTATCAAGAGAGATAGGATATTGTATTTTGTCTGAGTTGTTGTGCAGAAAACATCATCAACACAATGTTGTTGCAAATTTTCTTTCAAGGATAACTACATCAAAAGACAATCAACCCATAGATGACTCTTTTCCCGATGAGCATCTATTCTCTCTCAGTATACAAATACCCTAGTATGTTGACATAGCCAATTACTTTGTTATAAGTAGAGTTCCTTCTCACTTCTCCCCAAAACAGAAAAGGGAACTCATTGAAAAATCTTTCCCTTTCTCTTGGATTGTTTGATGTTTACTTTATACTGGACCTAACCATGTCATGAGAAGATGTGTGAGAGAAGATGAGACATATGACATTTTTCATTCATGTTACAATGAACTATGTGGATGAAACTTTGAAGCTAGGAGGAAAACAATGAATGTTTTGAACGTAGGGTATTACTAGACAAAACTCCACAAGGATGCAGTAAGGAATACCAGAAAATGTGATAGATGTCAAAGAATGGGTAGACCGACTAGATCTAATGAGATGCCACTTTTCCCCTAGGTAGTAATCACTCCCTTTGGCAAGTGGAGATTGGATTTTTTGGGACCAATTGACCCTCCATCAAATGGTAAGTCTTATATATTGGTATGCACTAATTATGTAATAAAATGGGTGGAAGTTAAGGCCATGAAGCATGCAAAAGATAACAAGATTGTAGATTTTCTTAATGATGATATTTTCACAAGATATGGAGTCCCAAGAGAAATAGTAACTAATCAAGGAGCTCAATTCACATCAACTATTGTTGTAGTAGTTGTTAATGAGTATAACATAAGACATGGGAAGTCGACTCCTTATCACCCCCAGGCTAATGGCCAAGTTGAGGTGACCAACAAAGAAATTGAAGCCATTCTGACTAAAACAATAGTTTTCCATAGAAAGGATTTGGAAAATAGATTACTAGAAGCTATTTGGGCCTATAGGACAACCTAGAAAACAACTACATGTTTCACCCCATTTGAGTTGTTGTATGGAAAGACAACTATGATGCCAATTGAATTTGAACATAAGACTTTGCGAACTATAGTGGATTTAAGGATGGATATTTTTTAAGCACAAAGAGAAAGAATCATGTATCTAAATGCTTTAGATGAGATAAGAAGAGTAGCCCTGAAACATACATAAGTAGTGTAGAATTAGAGGATCAAGTGGCATGAAAAATTTATCAAGGAAAAGAAGTTTAAACCAGGAGATTGGGCCTTTCTCTATGATTCAAGATACCAAGACAATGCAAGAAAATTGCAGACAAGGTGGCTAGGACCATATGAAGTTTCTAAGGTCTTTCCTAATGGAGTTTTTTAGCTCACCACCATTGAACCTATCAGGTTAAAATTACTTTTCAATGATCATCACCTTAAATTATACCATAAGCTAGCTTCTAAAGAAGAGTTCCTACAACAATTCACCCAGCACTCAGAGCTTCTTATAGCCGAAGGCAATGGACCTAGTTTCCCTCTTTCAACCTAATTGAGGTACGTACTTTTCATAATAAAGAATTTCACTTATGTGGAAGTCCATTTCTTTTTCATCTACCCATCCACCCATCCATCACCACCTTTCTCTCTCTTCCATCACTTCATTCCACCTCATCTTCATTTATTGCTCAATTTATTTTCCAACAAGGCAAGTGTTACTTTATCCACAATCATTGCAACAAATCTTCCACACATTCAAGTATGTGCACATTAATTTCTATCTTTAATCATCTTTTAAGTGTGTTTATTTAATCACTGTACATTAGTATAGGTGTTCACATAAATACCATCATTACCTTTCAATCACCAGTCCCATCTCACATGTGCGGACACATGTCCAAATCTAGGTTGGGGGGAGGAGAATGAAAAAGATGAAAACATTTTGTGAATTTATTTCCCATGTGTCAAACCATATTAGGTTGCATCAGAAAATTTAAAAATGAGCTGATTTGATATCTAAGTGAAAGGACTTGCTTGCATGTGTGAAGTGACAATAACTGTAGCTGCCATTTATTCCTATCATAATTTCCCTTTATCACTCCATTTCTTGTCATTATTGCCTTGTCGTAATCTTGAGTTGCAAGAAAAAAGGAAAAAAAAAAAGAAAGGAAATTCAATCGACACTACCACTAGAAATTTAGTAGGTTGGTCCTGGAATTTAGCAGATATTGTAGTGAAGTGCATTCGATTTTCAGATGAGAATTGCAGGAAAAGAAGTTGCAAAACATTTTTTTGATTGCAGACAATGGGAGGTGGTTTAATTTGAAACAAACCCATGGTGCATGATATTTTACTGTAGGATGCACAATGCCTGGCCAAATTTTAAAATTGTGGATGGATAGATTACTTTTTGAAGTTGGATGGTTTTGATGAAGGCATTACCCTTGAATTTTCCCAAATATTTTCAGAAGGAAAAGACATAAGAAAAGGGTTAGAAGTTGTGGCAACAAAGGAAAGAATTTTAGAGGTTATAGGGCTATCTAGTGATGGTGAAAAATACCCCACTTCTATAGACACCAAGTTAGCTAGGGCTGAATGACCCCCCATTGAGCATAAATAAACATGGTGCAAAGAGAATGTCTCTTCCAGAGTCATGGAAGCAAATAGTTGTGTATGATATCAAATACATCACTTGTGAGGGTTGTCAGTCAAATTTTCATTTTTTCCACTTCAATATTTTGAATGAAATGAGGCATGGGAGGAGGATGAATGTTTCCAACGTGTTGTACAATATTCTCTTAATCATGGTGGTCAAGACCCAAAAAGGTAGGGATAATTCTATTTCCAACCATTTCTTGATTAAATTGTTAGTTGAAAAGTCTCTGCATGATGTATCTAAAATGACTTGGGAAGAGTTTATCAATGTTAAGCACTTTCCACCTAGGGCTATACCTCAATCTCATAGGTCTAGCAGGAGAGTAAGCATGACTAAAGTCATTCCTAGTGCTTCAACTTCTGGTGGTGGTTCTAGAGTGAATCCTCTTGCAACATAAGAAACTATAGAAATTAATTCTTTTGGAACAAAGCACTCAGAAAAAGAAATCTCTTCCTCAGATTATGATGATGAAGTTCCACTTAAAACCCTCATGAAAACTAGGGCATAGTAGAGAGAGGTAGAAATGAGAAAAGGGAAGGCTAAAACAAAACATGTAGAAATAAAAGTGTCAAGTTCTAAGAAGAGGAAGGTTGATATTGTTCATCCTACAGCCAAAGGAAAATGTGAGAGACCTCCCAAGAAATACATACCAGTCAGGCTTGCGATTGGTATGCCTGTATAGGAAAGCACCAAGCCCAGTGAGATCTCACATGAGGACCCTGAAGCTCCAATGGGGTAGAAGAATGTTGAAGAAGAAGAAGGCATATTTAAGAGAGCAACAAATATAACACTCGTCGATCTTGCTAACATTGCAAAATAATTGGAAGAAAATTAGGAATTCCTACAGCTTGAGCAAGAGGTCCTACAACATGAGAAAGAAGTCTTGTAGCAAAAAATAGAATGAGAGTAGGATTTCCTACAACCACAACAAGAACAAGAGACCCTATAGAAAAAGGAAGAAGAACCAACACCCTTGCAGCCAAAGATAACTTGACAGCTTGAGTCCATGCAAATAGTGCCATATGAGGATCTTCCATCAACAAAAAGACTGGTAGGAATTCATAATCCTCCTAGTTTTATAGTACATGTAGCAAATTTGAATTTATGGATAGTAATACAAAGAAGGGAGGAAGAATGGAAAAAGGAAAAAAAAAATTGAAGGAGGAAGTTCAAAAGAAGGATGAAGAAACTGAGGATAAAAATGCAGAAATTTCCACCGTAAAGCAGAGAGTAGATGATATGCAAGCTTTGGCACCAAAGATTCTGGAATGTAGAGATCCTCCAAGGGTATATGCTCTGCTCCTAAAAGATAAGTATCTCTCTTTTAAGATTTCAAGGCTTGCCTCAGGTTTGAATCCTTCTATTGACACCCCCATGGAATTCTTCAATACTTATAGGATTACCCCACCTGAAATGAAGAATTTTCTATGTGAATTTTATTTACATAATTATGCTATCACAAAAGACCATGATTGGAATCCATTGATGTATGTTGAGGATGTTCAATTGAGAGCATTTATATCTTGGGTACAAAATGAGATTAGTTGGGGACAACAACATAGTGCTTATAAAAAATTGGAGTTTGTTATCCCTATGTCTGTTAGAGCCGAATCAAGCAACCCAAGGGATATTTACATAGAATGGAAAAAGATGCTACTCAGAACAAGTTATGGCAATAGGATTATGCCTTGGATTGAGGCAGTCTACACTAAGTATGATGTAAAGACAACAAAAAAGGAGGAGACCATGAGGAGATGTTTATCCCAGAGATGGAATAGTTTGACTAATGAGCTGAAATAGGTCTAGCCTCATTCCATCCACAATTATGTTGTAGCACTAAAATGAATTGAGAGGTATATTGAGACTAGGAGAACACAGGGGTGACATTGGCTTCACCTAACTTTTCAGCCACCCATGCTCATGTGGCTCGTGTCAAACTTCACATTTTACCAGAATGACATTGCTACAAAGAGGCAAAGATGGAACGAGTTTGACAGATTGGGAGGATTCTATTGGGACCTTGACTCACGTACTACAACCACTGATGTTGGACAACTCTCAGTTGCAAATTTCAGAGCTTTGACCAAGCAAAAGAACAACTCTTCCCCTATTGGAGGACCAACAAAATGTTAGGTTGGGGGAGTGATGAGCCTAGTTTTTGGTCTAGTTTTGGGTAGAATCTATAGTTATTTGTTGATATATGTCATTAAATTTGATGATCAAGTGTTGGTATTGGCATAATGTTTCCCTCAAACTATTGACATTTGATATTATCCTATCTCTAAAAGCTTTAATGATATTTGGCATAATATGTGGGTTAAATATATTTATTTTGCATGTGATTAATGAATTTTTCTTAGAGTGGTTATAGATGTGCATTTATTATGCGTATTGACCTTTCCATGTAGATTTAATGTGCTAAGTTGAGGAAGACACGGCCAGTTGGGCATGCACCATAACATCCAACTAAGGAATCACTCCAAGTCAAAGGCAGCTGGTAGCAAAGATTCTTCATGCAACTGAATGTAACCGCCTTTTAGTGGACCTTAATGGTTGAGTATGCATGGGTGTTACTATTGTGCTAAGTCTACATCTGACTTGCATGTCTGATTGGATTCCATGCATGCATAACTACCATCACTCCACTTTCCCCTGTTTTCCCTAAATGGTGTCCTCCCAGTCATGGAGTTGACTACTTTGTTTAGCTGTAGTATAAATAATGATTTGATGCTCCTTATTTAGAAGGTTGCATGATTTCAGATTGTACTTTCTTTCTCCAGTTTTGATACATTACTCTTTGTATGCATGATTTATAGTGAATGAAATAAAGTTCTGAGTTTGAGAATCTAAGTTCTTGTTAGTTTAGAGGATACTTATCCAAGCGGCCCACTTGGTGAGTAATACATCTTTATAGTTTAGCATTAGTTTAGTATTACTTACTATTTAGTGCTTATTTAGAAATATGGCATCGACTATTCATGTAGCCACTAGAATTCCATTCTATGTTTGTTCCTATAGCCAAAGAAAATAGAGTAGTTTATTGTTTCACTCATATTTTTATTCTTGCTTTTCATTTCAGCTTAGCATAGTTGTTGGTTGATGTTCAACATTTGCTTTATTTCCTTTTCAAGTAATTTACTTTTAGTATTGTGTTCCTTAGCTATAGAATAGAAATGACTACTTGAGAGTTCCTAGTGCATATATTGTGCTAGCCCATTTCAAATTCATGTCCCTGGGTTGAAAATTTAAATGCACCTTCATGATGATTGAGATAGCTATTCAGGTTATATGTTCAATCTTTGAGTCATGGTTGTAAAGGCTTACTCATTAAAATCATTGTAGGAGGCCAACAGGAACCATGGGAAGTTGTTCAACCACTTTATCTTAAGCTTTGTAAGCTTGTTTTATCTTAGGAGGCACAACATGATTGTTTTGGTTGTCTCTTGGTTGTTTGTAGGAGATAGGTATGGATCTATCTTTGGTTGGTCTTGGTTACTTGGAAGGATTTTTTGTTCAATCATGGGTTTAGGCATGTTTTGAAGGGCTAATTCTGCTATGTTTTTCATCTTAAAATTTTTAAACGATTCAAAAAATAAATCTTCATGAGGTTTAATAGGTTCAATAGGCTTAGGCCAAAAGAAATCCAATGAGAAATTCCCATGGGAAGACACAGGATTAAAGTCACTATGATGCATAGTAAATATATCATTGTCAAAGGGAAACATTAAGAATTTATGTACAACTAAAGGGAAAACTTCCATGGACCGTATCCACGGATAACCAAGCTTCATACGAAATTGATCTGACATTAGGATGATCGAGAATGAGACATCTAATTTTTTCAATCCAACTTTTAAAGGAAGGATGATCAAACATATTGTAGGGCAAGCAAAATCATTATGTGTTTTTATCCATGCTTTCAGCTGATCATATTTATATTGATAGAGTTCATGCACAAGTAAGAATTCTTCAGTGATCACATTCTCTCCATAGATGGGATCAATTAATATCCCATTAGTTGGATTGACATTGATTTGGCCAACTATGAAAAGAGGACCATTAGGTTCCTTTCTGATTATATCTTGTGATGAGAAAGCAATGTCAAGAGGCATTTTATTTGGCCCTTATGAGATTGAATTTTGATCAATCCAACCATATTATCCATATGACTTTGTTCATTAGTATCCATGATGTTATCATCCATGTCAACATTCATCACATCATTCTTAGTTTCACTAGATTTGAAAAATGAAATATTATGATTTGGCATAGGGTTGGTAAAGATTTGCAAGTCTTGGTTGGGAGGGGAAACATACTTATTACATCGATCATTGACACCACCAATTTGAATATGATTGGAATCAATGAAGTCTAGCACTGTGTGTTTAAGATGCTTACAATGTTCTGTATCATGTCCATTTTGATAGTACAAATGACAATAGGAGCTTGATCTAAAGTTGGGAGCTAATGACTTATTAGGATCAATAGTTTTAACTAGAGGTGAGAAAATCAAGTTCTTTACTAGAAGTTGCAACATGATATTATGGAGGGTATCCGGTAAGGGAGTAAATTTTCTAGCCATATCCCCAAATGTAAAGGGATTTGTATTCTTTATAGCAGCCACTTGGGTATCAAAATGTTGGGTTGGATGAGGGGGATTTAGTTGAAGAAAGCCTTTTTTTTCCTAAAAGGTTGGTAATTTTTTTGAGTTGTGGATTCAAACATTTCAAGACGACTAAAGGTGGGTTTTGTTTCACAACTACTAATCGAGTTTTGATAATCACAAAGGATTACACAAATGTATGAAGGAAATTTCATCATACCAAGCTTATCTTGCATTTTAGTTTGTAAGTTCTCATTGAACATTCATTGAAGGTTAGGATTGGGAGTCTTTATGTCAAATTAGGAATAAAGCAATTGGTAGTGTGAAATGAAATCAGTAACTTTTTCATCATCCTTTTGCTTACATCTCATCAAATCAGCTAAGGTCATCTTAGGAGTCATGTGCACTTGGAAATGGTTGATAAAGGCCTCAAAAAGTTCATTGAATGAATAAATTGAGTTATTTGGTAATGAGGAAAACCATTCTAAAGCGGTATCTTTCAAGGACCTAGGGAAAAGCTTACCCAAAAGCTTATCTTCAAGGACAAAATCACTCCATAAGGTGGTGTAAGCAGAAACATGGTTAGAAGGATCTCCTTTCCTACCATATTTCTCAAACCTAGGAATCTGTATACCTTGTTGTATCAGTGTTCTTAATATCTCCAAGGATAATGGTTTTATTTTGACATAGTATGAAAGTTGGCCATTTTGATTTTGGTTTATGGTGGAAATTTTTCATTGAAGGGATGAAACATTTTGTAAAAGTTGGTTAAGGATGGCATCATTGGTTGTGTTTTGGGATAGAGGTGTATATGTGTTTGAGGGGCAAGTGAATGGAACACTTATGGGAGGTAAAGTGGTATGAGATATGATGTGAGATGCCACAAAGGTATAAGGATTTCTAGTGGAAATAGCCAAGGTAGGAATGAAATTACTAGTGGGTTGGATCATTGTGGTAACTTGAGGATTGGTGCAGATAGGAATAGAAGCAATGATTGTAGGAGGAGGAATTCAGGTTCCTCCTTGACTTTGATTTTTTTTTTAGTTTTGAGCACAATTAGTCATTGAGGAAAGATTTTTTCCAAAAATCTAAGCTAAGTTACACATAATCTCTATTCCTTTTTCACTTTCAATCATTCGGTGTATGTTATCTATGGTAGGAATAGTTGTGTTGGAAATTTTTTCAGTACTCACTTGGTTTTGTAGGTTTTACAATTCTTCATGGATTTGGATTAGGTTTTCTTGAGGTACACTAGCAACCATTGTTTCAACACTTGTCACATTACTTGGAGGTAAATAGTTGTCAAGGGTATGGTCCATACCTAGTGAACTAGTATCAACAATATGAGTGAAAGAGCTAGATAACCCAAGATCCATGACGAATGTGTTATCAGGGGATGACATGAGTCTCGAACTACATCTCACTATAGTATTAGAAATAGGACACCGAGTTGTAAAGCTCATGCAAAGGACAATCAATTAATGCAAGATAAATGCAATGAACGCAAGATAAATGGTATGCTTTAATTCCAATTCTTATGTTTCCAAATGCACTTGAAATGAAACCAAATTAAGATAAATCTAATGAAATGAATGAAATAGGAACTCAACAAACTGAAACAAAGATCTAATAACAAAAAATTGAAGCACAAAAATGAATTTTTTAATGTTGTGAAATACATATTACAACCTGATTTGAGACTAAATCACCCAGAGGGGTGAATGAATCCCAATTAGGGTTTTTGGAATGTTAAACTACTAAAAATTGGAAAGCACTGAATTGCTAGAAATCTAGAAAAAACACCTGTATAGGGAATAAATCGCCCAAGTGGGAAAATGAGTCCCAAATTAGGGTTTTTAAACCAAATTCGACAAATTTTGAGTTGATGTTAAGGTTTCTAAGTTGTATTCTCAAATGACTATTTGCAAGTATAATTTTCGAGTGAAATTTAATGATGCAAGATGCAAAAATAAATGCAACCTATATGCACTTTTCACTAATGCAAGATTTAGAAGCCCTAAATGCAATTCAACTAATGCAAATATAATGTAAAGTTAATCTAGATCTAAGACTACAATATTCTCCAAATCAAAAATTCAAGGGTCCAAAGGTCGGGTTCACCAAAATTAACCAAAGGAAATGCGGTTCCACCTTTTAGGAGATGGAACTTTGGGACCTATTTCACACTTTAGTTTGTTAGGAAACCAAGATCCCTTAACCAAGTGACTCAATTGAGGGAAGGACTAGTGGTTTCATTATGTGATTAAATGTGGGTTCACCATTAAAATGAAGCTTCAAAGGAGAAATCCAAACTCTTGTGCACTGAACCCTAGAAACTTAAAGACATGAAATTAGATTAACAAAGGAGGATGAAATAGAAAGGTACATTTAGAAAGATGCATTAAATAAGGCTTGTGGATTCGAAACAAGGCCAATTAAGGCATAAAGAAGCCAAATTTTAGTAGGGAGGTCCCAAACAAGTGAAAATGTAAATGGATACATTTTTGTACACTACATCTTCATTTGTGGAGTGGTGTAGACCCAAAAACTAATGCACTGTTACACTAAACTAGTAGATTTGACACTTAGTCAAATTTCCACATAACTGATATTTACTAGACCAAAAAATTATTTAATAATGTCTTCCTTATCAACTCCAAAACCTATTAGGACTTATCAAAAAGTTTCAAAACAATGTTGACATCAATGACAACACTATATCACATTGTTAAGCACTATCTATGCTTATGTTTCCAAACAACATCATCAATAAAAAAACTTCAACAATGTCTCCAAATTCCAACAATCCCCCCCTTTATAATTGATGGAAATATACAAAAATACTCCAAAAATACTCCCACCCTTTGATATCAAGGGAAAAGGGCACCTATACAAACTTTTCTGACTCTTAGTGGAACTCCCCCTTAAAGATCTATTCATATATACAATTGGGAAATAATGAATTGACTCCTCTTGAGTCATGTACCAGAGAAAAAACCAAAAAGATACTAAAAAAATTATTTATATTATCTACATATATGCAAATAATCTAAACATAAATTCATGAGAAAGATGAAGAATGAGTCAACCAGAGATGGTTGACGCCTGCAACTTCTTCAGATGATCATCTCAGGATTTCCTTCCATTTCCCTATTCACACTTAGCCTCCATAGGTCACCTATTATAAGTTTCAAGCTCTAGTAGAAGTTCTCATTCTTCTAAAGTAGCATGCACCAGATCCATTTTATTTTATTGATCACAACTAAGAAGAGATTTTGAAATAATTACAAGTTTGGGATTGACTAGATCCCTTACCTCTTCAAACTCTAAGATGATATGTTCTCTCTGCACTTGTAATTGGAAGAACTTCTTGTGTGTATCTTTTATTGTGTTCCTTATTACTCTAGTGAGATCAAAAATTAAGTCACATGCACTAGAGGCAACATTAATCTGAGATTCAATAGAGTCCATCTCCTTCCTTATGTTTTGTGTGGCTTCGAGCCACTTCATTCCATATGGATACAATGCCTTAGCCTCATCAACACATTCTTCTACATACTTCAAAAATTTAGAGAACTTCTTATGTGCAATAGCACATTTCTTAGAAATTTGCAACATTATCATCATTAATCCTTTTTTCAACTTCTTTCTCATCTTCTTTCATTAATTTGGATGCACAAGTATTAATGAATCAATTAACACTTTGAAGTTTTCCATACTAGATAGTGTAGTGTCAATATTTGATCCAATTATGATCTCTTGAAATACATTAATTAATTCATCCATTAATTCTCTGATCCTTTGATGTGATTAAATGATTTCCTTCCTCATGAATTCTTGGAACTTGTCTCCCAGTTGAAGCTTGTGGATGGGAGATATCTTCTCCATATCAATGTTCCATTGATGAATTGGCAATTGCAATAGTTGTGAGGACACAACTGGTTGAAAAATAGGTTGTACTCTTAGTACATTTTTTAAAGAATCTCCAGATGAGCCAAAAGATTCACTAGAAGTAGTAACTTCCATAGCCTTTCCCTTATCCTTTGCAATACTAGAGTCATCTGGTTTGACTTTTTTGTATTCTCTAGATTCATTCTTTCTTGTGTCTTCATATTTCTCTTTATCCTCTTCTTCTTCCTTTTTATCTACATTTTCATTCTTGTTTTCATCCTTTGCAGTGTTTTCTATGTTTACCGAAGGAGTTACTTCTTGTTTCAGATGAGTAAGGGTTTTCTCCTTTGCAATTTCTTCTCTTATCATTACATCCTTATCATCTCCTTTTATCATGTCCTCCACTTCCAGAGGAGTTTTTTCTATTGCAACTTCATAATTTGTATCATGCTCATGTTGAGCATCATTTTTTTGCACTTCATCTATATTTTGTTCTAGAGCATTGATTTCAGCATTCATTTCTTCTTGATGCAGGAGCATCCAGTGGTGTAAGGGAAATCTTGCATCACCCAAAAATAGTTAAATTTCAAATTTCTTAGTTTTTAGATATTTTTACATTTTTGGATACCCTTTTCGTCATATTGAAATTCCCAATTTATAGTTTTTATTTTTGATTCCAAGGTTGAAAGATATTGCAGTTTTAGTTTCCCAGATTTGCACCTGAAAATATTCTAAGTTAGATTTGAGGCACTTAGAGCTCCTGGATTGGCCCCAAAACTTGTTGAAATTGGCATAGGGGATTTCAAGCGCGTTCTTGACTTCGAGACCTTTTCAACGGTTCACACAGTTCACGAATCGGAGCCCCGGATCAAAAGTTATGGCCCCGGGAAGTTGGCTCACTTTCTAGAAGATACAATTGCAAATGCTCTTTTGAAATTTGAACTTCATGTTGTAAATTTTCGGTTCCAAACCGCCTAAACTCAAATTTGAATGTTGTTTTGGCTCCAAACTAATGAGGAGCTCTATTTATGGGCGGGTTTCTAATTTTGGGTAACTTTTTGGGGGACAAACTCGCATATTGCAAAAGGGTTATTCTGTAGTTTTATGTAACTTGCATGTGTTGTAGAACTTGGGGATTTGAGATCCTCTACATGTAAGAAGATCCATTTTCTGAATAATAAAATTATTCTCTTGTTTGTGGGTTATTTTCTAAGTCTCGGGCTGGGCCCTCATCAAGTGGTATCAGAGCGGGTTTTCTTGAGCATGTGGACAGATCACCGATCGTGAGGCAGTTCGCACCAGGACTGTGGTTGTGGGTCGAGGTCAAGAAAGATGCCTCCAAGAGTGGTGCTTGGTAGGCGTGGTGGTGCTAGAGGTGGTCGAGGTGGCATAAATGCTGGTGGAAGAGATGCACTGGTAGCCCTCCAGAGACAGATTGATGTGTTACAAGAGCAGTTGAGAAGAGGGTTAAACCCGAGGGAGGAAAGTGAGGAAGAAGGAGAGGAAGAAGGTTCAGATGTAGAAGAGGAAGAAGAAGCAATTGATCAAGACCAAATGCAGCTAATAAGGGCCATTTTGAAGATCGGGAAAAGACCGGTAAGTCCCCGCTATTCCGTAAGTCAACCTAAGAGTTGATCGACCGGATCAACGAAGCTAGAAGAATATTTTGAGTATGAGGAAATAGAGGACCTAGATCAGGTTAAGTTTGAAAAGGAAGCTGAAGGGCCATGCCAGTTTTGGTGGAAAGAGGTCCAGTTGGAAAGAAATCGAAGAGGAAAAGGAAATATCACCAGATGGGATCGCATGGTAGAGAAACTGAAGCAGTTCATACCAGTGGACTACGAGTTAGATCTGTTGAAGAAATTGCAAGGGTTGAAGCAAGGAAGCAGATCTGTGAAAGAATATACTAAAGATTTTCACAAGATAATCATCAGAACGGGTCACACAGAGGCCAATAAGGAGAAGGTAGCCCGATATCTTAATGGGTTACGACCGAGCATTCAGGAGGAGTTAAGCCTAGTCAGAATAACCACCATTGAGGATGTGTATTAGTTTGCTCTAAGGTGGAAGAGAAGTCGAACAAAAGATTTGATGGCAAGCAAAAAGGACGAGGAGGTCAAAGCGGAAGGGGCAATGGAAGACCTTCAGGAAGCCGAAATGATGATGAAAAGAAAAGTGAAGATGTGGGTACCAGCCGAAGCCAAAGGAATGACAACTTCTACCGCCCTCGTGATCAAAAACAATGGTGATCAAAGAGGTAGAGGACGAGGGAGATATGGACAAGGATCTAGAAGAGGTGGTTTCAGAGGAACGTGTTTCCAGTGTGGTGAAGAAGGGCATCGAGCCTATGAATGTCCACAACACACAAGGAAGGGGTAGACAAAAGGCCAGAAGGTCGTGGAAGGGTTGCGCATGTAGATGAGGAGGCCCAATCTGAATAGATGATGTCTAAAGGGAGAAACCCTAGTGATTAGGAGAGCCCTAGTGACCAGGAGAAGGAACCAACGTAGGAAGAATCAAGCCACACAAGGTGCAAGTGTGAAGGAAAATGTTGTGATGTCATTATTGATAGTGGAGCACCGATAATCTGGTGTCGGAGAGATGGTCACAAAGTTGAAGTTGAAGAGGAAAGGCACCGCATCAAGTATCAAATTGTCCGGTTGCAAAAAACCACAAATTTTTGGTCAATGAGCAATGCCTAGTAAAGTTCAAGATCGAGCTACCATGATGAGGTACTTTGTGATATCATCCCCATGGATGCATGTCACATGTTGTTGGGGAGGCCGTGGTAAGTTCATAGGCGAGCCATACATGATGGCCATGCAAACACTTATTCCTTGACAAAGGATGGGGTTCATCACAAGTTGAAACCCCTGAAGGAGACTAAAGAAAAGGTATGCAGTAGTGCTAGAATTTGTTATGTAGATGGAAGAAAAAATTTAGAAGGTATGAAGCATGAGCGTGTGTGTTATGCATTGATTCCTAGAGTGAGTAAGGAGGATAGTGAGAAGGTTCCAGAAGAAGTTTCTGGGATGTTGGATGAGTTTCATGATATTGTTTCTATAATGTACCTGAGGGTTTACCACCAATAAGGAAGATCAGTCATCAGATTGACTTGATTCCTAGAGCCAGTTTGCCAAATAAGGCAGCTCATAGAATGACTCCAGCAGAAAATGAGGAGTTGAACAGACAAGTTCAAGAGTTGTTGAGAAAGGGTTTGATACGGGGAGAGTTTGAGTCCATGTGCAGTACCTACAATACTAGCACCAAAGAAGGATGGGGAGTGGAGGATGTGTACAGATTCCGAGCCATAAACAAGATAACAATCAAGTACAGATTTCCCCTGCCAAGAATGGATGACCTGATGGACTGTTTGAGTGGAGATCAGTACTTCACAAAGATTGATCTGAAGAGTGGATATCACCAGATCCGATTCGAGAGGGAGATGAATGGAAGACTGCCTTCAAGACCAAAGAGGGCCTATACGAGTGGTTAGTCATGCCTTTTGGGCTAACCAATGCATCGAGCACATTCATGTGGCTCATGAACGAGGTACTAAAAGAATTTTTGGGAAATTTTGTTATTGTGTATTCAGATGATATTTTGATTTTCAGTAAGACATTGGATGAGCATTTGATGCATATTCGGAGAGTCTTTGAGATTTAAGAGAAGAGAAACTGTTGATTAATCTGAAGAAGTGCAGTTTTGTGAAGAGGGAGTTAGTGTACTTGGGGTTTGTTGTCTCAGTAGAAGGTCTCAAGATGGACCCAGAGAAGGTGAAGGCTATTCTGGAATGGCCTACCCCAAGAACTGCTACCGAGGTGAGATCTTTGCATGGTTTGGCTAGTTTTTATAGAAAGTTCATTAGAAACTTCAGTAGTATTTGTGGACCCCTGACTGAAACAATGAGAGGGGATAGAAAAGAATTCAAGTGGAGCACTGGAGCGGAAAAAGTTTTGAACTATTGAAGCAGAAGGTGACAGAGCAACTGTTCTAGCCCTCCCAGATTTCAACAAGGTGTTTCAGTGGATTGTGATGCTGGTTGTGCCATTGGAGCGTGTTGAGCCAAGAAGGTAAGCCCATTGCCTATTTCAGTGAAAAGTTAAATGATGCCAAGAGAAAGTATTTTGTATATGATCAGGAATTTTATGCAATAGTTCAAGCATTAAAGAAATGGAGACATTATTTGTTGCCAAAGGAATTTGTTCTATATACTGATCATCAGGCCTTGCAATACATAAATAGCAGGGAAAATTAAATCAGAGGCATATGAAATGGGTAGAGTTTTTGCAGAGTTATACCTTTGTTTTGAAACATAGGAGTGGGAAGTCAAATAGGGTTGCAGATGCCTTAAGTAGGAGGCATACATTGATGACAAAGATGCAGATTGAAGTGGTTGAGTTCAATGAACTCAAGACACTGTATGTAGAAGATCCTGATTTTGCAGAGGCTTGGAAAGCTTGCAAGGAACCTGTTACAGTGCACAGGACAAGGTGGTTGGATTTCATAATCTAGGATGACATGTTATTTAAGGGAATTCAATTGTGTATCCCAAGGAGTTCCATGAGGGAGAACCTGATAAAGGAGAAGCATAGTGGAGGATTGGTAGGACATTTTGTTCGGGATAAGACCATTGCCATTATTAGTGAGAATTATTATTGGCCTTAGTTATCACAAGATGTGAAGAAGTTTGTGCAGAGTTGCAGGGTATGTCAGATGGCTAAAGGAGTGAGCTAGAATACAGGCTTATATCAGCCCTTACCTGTACCAGAGAGGCCTTGGGAGGATATAAGTATGGACTTTGTTCTTGGTTTGCCAAGGACACAAAGAGGGAATGATTCAGTATTTGTGGTAGTTGACAGGTTTTCGAAGATGGCACATTTCATTCCATGTTAGAAAACTCATGATGTAGTCCACATTGCTGACTTGTTCTTCAAAGAAGTGGTGAGGCTACATGGTTTGCCAAAGAGTATTGTTTCAGATCGTGACACCAAATTTGTGGGGTACTTTTGGAGGACCTTGTGGAAGAAGCTGAAGACAATGTTGAAGTTCAGTTCTGCACACCATCCACAAACAGATGGGAAGATAGAGGTTGTTAACAGGAGTCTGGGTAACCTACTGAGATGTTTGGTAGGAGATAAACCCAAGGGATGGGACTTGATCTTACCCCAGGCAGAATTTTCTTACAACAATTTTGTCAACAGAAGCACCGGTAGATCACCGTTCCATATTGTGTATGGAGGTAGCCCTAGAATAGCTCTAGAATTGAGGAAGATGGACCAAGAGAAGAAAATAAGTGTTGAAGCCAAAGATTTTGTATAACATATCAAGGATATACATGAGAAGGTAAGAGAAAATATTAACAAGATGAATATGCAGTATAAGGCTAAGGCAGATCAGAAGAGGAGGTATAAGGAGTTTCAGATTGGTGATGAAGTGATGGTCCACTTGAGGAAAGAAAGGTTTCCAGTAGGAACATATAACAAATTGAAGATGAAGAAATTCGGTCCCTGTAAGATTTTGAAGAAGCATGATTCAGGGAATGCATATGAGGTAGAGTTGCTTGATGGAATCAACATTTTCCCTATGTTCAACATTTCATATTTGACAGAGTATTATGAAGGTGGAACGAAGGAAGCACCAATAATAGGGTAGTATGGCATTCCAACACCTACTTTAAAAAGGGAGGAGATTGAAGCAATCTTGGATAGTCGTGTGGGAAGGAGTACCAGACGCAGACAATATGAAGAATATCTGGTGAAATGGAGAGGAAGGCCTGTGGAAGATTCATCCTAGCTATCTAAGGCAGTAGTTGACCGGTTGGGTTTTCCTCAACCATCTGAGACGTGACGGGGTCACTTCTCAAATTACCCTGGGTGTCTGATGCAGGAGCATCTAGTAGTGTAAGGGCAATCTTGCATCACCCAAAAATAGTTAAATTTCAAGTTTCTCAGTTTTTAGATGTTTTTACATTTTTGGACACCCTTTTCGTCATATTGAAATTCCCAATTTACGGTTTTTATTTTCGGTTCCTGGGTTGAAAGATATTGCAGTTTTAGTTTCCCATATTTGCACCTAAAAAATTTCTGAGTTAGATTTGAGGCACTTAGAGCTCCTAGATCGGCCTCAACTTTCTGAAATTGGCATAGAAAATTTTGAGCACGTTCTTGACTTTGAGACCTTTTCAACGGTTCAAACGGTTCGTGAATCGGAGCCCCGGATCAAAAGTTATGGCCCCGGGAAGTTGGCGCACTTTCTAGAAGATACAATTGCAAATGCTCTTTTGAAATTTGAACTTCTTCAGTGCCAAACTGCCTAAACTCAAATTTGAATGTTGTTTTGGCTCCAAACTAATGAGGAGCTCTATTTATGGGCGGGTTTCTAATTTTGGGCAACTTTTTGGGGGACAAACTCGCATATTGCGAAAGGGTTATTTTGTAGCTTTCTGTAACTTGCATGTGTTGTAGAACTTGGGGATTTGACATCCTCTGCATGTAAGAAGCTCCATTTTCTAAATAATAAAATTATTCTCTTGTTTGTGGGTTATTTTCTAAGTCTCGGGCTGCGCCCTCATCACTTCTTCAACCACTGGAAGCAATCCTAGCTTTTGTACAATTTTCTCTACTTTATCATTGCTCTCCTTCTTGATTATCTCCATATCATCTTTGTATTTTCCCATAAGGGTAGTAACCCTTTGTTTAGTCCCCAACTCCTTGCTAAACATAGTAGCAAATGTGGCTCTATCATCCTTTGATAATGGAGCATTTACTCTCTCCAAATCCTCTTCCTTAAGCTTCTCATGCTCTTGAATTTCCTCTTGTATTATCTTCAAAAAAATATCCCATAAATCATTTGGAATATCCTTCTTGATATTTTGCATGTCAACTTCAAGTAAAACAATGTAGTTAATTATGGCTTCAATAATGGTTGCCTTATCCATCTCATCTACATCCTTATACAAAGTTGTAGTCTCTTTCAACATTTCATTTTGCAAAATAATATTATATAATACATTTAAATTCATGGGAGAATGAGGCCTTGTGATGCAGAGGCTATGGGACTTTAGGAAAAGCTCAAAGTTCAAGGCTTATAATGATTCACTCTCAAACCTTCTTCTAGGCACCCTTATGGAGATAAGGCTTCAATAGTGTACTTATAACTTATATGCTTTCCTTATGGACCCAAACCCTTGGAGTGATCTCAAGGAACCCAACCAAACTTTTCTTGAATGGTTTCAAAGCCCCAAACCTCTGTCTTAAACAAAACCCACTTTTTCACCTTGACTAGGCTTCTAGCCCAACTAGGCCTCCAACGATGGTTTTTTTGACTTTACTCACAACTTTTCCAAAGGAATCCCAAAATAAATGACTGATTAAGATGTATTTTTTGATGCTACACAACATACTAAAACCTTGATGGCACTTGTTTTGGATCAAACCTACCAAAATCTGTTGTCTCCACATAATTAAGGCCTAATTAGCCCTCTTTTTCAAAGCAACCCTATTCCATTCTTATCCCCTGACTATGAGACTTTAAATAGTATCTTAATTTGTCTCCAAACTAAGGAATTTCATGATTTTAGGCTCCTATGATATCCTTAACACCCTCAAACACAAAACCCTCAATAAATTGCTCCAAAACTAGGGTTTCTTGAAAACTAGCCTCCCTAACACTTCCAAAACCAGTTCTTGGTCTTTTCACCTTTAGATCAACATGTTTCATCAATTCCAACTCAAAAATATGCCCCTTGTTCAGTTAGAACTCCACTGCTATACCCTAGGCACCATTTCCACGCTCTTTGCCTTGCCAAATCACTGCGTACACATTAGATTCCCTCCTTCCTGCACATTACCTTGTTAGATTTGTATTATACAAGTTAGATATGATCCATTTCATAGATTACAGTCACAAATTTCCATGAAATGGATCATTTATCCATGAAAACTCTCAAAATTATTGTAAAATCTAAACTTTCCTAAGGAGAGTCAGCTATATAATACAAGAAACTAGTTATTAACATTTATCAGGACATTCAAAGGTTTAAATACATATTAAATCAAGTCCTCAATGCTCGCCCAAAGTTGGATTTCAAAATTTTGAATTTCCAACTTGCAATTTATTGAACTCTACTAACTAAAAGGCCTCCAAAACTATTAATTTTCATTAGTCAACCTTATTTGACTTAATTAAAACATTATATTCCTATCTAAACTCCTAGGAAACTATAGGTCCAATTACAATGCATTTTGGTCCTATGGTCCTTATCAGGACCCTTAGGACTTTTGATTCCCTTATTGTTTTTATCCATTTCAAAAGCCATTATAGGCTTCAAAATGTTATAGTTGATGCTCTACAATGTGTCAAAGGTCTTCATGACCCCTGCATCCTCCTGGCCCTTGAAGTGTTCCTTTAAGAGCTTGGGTGCCCCTGCACCACCTTGTGGGTTTCTTTTGTTCTTTTTCCTTGCCTTTAACCAGAGTCTTCTTTTCATCTGGATTCATTTTCTTCTCCAAAGAATCCTTCTTGGCTTCCTTCTTCATTTCTCTTACATGAATATTGAATGCTTCTTTCTCTTTCTCTTTATCTATATCCTCTCCACTCTTACTATTAATTATGTCAATTCTTTTTCTTTTGGTGCTAGCTTCACCATGTGAAGCATCACTCCTTCTGCAGACTAGAGGGGATGAATATTCTTCCATCTCTTCTTCTTCAACAACATTAACTCCAACACCCTTCTCTCTTGCTACATTTTTTTTAACTCTTCTTTTTGCAAGGGAAGTAGGAGGTGTAGCAATGTAATTCTTCTTTTTATTTTCCCTTGTTGTATGCACAACCAAAGGGGATTTCATCCTTATTGGAGGATTGGTAGTTGTCTTCCTTTTCTCTCTAGTAGAGGGTAAATCCCTAGATGACTTTTGAATAGAGGGAGGTTTGGCAGCTATTCTACTTGATCTCCTTGCAATACCAAAAGCTTCTCTAGCACTCTTATCTACTCTAGCTCTTTGTCTTTCATACTACACTCTTTCCTTAGAAAGACCCATTTCTTGAGATTACACATTGGTGAAAGGGAACCATGCCAATTGTTGTAAATAGGGTCTTATGTTTAGATTATTGGTGTGTTGAGTATAATGTCATAAATAAGATCATAACAGGCCATTTGAAATGTAATTAGAGTCATCAAGGGTTGGTTGTTAAAAGTTGTTAAATTTTGTAATTCTTTCAAAAGTTGTCATATGCAAAAATGCAAGAAAATGGAAGTTGAATGGTCAGGTCATTCAAAACTTATTTGTAGCCATTTTTTTTATGTTTAAAAAATTTAAATATGCTTGTAAACCTTGAGGCAGGGTTTGGAGAGTTGTATGTGAAGTTTAAATAATAAGAATTCCCCGTTTTCACTTAAAATTTTGTGTGTTCTCATTCAAATTTGCTACTACATGATACAATACGGTTTCGTACAGAGTGTTTTGGTTCTAAAATGCTTTGAATATTGTGGCAGAATGACCTAATAGAGTTTTGGTTTTTCTTTTATTTTATTTCATCAAGGTAGAAGAATTTTAAAAGCAGATTTTTGAAAACATTTTGTAAAACCCTATTTTGAAGGTTTGATAGTGTAAAATGGAAATTTGAGCCATTCCAACTGGTGAAACTTGTGATAAATTGGTGGAATGGAATGACTAGGTGTAGGTTATTGTTTATTGAGTTTTGCAGGGGGTAGGGAAGACAGTTTGTGGAATTTGGAATGATTCCCTAGTTGTAATTTCATGAGTTTTGGCTTGAAATTGATGGCTAAGAGTTGAATTTTGATTAGAATTATTTGATAAAGTAAGGGAGTTGGTTCATAAATCATGTGAAGACCTATCATGGTGTGTTTGAGGTGTTTATCAAGTGGTTTGAGGCCTAGAGTACAGGGTTTCAATAAACCCTCTTGAAACTAGCCTAAATAGGCCTAAACAAGGGTTTTAGGGTTTCAATGAATTAGAAAGTGTTTCAAGGGACAAATTTTTTTTGTTTTTGGCTATTTGTAGCCTAGTTGAGGTCTTGCAATGGAGATGTGTGGTTGGCAGGGTGTCTAGTTGGGTGATGTTTTTTAAAACAGGGCTAATTATGGCCATTTCCAGAGTAGCAGTCCATCTTTTGAGGGAATGTTTTAGAACAAGTGTTTGTAAAAAATGGATATTTTTAAGAGCACCTTAAAGGGTGTCTAAAAATTCAATCCTTTTGTGGGTTTGTAATTTATTTTAAAATATATGCTCAAAATTCTCTAATTAGAATGATACAAGAAGAATATGAAAGAATTGTGAAAATTTGCCAAGTTAGGGTTTTAATGGTTGAAGAATAGTTTGAGATAGTTTGAATTGTGATTATTTGAAAAAATCCTCCCTACTCTATAGTAATTGGTATTATAGCATAGGTTTTTGATCTTTTGAAGGGAAACAGTTGCAATTTGAAGAAGGAAAAGTGGTGAGTTGAAAGGTCAAGATGCCTCCTAAAGGAAGTGGAGCCCTTGGTAGAGAAATAAGGTTATTAATGGAATCACAAGAAGCACTTTTAGCCAGGTTTTCAGCATTGGAGACAAAACAAAAAAGAGGAAAGGCCACTGAAGAGGAAAGTGATCGAGAGAAAGAGGAAGAGGGTGAGGATGAAAACCCTCCAAGAAGAGTCCAAGGTGATGATAAGTTGGACCCTAATGAAATAAGGATAGTGAAAATACTAAAGGATGTTAGAGGAGATGCTTCTAGTGAAAAAATAGATTTTCCAATGTATAATGGAAAGTTGGATGCTGAAAAGCTATTGGATTGGATAGATGCACTGGATAATTACTTTGAGTACAAGGAGGTTGCAGATGATTAGAAGGTAAAGTTTGTTAAAACTAAGTTGAAAGGTCCTACTTTGACCTGGTGGAACTATGTACAAGAGGAAAGAGTGAAAAGGGAAAAAACAAATATCGTTTCATGGGATAGGATGGTGTCAAATATTAAGAGCCATTTTTTTCATCTAATCATGTTATACAAACTTTCAAGAAGTTGCAAAGTTTAAAGTAGAAGGATAAGGATGTAATGGCCTACAATGAAGAATTTCACAAATTAAGTATTAGGGTTGGTCATGTTGAAGATGAAAATAAGAAGATGGCAAGGTACATGAATGGCTTAAGGTTTCAAATTCAGGATGAATTGAGTTTAGCCAATCCAAGGACAGTTGAAGAATGTTTTAAATTGGCTGCTAGGGAAGAAGGGAAACTAAAAAGAAGACAAGAAAGAAAAGAGGTAGAGGCAACACTAGCAGAGGAAGAGGTACAAGGAAGACCTATGAAGACCAAGAAGATGGAAGGAAAAGGACCAAGTTGTTGATCAAAGAGGTGGATTCAGAGGCTTTAGAGGAAGATTTGGTGGGGGTAGAGGTTCAAGCACATTTTCAGGGAGATGTTATCATTGCAATCAGTTTGGTCATCAAGCATGGAAGTGTGTAGATAAACAAGCTTCTACTTCAACTAGTGGTGATAAGAGAGTTCAATTGGTGTAAGAGGATGATTGTGAGAGTGTTAACTCTCCTAATTAGCTTGCTACTCTAGAAGTTGGAGAATATTTTATGGTTAGAAGAACATTCATCAAAGCATCTAAGGAGAAGGAGACAACAAAAAGGACACTATTCAGGACAACTTGCAAATGCAATGGAAAGGTATGTAAAGTAGTAGATTCAGGGAGTACTGATAACATGGTTTCCATAGAAATGGTTGTTAAACTAAAGTCTTGGTTGAATGGAATTCAATCTATTTCGGTGAATGAGAAAGCTTGGGTTGAATTTAGTATAGTTGGATACAAAGATAGGATTATTTGTAATGTGTTACCTATGGATGTGTGCCACGTGTTGCTCGGAAGACCATGGTAGTTTGATAGGAATGCAATATATTATGGTAGAAGAAATAATTATCAAATTGAAAAGGATGGAAACACTTTCAATTTAACTCCATTGGTAGAAGATGTTAAGGAAAAAACTAAGGTAGCTAAGGTGATCATGTTAGGCAAGAAATAGTTTTCCAAGATAAAGGAAGAGGATCCTAAGGAGATTACAACTACTCCTACACTTGAAGACATCAAAACAGTAGCCTTGAAGAGTGAAATGAACTTGAAAGGAAATGGTATTGAGTTGAGAACCAAAACTGATAAACAGAAGGTCAAGGATGAATTATTTGTTCTTTGATTTCAAAAGAGGTTAGTGGGTAGTCTAATCCTATTAGTACAGAGGTTTGTAAACCTAATGAAACATAGGTCTTAGGGGTAGAGAATCTAAGGAAAGATATGAAAGGTAAAGGGGGAGATGTGAAAGGTGAGTTACAAAGAGATGCGACTAAATTTGATAACACACGGAGAGAAAAGAAGGAAAAAAATTACAAGGTACAAGGAGGTGTGATAGTAGATAAGGAAGCCATTTTGACAGCATTTTTAGAGGTAGCACAGATGAAGGATCACACATCAATGGAGGATAACAATTTCAAGGAAAGAACCAGTCAAAAGCAAGAGACAATGCATGTTTTCAATTCTTGACTCATTGGAAGTGATCACTAGATGGATATGCAACTTGGAGATCATTATATGATAAGATGCAACATGGTTTTGATGTAATACAGTCCTCAAGGGACTTGAGTTCTTTTCAATTTGGGTGTATGGTGTAGGGGCACCATGTCAATTCTTGTAAATAGGGTCTTATGTTTGTATTTTTGGTGTGTTGAGTCTAATGTCATCTAATAAGGTCATAATAGAACATTTGAAATGTAATTAGAGTCATCTAGGGGTCGGTTGTTGAAAGTTGTTAAATTTTGTAATTCTTACAAAAGTTGTCATATGCAAAAATGCAAGAAAATGGAAGTTGAACGGTCAAGGCATTCAAAGCTTAGTTTTAGCCATTTGTTTGGTGTTGAAAATATTTAAATATGATTGTAAACCTCGAGGAATGGGATGGAGAGTTTTATGTAAAGTTTAAATGATAAGAATTCCTTGTTTTCACTGAAAATTCTATTTGTTCTCATTCAAATATGTTGCTATAGGATACAATACAATTGTGTACTGAGTGTTTTGGTTCTAAAATGATTTGAATCTTGTGGTGGCATGACCTAAGATATTTTTAGTTTTTATTTTATTTGATTTCATCAAGTTAGAAGAATTTTACAGGCAAATTTCTGAAAATGGTTTATAAAACCCTATTTTGAGGGTTTGATAGTGTAAAATGGAAATTTTAGCTATTCCACCTAGTGAAAATTTTTATAACTTTGTGGAATGGAATAATTAGGTGTATTTTTTTATTATTGAGTTTTTTAGGGGCAGGGAAGGCAGTTTGTGGAATTTGGAATGATGCCCTAGTTGTAATTTCATGAGTTTTGGCTTGAAATTGATGGCTAAGAGTTGGAGTTTGATTAGAATGCTTTGATAAAGTAAGGGAGTTGGTTCATAAAGCATGTGCAGACCTAGAGTGGTTTGTTTTAGGTGTTTACCAAGTGGTTTGAGGCTTGGAGTACAGTGTTTCAATAAACCCTCTTGAAACTAGCCTAAATAGGCCTAAACAAGGGTTTTAGGGTTTTGGTGAGTAAGAAAGTGCTCAAGGGAACAAAAATTATTATTTTTGGCTATTTATAACCTAGTTGAGGTCTTGCAATGGAGATGTGTGGTTGGAAGTGTATCTAGTTGGGTGATGCTTTTTTAAAATAGGGCCAGTTATGGCCATTTCTAGCTTAGAAGTCCATTTTTGGAGGGAATGTTTCAAAGAAAGTGTTTGTAAAAATTGGATATGTTTAAGAGGGCCTTAAAGGGTATCTAAAAATTCAATCCTTTTGTGGCTTTGTAATTTATTTTAAAATATAGGCTCAAAATTTTGTAGTTGGAATGCTACAAGAAGAATATGAAGGAACTGTGAAAATTTGCTAAGTTAGGGTTTTAAGGGTTGAAGAATAGTTTGAGATAGTTTGAATTGTGATTATTGGAAAATTCCTCCCTACTCTGCATCACACATCCACCATAACATCAACATTCTTCTTGATGATAGGTTCTTTTTGTTTTATGTGTACTTCAATGGAATTTTCTTCATAACTCCCATATCTTGGTTGTGTGGTATCCTTTGGGCTCTTCAGAAAAATATTGGCATAAACTATTATCTCTTTTTCACTGGTCTCATATCCTAGTACAAGGATCCATATACTCTTTGTTTCAACTGCTTGCATCATACATTCATTTGTAGATACTAGAAAAGTGATATCTTCTTTTTATTTTTCAAAAAATACTCCTTGGAATCCTCTCTCTTTCATGCATTGTCTTTTGGACTACTGCAAAGAAAGTAGTAAGGGAATCATCCTATGCTTTGACATCTCTAATGTTCCCCATAAGCTTTGCAATTTGATGTGCAACAAGTCTTCCACTTATTCAATTTATCTTTCCAACAATGGGAAGCTCCTTTAAGAAATAGAAGAGTAAGCACATAACTAAGGTGCCATAATTAAACACAATTCTTTTCCTTTTTCTACTTCAAGTTCTCCATTATTTGCTACCTAATAAAATCACAAATGTCATAATCTGCACCATTCTCTACCATCTCATGTGCCACATTCACTATGGTGGCAGATATAGAATTGTCTCTATTTGTGTAATAAAAATTTTAACCAATGACCACTGCATCATATCTAATAGTTGGGTTTCTAATGGGATTGAGAACAACAGATCTCTTATCATAAGTAGCACTAGTTTTCTCCATAACTACTTCATTTTTTATGGATTTCAACATAGGAATCAATCCAATAGATCGGTGACCTCTCTTATCACTTCCTTGGTTATCTTGTGAGGCATATCAGTCTAGAAAAAATCATCATGAACTACAATCAAGGCCATTCTTGACATCATAGAAGAAATTGGTAAACCATTGCCATACATCTAGTTTCTTCTCAACTAGGTGTAAGAGTTGTTGATGAACTCAAGCACCCAAGATCGCTTGCAAAACCAAGATTAACCTTCTACATGAGAGAAGAAAGAGGATTAAATGTTGGAATATGGTGCAATAACAGAATGATGATATTATCACATTCAAAATGATACAATATGCATCAACACTCCCTCGAACTGACCTAGCTGATACGAGCTCATTTGGACTAGATAGGAGGGAGAGCTGAGTGCTAAATATTTAGTATAATATGAGCATATAATTCCAAGAGGGGTAATAACTCCCAAATAACCAAATTAGGTGGGAGTTATTCCTACTTGGAAAATTCCAAATAGGTGGCATAACCTACTTAGAACGAGACAAGAGAGTGGTTTTGTGAGGTGGCATAAAAGGCCAAAAGAAGGTGTGAGACTTAACCACCCAAGTGTGGGTGAGAGTGACACATGTAATCGATGGATTATGCCACATGTTCCTCACATGAACCATGTCTCATATAACCTAAGTATGATTAATAATGTGTAGGAAAAATAAATATTAAAAAACCTACACTAACAGCCCCCTTAAGCATAGCTTAGGTGGGTGAAAAGACACAAGGATGGGTCCTGACTACTAGGCCATATTAGGTACCCATGTACAAAATAATCTCTCACAACTGGAGAAAAGGAGAAAACCCAATGGGACAAAAATCCTCCCCAAAAAAGAGAAAATAAAATAAGTTTCCCAATAGAAGAAATAATCCCATGCAAGGAAGAAGTCACATCCAAAATAGAAAGGATAAGAAAGAATGTGTAGACTTCCCTCAAGTAGTCAACTATACCAATGGTTGATACTCAAAACTAGATGTAGAAGATGGTCCATGATCATTGAAAAAAATTTCCTCCCATAGGTAGAAACAAAACCAAAGGTGCATGAAGAATGTCTTCTCATTCTTGAAAGGAATATAAGGGAAGAAAGCTCAAAATGTAAGAAGCCTCTGAAAACTGCTATCTATCTCCATGTCGATGCCGAAAGTTTCCACCATCAAATCATGCATTCTAGGCCATATTGATGAAGATGACAATCCAAAACCTAGTGGAGATGTATTTAGAACAAGATCCAAAAACTCTAATATCTCCTCTAAAGACAAAGATTCCTCCCTTGAATGCTACTAAAAAATATCCACAATCATGTCAAACTATGATGAATGATCATGTGGAGAATGAACAAGAGGATCCAAAGGTTCCTTGACAACAATTGAAGAATAATCAACTTCATCAAAGAGAATATGGATGTCATGAATGTATCCCAAGTCTGAAATATGACACTCCATAAACAAACCCGCAATTTTTGTTAACTAGTCATTTGAAGTAGCTATATATGGAAGACGATGTGTATCCTGCTACACTAAATCACAAGAAGCCATGAATTTAGCAATGAAAGTATCCTCAAAAGCAACAATATATGGAGGAGAAGGAATGCAAGGCTCCAGAACTAGATGACATGTAAGAATACCCAAGTTCAAGTAGCCAAAGTTTGCTTCAAAATCAAAGCTCACACTAGGAGTGTGATCAGCAACCAGAGGATCAAAACCATCATCATATGCAAATTTTTAAAAAGTATATAACCAAGATGCATGATCAAATATCCAAGTAGAAATTATCTCTCTTCTCTCCAAGTCTCTGATGATAACTGAATCGAGTGTGAATTCCACAATCTTCCCTATTCCACCATGAGTGATCTAATAGATGGAAAGAAGATTGTTTGAAAAATGAGGTACACACAAAACATCATTGAAGATGTCATATTCAATATCAATAGATCCTTTCCCAATTAAATCCATGTATGTATTTTTTCCAATCAGAATAGGTGGCATAGCACAAGGCTCAATAGAACAGAACATAGATTGTGTAGAATCCAAATGATGAGAAGCTCCATAATCTAGTAGCCATCTCCCTGATCCAAGATCTGTAGAGGCACAAAGAGCTTTACCTTTTGATTTACATGCCCCTGTAGCATGGCCTTTTTCCTTATCATATTCTTACTTTTTTGAAATTTTTGAATTAGAAGAAGAAGCTTAATCAACCATTCTAGAAGGAAAACTAGTTTTGTTCTTCTCAAAGCTATTTGAGTTCATCAATGTCCTTCTTATAACAAGAATATTCTTCATGTCCACTCCTCTTGCAATGTGCACAAGTGGGATTATCCTTCTTAGATGAATCCTCTTTTGAAGATAATTTAGAGTCTATGTTAGAAGTAGATGAAGATTGATATGAATCTTTCTTTCTATCTCCTTGGTTCCTTTGTTTCTTGTTTTTCTTACTAGTGCCTTGTTTTGCAGCCAAGTCATGAGACTTAGAAGATTTAATAATTCCCATTTGAATCAATTTATCTTGATCCTTTGTGAGATAAGCTGTGAAATCACCTAGAGAAGGCATAGTAAATCCTTTTCCTAAGGTTCTTTTCATTGCATGAAATGTAGAAATAAACAGTACATAATTAGGACCAAGTTTTGAAAGAATACTCAAAATCATCTATGAGTCATCCTTTTTAATTCCACATTGCTCCAACAACAATCTTATGAAATTCAATTTAGTAAAGAAATATTGAATGGTGTCAAAATTGCATGGGATCAATCCTATGAGCTTGTTCTCTAATGAATGTGATCTCAAATCATCTTGTTTACCAAAGAGAGTATTCAAATTATTTCACACTTCATTTGTTGATTTTGCAGACATAATATGAAAGCATAGATCAAGAGACACAACCATGCATAAGGTTCCAAAATATTCATCACATTTGTTGAACCATTTAGGATTTCCTTCATCCTCAATAGGTTCCTTATCAATACCCATTGTTATTCTATACAATTTTAACTTTCTTAAGTGAAGTTCCATTTCATTTTTCCACTCAAAGTAATTGTATGGTGTAAGTAGAGGAACCATTTTATCCATTTTAATTTTTTGTTGCATTGCGAGAGAAAAATGCAAGAAGAAACACATAGAGACACCTATTTTCACTCAATCAAGAATCCCCCCAATAAAAAATGATTTGGCACTTTATAAATCAGTGCATTTACAATGCTGAAGTTGTTTTCTAGAGTTTTACAAGTGTCCAAGATGGACCCAAATACTGAAAGTACAATAAAATCTCAAAATTATAACCTTAGAATAGCACCATCATGTAGTTCTAAGAAAAATATCAACTTTCAAAAAATTAATCATCTCAATCTGAGGTCGTATGCAAAATTTATAGCTGTTTGAAGTTCAAAAAATGGTGACTGCCCTTCAGATCTGATGAGAAAACTTAATTTATGGAAAATAGGAAAATTTAGAAAAAAATGATTCCACCACTATGAAGCCTACGAAATTCTACCCCAAATAAAAAAAATTGCTCATGAAAAGGTCTTTGTATGGCTGAGTTAGAGGCCTTTGAAGTTCTCCTGCAAAACTGAAAAGTCCATTGGTGAAGGGGTCCAAAAAGCCTTAAGGAGTCATTGATGTCATGTTGATGGAATGATGACATTAGAAAAATATTGTATTAAATTTGACAGCCATGGGCCCGTCATGAAAGAATATTCACCCTTGCAAAGAATATGTTGAAGCTACGGGCTTAAGTTTGACGTTCATATGAACATCAATAGTCGACAACCCATTTGAGAATCTGGGAATATTCTTTAAAAATATTCAATCAAATATTCTCCCACCTCTAATTTTTATGTTGACCATCAGTTATTGATGAAATTTTCACAGAGCAATCGCTGAAATTTTGAATTCGCTAGTATTTTGTTGCCAGTTTTTTGACTGGTTTACTTGACTAGTTGGTGGGGCTTGCACAGAGGGGCCAATAGGTACATTGTACCTTGTTGTTTGGATGCAATAACTACAAAAAATATTTTTGCAGAATCCTTTTCCTTTTTTTAAATTTTTTTTCATTAGAAATTTTCAAAAGAAATAAATGGATTGAAATATAATTTTTTTATAAAAAAATTTCAAAAAATTTCAACAGATAAAATATATTTCTTTGAAAAATTGTACTAACAACTTGCTCAAAAATGATGGCAATCCTTACAGAAGGTACATAACTTCTGGTCAAAGATTCTTCGATATGCATGCAAGGGGTCATGCAAATTTTTTTCCCCAAATTCAACTTTGTCCAAATTAGACAAATTATATATGAAAATTGGGATTTTTGGGCCTTTTTGACTCGATGGCATGGTCCATTTTGGCTCAAAATGCTCCTAGTAAAATCTCAATGCTGAATTCTCCCAAATTTGAGAAAGGGCTTGCAAGTCTGAAAACGCTGATACCATGTAAGATTTGTTGATGAACTCGATCACCCAGGATCACCTACAAAACCGAGATTAACCTTCTACACAAGCGCAACAAGAGGATGGGATGTTGGAATATGGTGTAATAAAATAATGATGATATTATCGCACCCAAAATGATACAATATGCATCAACACTCCCTTGAACTGGATGAGCTGATATGAGCTCATCCAAACTAGATAGGAGGGAGAGGTGAGCGTTGAATATATAGCATAATATGAGCATATAATTCCAAGAGGTGTAATAACTCCCAAATAACCAAATTAGGTGGAAGTTATGCCTACTTGGAAAATTCCAAATAGGTGGTATAACCTACTCAGAAGGAGACAAGAGAGTGGTTTTATGAGGTGGCATAAAAGCCCAAAATAGAGTGTGAAACTCAACCATCCAAGTGTTGGTGAGAGTGACACATGTAATTGATGGATTATGCCACGTGTCAAACCATGTATCATATAACCTAAGTATGCTTAATAATGTGTAGGAAAAATAAATATTTAAAAACCTAGACTAACACAAGTTTTTTTATATTTTTGGATTTAGGGTGAAATCCTTTCCTATTAACTCATTTTCCCATCTAACACTTAATTTAGTGGGAGAATTCTCTTCCATTTTTCCATGAATATAAGCCCTAATATCCTTAGTTGGTAAAACTCTATATGGAATATGTGAAAATGTGCCTAATGGGTCATCATCTATGGCTTTTGCAGGGTACCTCTTGAACTTTGGTTGTGGTTTTTTTGTAACCTATATGACCCTTGGTGTATCCATTGCAATCTAGATTTGAACTACTTTCAAACAAAGATTTATGAAAACTAAGCCATGCAAGATTCACAAAATACCTTTTTTACTTTGCTTTCTAGACTAGGGTTTTGATGCTCTGAATTTCCTTATGCACTTTGAATTCTCTTCTCACAACTCTGATCCTTCTCAAATAATTTTGTGAAATGAATTTTCCTTAGTGAATTTTCTAATGACCCTTTGATTTGACCCAATTTTGCATTGAATGCTTCAACACATAAAGTTGGAAACACTTTATTTGTATGTATAGTCAGCTTCCAAAACTTTGCAAAATTTTGTGTCGACATATTTTCTTCCACAATATTCACCAATAGATCAAGCATGCTAATCTACATCACATATATTTGTGTTGTGGCATCGACACCTCTTCTAGCGAGGGGGTTAAAATATATCCATTAAAGCTCCCCCTAAGCCGTAGCTCTTGGCTTAGTTTCAAGAGGGAACATTTGTACCGAAGGATGGTACATATTCTCCCTTTTCTTTTGTCTCTTCTTTCTTCAAATATTTTCCATTTCCTTCTTTACTTGAACCAGATCAACCTTTTTAATTGCTTCATTAATTTTTATTGGATTATCCTTGTATTTTTGCTTCTACAAAATTTAGCAATATGCTTAGGTCTAAGTTGCAATTGTGACATGTGATATTCTTCTTAACAGTATTCCTTCCATTCATTCTATATTTTCATTGATTAGTTTTGTGTCCAAATCCATTGCATATATAATAATAACCATTGAAGGATTGAATCATAATTCTACCATTGCTATAGCCATTCATCATTTGACTTCAACATTGACAGTAAAGGATGAGATATCCTAATTCATTTTTCTTATGCATTCCATTTATTTATGTCCAAATTTATTGCAAGAATAGAAAAAAACATTGAAATATGGGTACCTTTGAGCATTTGGTTGTCTAACCAAAGGTCTTCTAGCTTAATTTTTTTTTATTCTAGATCTTGCCATTGTTTTTCTTGTCTTCAATCTTCTTTGGTTCATTGATCTTCCCTTCTGAATTAGGTATTTGATCTTCTTTTAAGATTTCACATTTTTCAAATCCTAAAGCACCTTTGTCTTTGGATGTTTTCTAACCTACAATCATCTCATCAAGCATTGTAGAACTCACCTTGAATTTTTCTTCATGACTTCTTTCTTTCTTAAAATATGATTGTATATTTACCACTTCTTGTTCAAGTCTTATGCATTCATCAAATTTTATTTTCACCATTGCATTCAAGAAATCTCCAATTCTTTTCTTTTCTTCAACTAGCACTTTTAATCTGATGATTTTTTCATTTACTTCTTTCAACTTTTCACTGTCTTCCTTATTTCTTTCTCTAAACTTTTTTATTTTCTCTCTCAATTTTTTGATACATTCATTTTCTTCTTTGGTATTTCCCTTTAGATCTCTATTTTCACCTTTAGTTATTTCTAGATATTCAAGAAAAAAATTATTTTTCCATATTTATCAAGCATGTAATCTTCTTCTATGTATCCAATAGTAGGAATCTATTTTGGAGGAATAGGAAACTTTCTATTAGCCATGTGTTCAATCTCTAAGACCTTCCCAAAGTAGTTAAGCTCCTTCCAAGGAACCAATATCTAATACCAATTGTTGAAAACCAAAAATACTAAGAGGGGGGTGAATCAGTATTCTCTTAAACCATTCAAACATCAATACATCTAATTTTTGATGCTTATTCAATTATAGTAAAGGAAGAAATCATGAAACATTCACAACATCACACAACACATGAACATCAATATTTTTACATGGAAAACCCAAAATGGGAAAAACAATGGTGAGGGTTAGCTCACAATATATTATAACCAATTATAGTATATTACATAAATGCTCACTGTAGGTGGACTCACTATCCAAGTGAACTCACTGTCTACAGAGAAAAAGATAGAAGAGAGATGGTGGCTCACAACCTATTTTGAACTATTATAATTGCATCTTATGTATGCATGAATTACAGTTCCATTGAAGCACAATAAGAAACTTTATTTGATTTTGATTCAACACTATGCATCCCTCTTCATTAGCACAATTATGATCTTCAAATTAATATTCACAACTTAACTTTGCACTACTCTACTCAAATTCACATCACACATAATACATGGTGCATCTATTATATCAAATCACTAAAAACATTCTAATATATATATCCACATTAAATATAACATCAATTAGGATGACCTAGTTAGATGTAATACCCAAAATTTAACTTGTCAGCTTCAAAAATTTCACCCCACACAACACACCATAATTAAAAACTCAAAATATCTTAATATAGGTCATCATGGACCTATAATAGATCCTACATAAGATAGCAACACATATTTATTCTTCACATACCTACAAACATATTAGGTCAGCTTTGCATAGGACCTTAAAATAAAAACCTTCATCCACGTATCCATATCTAAAAATGTGTACCTAAAAACTTGATACCATCAAGAATCCATACTCAATTGACATCTAGAAACTTACCTTCAACACCGCAAAGCTAAGAACTCATCCACGGAGAAGTGTTGATTCTCCCACATAAACACAATGTATAGAAAAAGGACTGTAATATGCCAAGTTGAACTCTGTTACTCATATCTCTCAAACTACCTATCCAAACAATATGAAATATTCGATTTAGGTGAATCTAACATCCAAAAAAATTATGTTAGAAATGTAGAGTGATATCTTCATTTGTAGAGTGGTGTGGACCCAAAAACTGATGCACTGTTACACTAAACTAGTAGATTCAACAGTTAGTCAAATTTACACATAACCAATATTTACCAAACCAAACCATTATGAAATAATGTCTTACTTATCAACACCAAAACCTATTAATACTAATCAAAATGGTTCACAACAATATTGACATCAATGAAAAAACTGTATCAAATTTTTATGCACCATCCATGCTCGTGTTCCCAAACACCATCATCAATGAAAAACTTCAACAATCTCTCCAAACTTCTAACAAGTAGATTGATGCAAGGCATCACTCCAATATATTTTCTTCATTTTGGTTTTATTTATTTTAGTATATTTATTTTGTGTTTTAGTGTGTTTGTTGCTAATGTATTGTTAATCTTTCCTATCAAAATTTCTTGACAAATTGAAAGTTGCAATCTAGTGTAACTATGATGGTTCAATAGTTGAGCAGTGGGATGGGTATTTGGTGAAAGGAGGATGTTGAAATAAGGGTTGGTTGTTGAACAAAAATAGAGTCTCAAAATGTTGAGACGAAATTGAGGGTGAGGGGATTGAGTTGCTCAGAACTCGATGGCAAAGATCAACTAGTAGAAGAGTTGAGCCATTTTGAATGTCGGTGATGTTGAATGTAAATAGGCTGGTCTTTGAGGCTATAAATGATGTGCTTAAAAATCCCCTATAGAATTAACTAAACACCATTTTAGTGATCAAGTTGTTTGCAATTGTTAGACATCTTTGAGAAATAAAAAAATTTGTTTTGATCCTTGTGTCATTGATTATGAATAACCAAAGTTCTGAATTGTTATTTAAATTTTGATCTTGAATTCTCTGTAAATTTTGTGAAGGGTTGATCAGTCTTGAAATCTTTGTGAATTTTATTCTTTTCTGTGATCAATAGGGATCCCATCAAGTAAAAGATTGATTGTCAGAAGATTTGAGCCATTTTGAATGTCAATGATGTTGAATGTATATAGGCCAATCTTTGAGGCTATAAATGATGTGCTTGAAAATCTCTTGTAGAATGAACTGAATGTCATTTCAATAATCACGTTGTTTGTAATTTTCAAAAGTCTTAGAGAAATTAAAAAAATTATTGTGATCCTTGTGTCATTGATTATGAATAACCAAAGTTCTAAATTATTGTTTAAATTTTGATCTTGAATTCTTTATCAAGTTTGTGAAGGGTTGATCAGTCTTGAAATCTTTGTGAATTATATTTTGTTTTGTGATCAACAAGGCTCCCATCAAGTGGTATCAGAGCCTAAAAGTGACTAGGCATTGGTGAGTAAGTAAAAATTCCTCCAAGGAGAATGGGTAGAGGAGGATCCCAAGGAAGAGGCATAAGGGAACAACATGGAGAAGATTTCTTACAACATTTGATAGAAAGATTAGATGCCTTGGAAAGGGTAGAGAGAAGAGGAACACGTAATGAAGTTGCAAGTGATGATGAGGAGGAGAAAGAAAAACCACGAGATGAAAATGAGAAAGGACAAGGAGACCAAGAAGGCTTTGAGGAAAGATTATTGAGGACTCTCATAAATGTGGGTTCCAAACCCAAAATGGAAGTTCCTACCTATTCAAGAAGTCTCAATGGTGAAGATCTAATTGATTGGATCAATGACTTAGACAAATATTTTGAATATGAGGCTGTAGTAGAAGAAAGGAGGGTGAAATTTGCTTGCACTAAATTGAAGGGACATGTTGCTATGTGGTGGTCCTTTGTCCAAACTGAGAGGAGAAGAAAGAATAAGGAAAAGATTAAGTCTTGGGATTAGATGGTGGAAAAGTTGAAGGCTAAGTTCCTTCCAGTAGATTACCAAACCTCTTCAAAATATTGCATAATTTGAAACAAAAATACATGTCTGTGAAATATTATATGGAGGAATTCTATAAGTTGGTGATTAGATTTGTGCATAGTGAGGAAGATGTGAAGAAAATTACTCGATATATGACTAGTCTAAAGTATAATGTGAAAGATGAATTAAGCCTTGTTTCCCCTAGAAGCTTGGAAGAGGCTTATCAACTTGCCTTAAAGGAAGAGGAAAGGTTGTAAAGGAAACAAAGTCAACAAGAGAATAAGAGAGGAAGAGGTTTTAGAGGAAGGGAGCAACAAACTAGTAGAGGGAAGCAACATCATCAAGGAGAGGAGGCTATAAGTTCTAGTGGAACAGCCAACAATGATAGAGAAGGCTTCCAAAACAAAGGGGGTAGATCCTATGGAAGAGGTGGTTCTCAAGGTAGAGGTAGAGGGTTCACTGGAAAATTCTTTAAGTGCAACCAATATGGACACAAGAGTTGGGAATGCTCTAAATCATATCAAGGGGGACATTCAAAGTTTGAAAGAAGTAATCAAATTGTTTGTGCTAACCAAGAAAGCATGGGGTCTCCTATTCACCATAAAGAGGAACCAAAATTAGGTGAATCATTTCTGTTGAAGAGGGTATTGTTGAAGCCTAAAAAAGAAAGCCAAGAACCATTTCAAAAGAGAGCCTTGTTAAAAACCAAGTGTAAGTCCAAAGGTAAATGTTGTAGACTAATCATTGGCAGTGGTAGTATAGAAAATATTGTTGCTGCAAAGATCGTAAAAAAGTTAGATCTTAAAAGAATTAAGCATCCATCTCCTTATAAGGTATCTTGGATGAAAAAAGGTCATCAATTGTTATTAAATGAGTAGGTTCGTGTTGATTTTTACATTGGTAATTATAAAGATAGTGTTCTTTGTGATGTGATGCCTATGGATATGTGCCATCTATTGCTTGGTAGACCATGGCAATTTGACAGAAAAGCAGTGCATAATGGAAGAAAGAACACATATAATATTGAGAAAGATTGAGTGAAACATACCTTTATTCCTATGAAGGAAGCAGTAGTAAGGTAATTATGGTAAGTGGTAAGGAGTTTTTACATGACTTAAAGAATGAGGAATTAGGATTTTCTTTGGCTCTTAAACCTAGGAGTGTGATTACTACTACAAAACTTGATGGTTTTCCTCTTGAAGTGTAAGATATTTTGAATAAACATTTGGATATTGTTGCATCTAATTTTCCTAGTGGATTTCCTCCTATGAGGAGCATCATCCACCAGATGGATTTGATTCTAGTGGCTAGCCTTCCTAACAAGGTTACTTATAGGTTGAGACCTATGGAAAATGAGGAAATAAGGAAGCAAGTGGAGGACCTTTTGAAGAAGGGTTTGATAAGGGAAACCCTAAGTCCTTATGTTTTCCTCATAGTACTAGTTCCAAAGAAAGGAGGGGAATGTCATATGTGTATCGATTCAAGAGCTATTAACAAAATTACTATATGATATAGGTTTCCCATTCCTAGAGTTGAAGATCTAATGGATTGTTTAAGTGGCTCCATGTATTTTTCTAAAATTTACTTGAAGAGTGGACATCACCAAATAAGAATTAGACCAAGGGATGAATGGAAGACAACCTTTAAGACTAGTGATGGTTTGTATCAATGACTTGTTATGCCTTTTGTATTTTCTAATGCACCTAGAACTTTTATGCATCTCGTGAATGACGTTTTGAAACCATTCCTTGGTAAATTTGTGATTGTATACTTGGATGAAATTTTAGTGTTTAGCAGGTCTAAGGAGGAGCATCTTGAGAATTTGAGGTAGGTATTGAAGAGGCTACAATAGAAGTTGCAGATAAATCTGAAAAAGTGTGTTTTTATGCAAACTGAACTAGTGTATTTGGGATTTGTGGTGTCAAAGGAGGGATTGAAGATGGACAAAGAAAAGGTGCAATCCATCCTTGATTGGCTAACACCTAAATGCATAATGGAGGTAAGGAGCTTTCATGGGCTCGCAAGCTATTATTAAAAAACTATTAGAGGTTTTAGTCATGTGGTTGCACCTATTCTTGAAACTATAAATGGGAATAAGAGGCCATTTTTATGGACTAGGCAGGTTGAAGATAGTTTTAAGCTTTTGAAGCAAAAAGTGAGTGAGCATCCCATTCTTGCTTTGCCTGATTTTGAAAAAGTGTTCAAGTAGAGTGTGATGCTAGTGGGTTGGCTATTGGGGATATCCTAAGTTAAGAAGGTAAACCAGTAGCATTCTTTAGTGAGAAACTAAATGATGCAAAAATGAAGTATTCTTCTTATGATTTGGAATTCTATGCTTTAGTTAAATATTTAAAGAAATAGAGATATTATTTTCATTCTAAAGAGTTCATTGTATACACAGATAACCATGATTTGAAATTTATCAACAATAAACACAAATTGAATCAAAGATATGCCAAATGGGTTGAGTATCTCCAAGGTTTTAATTTTGTTTTGAAGCATAAAAGTGGAAAAATGAATAAAGTTGTTCACGCTTTGAGTAGAAATATTTTTTTGTTGTGTGAAATACAAACTAACAATGTGGGCTTTGAAAGTTTGAAGGAATTGTATGCAAAGGATGCATATTTTAAGGAAGCATTTGAAGCTTGTAGTGATCCAATTTGTAGGAATAGAGATCCATGGGTGGATTATATGATTCAAGAAGGTCTTTTGTTCATGGGGAATAGATTATGAATTCATAAAGGGTCCATGCAAAAAAAAAATTGAAGGAAAAGCATTGTGGTAGTCTTGCTAGTCACTTTGGACAAGATACGACTTATTTGTAGTTGAGTACTCATTATTTTTGGCAAAAGATGCAAGCGGATATGAGGAGATATGTTGAAAGGTACAACATTTGTCAACATGCTAAAGGGACAAGCCAAAATGCTAGGTTATATCAGCCACTTCCAGTTCCAACTAGGCCTTGGGATTCGGTGAGTATGGACTTTTTGTTGGGTTTTCCTCATACACAAAGGGGTAATGATTCAATTTTAGTCATGGTAGATAGGTTCTAAAAAATGGTGCACTTTATACCTTTTAAGAAAGCTAGTGATGCCACTAACATTGCAAATTTGTTCTTAAAAGTAGTAAGATTGTATATGATTCCTAAAAGTATCATCTCAAATAGGGATACTAAGTTTGTGGGTCATTTTTGGAGGACCCTATGGAAGAAATTGGGCACCAATCTAAACTTTAGTTCTACTTATCACGCCCAAACAGATGAGAAAACCGAATTTGTTAATCGAAGTCTCAAAAACATGTTGAGGTGTATTGCTGGAAAAACACCAAGTAATTGGGATCTAGCTTTGGCTCAAGTTGAGTTTGCATTTAATGATTCTCCTAATTGATGTATTGGATTTAGTCCATTCTATGTGTTGTATGGTATGCATCCAAGGGGGCTTCATGATTTGAGATACCCTGGTAATATGGAAAGGAAAAGTGCAGTAGGGGAAGATTTTGCTAAACTCATCCATGATATCCATGAAGACGTTAAAACAAATATAGAAGGACATAATAAACAATATAAAAAGTACACTAATAAAAAGTGGAGGGAGATACATTTTTAGGTTGGAGACCTTGTATTGGATCACCTTTGGAAGGAAATATTTCCTAAAGGAGAGTACAACAAACTAAAAATGAAAAAAATAGGACCCTACAAAGTTCTCAGACAATTTTTCAGATAATGCATATGAGATCTCTCTTCCTTCAAGCCTTGGCATTTCACCTATTTTTAATGTAGAAGATCTATATCCATATAAGGGATATGTTGAGGATGTTGCAGTAGAGACCAATTTTTCAATCATTGAGCAACAACAGGGTGTTTCATCTTCTCCGCAAGAAATCAAATGCATTCTTGATACACAATGGTGGAAGAAAACCCAAATACATGAGTACTTTAGATACCTAGTGAAGTGGAGCAATCATCTAGTGGAATATTCTTCTTGGCTCACCAAATCTGAGCTCTCTCGGTTGGGTTATTCTGTTGCAGATATCATGAGAAGGAGCTCATGAAGTTTTTTTTCCTAGAGAGTATGATGCAGGGAATTGCTCCCATCTCTTTTCTTCATTTTGGTTTCATTTCTTTTGGTAGATTTAGTTTGTGTTTTATTTTTTTTGTTGCTAATGTATTGTTAATCTTTCCCATCAAAATTTCTTGACAAATCAACAGTTGTAATATGGTTTAACTATGATGGTTTGATAGTTGAGCAGTGGGATGGGTATTTGGTGAAAGGAGGACGCTAAAATAGGGGTTGGTTGCTAAACAAAAATAGAGGCTCATAATGTTGAGAGGAAATTGATGGTGAGGGGATTGAGTCACTTAGAAATCGGTGACAAAGATTGACTGACATAAGAGTTGAGCCATTTTGAATGTCAGTGGTGTTGAATGTAAATGGGCCAATCTCTAAGGTTGTAAATGATGTGCTTACAAATCCCTTGTAGAATGGACTACATGCCATTTTAGTGATCAAGTTGTTTGAAATTTTTAAAAGTATTTGAGAAAGAAAATTTGTCATTTTGATCCTTGTGTCATTGATTATGAATAACCAAAGTTCTGAATTGCTATTTAAATTTTTATCTTGAATTCTCTGTAAAGTTTGTGAAGGGTTGATCGGCCTTGAAATATCTATGAATCAGATTTTGTTCTATGATCAACAAGGATCCCATAATAGATCTTTCTCAAGGAAATGATTCTTCATCCCTTGTTTCCAATATAAATAGTTCTTCTAAGTTATCCTAACAATAGAATAACGAAAATTATTTTTAAGAGACATGATTAACCCCCCATAAATAGAACTTTATCTCAATTTGTGATTACAAAGTGCATGTACAATCCCCAAGAATGAGTGCAAAAGACACAAAAAAATACCAATCCACTCCCACCCCTACACTAGTATCAAAAATCACCTCCCCAAAATATTATAAGGGTGGCACATTATAGTTTAGTATGATTACAAAGACTTTTCCAAAAATAGCCAAAATTAAAAATTTTGATACAAAATGAACTTGAGACAAAACCTAGAAAAATTAGCTTTATAGCTATGTATTTCTCTTCAATACCTTTCCAATGCCTATTCATTTCCAAAAAATGGAGCTTTTGGGTGAAAGACGAGTTTTTGACTAAATTTGCAACAAACAGCTTTAACCTGCAATATCCAGTAGAAAATGGAAAATTTTATTTGTGATAACTCTATGGATGGAAAGTTCTCATCTCCATATTTTCAATGATACCTCATTGGTCAAAAAAACACTATGGTGAAAAGTTATGAATTGTAGCGTCGAAAATTGTCACCCTTGACAATTTCACACTATGTTTGCCCCCCTTAATTTATTGGATGTAATTAAGCTCCTAATTTCCTAAATTATACATTCCAAGGCCTATTTTATCATTTTCTAAGAAATTTCAAGCATTGAATAAATGCATCTAATTAATATTTTCCCCTCGATACCTTGTGTCTTGGAAAATAGTCCCAAGATCCATATGCCCTTGGGTGTATGGGTTCTCCTACTTTACCGAGACCCAAATTTAGATATGTCGGTGTTGGTATTTAACATTCAAATTTCAAACATCAAATTTTAATATTTAATTTTTGGTAAATTAGCATAATTGCATATAAATACCTAGTTACTGAATCATTTGAAAGCTAACAACTATTAAAAAGTATACATAAAAAATAAAAAATAAAAAATAAAAACTATTGTCAAGATCATTCAAGAGAAAGTCAAGAGAAACATTTAGAAGATTCAATTAAAGAACAAGAGAGAACAATTATATTCTGTCAAAGGATATAAATGTAAAATATGTGTGCATGAGTATAATGTATTATCATGAATTACAATGAAAACCCATTAATTATATAGGCCAAGATGAGACATAAGAAAACATAAGATTATGAAATGTATCTTAATCTTATGACTTGAGACATATAGTGATAATTCCCTAAAAAAACTTAATTAACTAGTATTAATAGTATCTAATAGGTAAAATGATTAGTTAATATAACTCACTCACACCAAAAATAATAATATTTTATTACAAATAGGTTCAATATTATTTTAATATAATTTTACAAAAATTTAGGAAAATAAATTAACTCAATAGTAACTAAGTGTTTAATTAAATAATAAATAAAATATAATAATTTAGCATAAAATAACTAATATGAGACTACTAATAAATTAATTAATTAATTGAGAAATTTAGGGATTCTTGGCTATATTGATCATTTAGAGTAGTTGACAAAAAAATTATATAGATTATGTTTGATAATCAAATTTCATATTCTAATATTAGCTCAATAATATAAGTATCATCACAAACCCACATTTAAATTTTGATATATATCAAGATGTAGTCACACAAAATTTAGTCTTTAATTGGTGTATTTTTTCCTCCTAGTCACATTTCTATCATCTAGTGTCAAATTTTTTTGGAACATTCACACCTACAAGGATATATTCTTATGCCTAACTTTCTCATGCTAAAATCACCTTCAGAAGCTAATCTTAGGTTATTTTAAATATACTATTTTATTTTATATTAATTTTAATTAAGCCATATTTCTGATTGTACACATATGAGACATGAAATATAGAATATACGAAATTATTAGATAATTCCAAATGTAGTATCCACATTGCAAGATGTTGATGCAATCCTATGTGATTCTTTCCAAGTAATATGAATAGTGATTCACAGTTTATTTAATGTTCTAATGGGATATTTTGATTATAGCTAATGTAATATTGGTGCATAATCTAATGGGTAAAACTTAGAAAATAATTTGAACTAGAAGGGAAATAATATGGGTGTGTTCCTATCCATGAGATAGCATCAATCTCATAGTCAGTCTAGAGTAAAATATTGACTCTAGAAGGAATGGATCCATACCACTTGAGAGTAAGGCAGGATAAAAAAAAATGGTGGTTTTAAGTAATGGTTGAATTATGTATTAAGTAATCTATATTGAGTATCATGATAATTTATTTATGACAAGGTCTAAAATGAATATAAAATAAATGGAGAAAATGGTATAATTGAAATTTTCTCCTATATAATGAGACAAAATATCATTAATTTAATGACTATCCATTAAAAATATCACATTAGATTAAAAGAATAAATTATTTTTTCACATAGAAAACTTTACATACTTATCAAAAAAATGTGTTAGTGAGTTGTAATTATGTCAATTATAGATTGGTAAAAAAATTGAGATAAGGGTCATAAGACATCATATGTGACAATGTGAAGAAAGAGTGTAGAGTGTATAAATACCAAAGCTATGGATGCATTCACCATTGTCCACCCTTAGTAACAAATTGTTAAGGAGTTTATATTATAAATGACAGATTTTTCTTGTGATTATTATGGTATAAATGAGGGAAAATGTCATCAATGTAATAATTGGGTTATATGTTTTTATAAAGTTAGATAACATCTTTGTAGTCCTACAATTTTTTTGTTGGTAGGAATAAATCATACTAACTTTCACCATTTCGAAAAAAAAATTTATAGACTAGAAATATTTTTTTTTAACTAAATAAAATATTATTATTGTGATAAAAAATATTTATTAAGGAAATAACATTTTATACAAAGAAATTATTTATAAAAATTAAATAAATCATGATAAAATATAAAGGAACACAACAAAAACAACCTAAATTATAATAGAAAATAAAAACAAGCACTAGACACTTCTTGGCATATTTTAAATATGTCAATAATTGTTAATCACAATCAATAAAATATGATGGTGTTCATTATTTTTTATTGTTGTAGATATATAGTTTTTAATTCAAGCTTTGTTTATGTTGATAGGGGTTAAGTTTACAAATCTAGATCATTTTAAGATAATTTGAATATGTTAGGAAATGAGATTTTAACTAAACTATATAATGTTATCATTATGATATTATGTTCATATGATGTTAATTCTAAGAAAAAATTATTTTTACAAGGTCAAAAAATTATTATAACAAATTAGAAGAAAACATGAACCAATTATTAGAAAATTAAAAGTAGGTGTTAGTCAATATGTAATCCCTACTATTTTGTTAATGATGACAAGAATGATATAATAAAATTCAATAGATTATATTTTCCATATTTTGTTATTGTCAAAATATGAATTTCATTTCAAGCATTTAATACATACACTTAACATTTTAAATTTAGTAAATGACACTATTGAATTATTCCATGCAGGCAACATTAAGAAAACCATCTATCAGGAACATGCATAAAGCGCTCTATTTTCAATTCACTATTGGTCTTGCAGTATATTATACAATAACAATAATTGGTTATTGGGCATATGGATCATCAGTATCAACATATATCCTTAATGAATTAAGTGGACCTAAGTGGGAAAAGATCTTGGCAAATACAACAATCTACTTTCAAATCATTATATCACAACCTGTAAGCCTCAACATCTATTTTTTAATTTTATCTCTACCCTTTATTTTCAAATAGATTTTATATTTATATCAAAATTAATAAATTTGTAATCATTTATGATTACCACACATAAACATTCTATGCACATATTAAAACTAATAAATTTGTAATCTTATATTATTCACACAAATGTGTCAAGCACACATACATACTTAAAGTTTATGTTTATATTAAAACTAATAAATTTCTAATCCTTTATTATTACCATGCACACACCATTATTTTATTTTAAGTAAACGGTATATTAAACTAAAGCTAAAAACTTGTAATCATTTATAATTATCTCCCACACACACCATTCTTTTCTTTTAAGTAAATTTATATTATATTAAAACTAAAATTTGCAATCATTTATGATTACCTCACACACACACTTATTTTATATTTATATTAAATTAATAAGTTTTTGAATTTTTATGTTTTACACACACAAATATTTTATATAAAAAATTAATAATTTTCCAACCCTTTATAATTACCACACATATATGCATTCATGTGCATGCACATACATATATACACACAAAATGCTAACAATTAGAAAATAATCTTCTATACTTCAGATAAATAAGACATTTTCAATGCATATAATCATATTAAAAAAAAATGACATAAAAGATTCTCACGGGCACAAAATTCTGACAATCATAAAATAATATTTTATACTTTAAATAAATAAGGTCTTGCTAGTAGATGGTGTCATATTAAGAAAATAAATACATCATAAATAAGAATAAGTTATTTTAATAAGTTATTTTAAAATGATAGTGTTATTAAATTAAAATACACTTTCAATCTTTAAAATTTTATTTCTTAATCTATCTTTTTAAATTTTTGAATGAAATTTCTTAATTATTTGAAAGAATTTTTTTTCAAGTAAAGACTATTGTAACTAGACCTCTCCCACTTGTTTCTTTAGACTATTGTAACTAGACCTCTCCCACTTGTTTCTTTAGTTTTTGCATCTTAAATTTGTGTTTACACTTATAGGTCTACCTTCCCTAAATTCAATCTATAAAATAAAATTGTGCTTTTATTGAAATTGTGTTCCTTTTTTGATGAAAGATCAAATAAAATTGTGGAAGAGATCAAAATCACCAATTACAAGAAACATTAATAGTAATTAATATTAAAGTTAGAAGTAGAATAAAATTATTTTTCAATTTTTTGGTTGGAATTTTTACACTCAATTTATGGTCCCTCACCTAAAAATAAAAAATGGTTACACTCTAAACACCATGATCAACAAAAAATTTGTACAAGAAAAGGCTTATGTAAATATAGTATCCAACTCCTATAATAAAACACCCAACATTAAAAAGAAACATAGGGGTCCCAATAATAAATTTCATCAAAATTAGAACATGAGATGACCAAAAAGGCTACCAAGACCAACACCAACTAATCCTAACATATTATCCTCCTTTTTTTGGTTGGTAGAAAAATAATCATATGGATTGAATCCTTTTCTATTTTAAGTAATTTTTTATTTATTATCTTAATCCAGTATTTTAGGAAAAAACTCTTAGAGGCCTCGCTAAGGTGACCCTCAATCAAATTAAAATCACATAGGGAAGAAGGAACCTTGGTCTAAGATGAAGAAAAATGTCTATCGTTCCCAAATGTAGGACTCCAAGAGGGATTTTAAGTTGAATTATGAAATATTTATTTTAGAATCTTCTAAGGGTATAATAATCTAAGAGATAACTAGAATATTTATATTTTATCATCTATTACTAAACAATTTGAAACATTAAAAATATAAAATTCTATTATTGTGTTCTAAAATAAATACCACAACATTTGGGAAAATAAAATCATAAATGGAAAAGGTACAAAATAAAGCAAAGGAACATTTATACCTAAACATTAACCAAAATAGTGCAAGAAATGGGATGGGGAATCCAAGATGTATATCTAGTAAAATTATAGGCACTGCTACAAATATTTTCTAAAATAGGAGATTGATATTATGTGAGTGGGAATTATTTCTCCTCAAGAGCACTAGTACCTTTACATCCTACAACTCTAAAAATGTCAAGGGTTTCTCACATCATTCTCTTGTTCCTACTCCCTCATAGATTTTATATCAATCAAAAAACCTTTTTTATACACTTGTTTATTGTTGAATTTATTACAATGCTACACCTCTTGGGAATTGGTGTCTTTATCTCTAACAATTTTATAACTTTCTAGAGTTTTTTATTTAAGTAAATATGGGGAAATAGGAAAAGGAATTCTAATATCCAATTACTTTCTAGCTATATTCAAACTTCCATAAATTACTATTGAAATATTTAGAGTGTGTAAAAAGCAAGAGGTAATATGATGGTGGTGTGGTATAAATTATGATCATAATATCAAAACATGAGGGGGATTTTTTGTTGAACACCTAAAATACTGAGAGGTGGGTGAATTAGTATTCCTTGAAACCACTTAAACATTTAAACATTCATTTGAGACACAATATTCAATTTGTAGTAAGGAAATAAAATATGAAAGTAATCATCAAAGCACATAACACATGAACACCAAATTTTTACATGGAAAACCTAAAAAGGGAAAAACATGGTGAGGATTAGCTCACAATATATTATGACCAATCATATCATATTATAAAATGGCTCACTTCCTTTTGGACTCATTGTCTAGAGAATAAGAGAAATAGAAGAAATTACTTGATGTAGAAAAAGGGGTTGGCTCACTGCCAAAATTTGAACTACTAAAAATGCATATACAATATGCAGGAGATACAACTTAATTGGAGCTCAATATACCGAATCAACACACTTCATGCTATACTTCTTCCACACTCTGCTCTAATTTACATTTGCATCACATTCACACTATATTTGCATACTTCACATTACACTACAACACAAAAAATTATTTTAAATTTATATCCATTACATCCACAAACACTTACAACATCAATTAGGTTGGCCTAATTAGATGAACTATGTAAAACAATAACTTGTTAGCTCAAGATTCAAACAAACACACTTTGTGGCATAATTCAAAATTGTAACACATTCAAATATGTTGAAGGGGGCCTATAATAACTCCCATAAGATGATCAAAACTTCCTTTAACTTTGCATGACCCCAAACATATTATGTCAGTACTATTGGTGAAGTTGGAAAAACAAGGATGGACAACTGAGAGGCGGGGTGAATTAGTTGTCATAGAATGATAAAATTTTCAAACTTTACTTAAGATCTGATGAATAAGAAATTAACCATAAATAATTAACACATCAAAGAGACAAAGAACACCAAGATTTTTTATGTGGAAACCCTATTAGGGGAAAAACCACGGTGGCTGTTAGTCCACAAGATTATACCCTATTAAAAGTATAATGAAATAAATAAAGGGGAATTCACATGCATTCATGCACACTACCTAGATCTCACTACTCAATTATGGAAGGGGCTCATTTCCCAACAATACAAAATAAGATTAAAATCTAGAGGGTATGAACTGAAAAATTAGCTTCTACACAAGCCTGATTACAGTTCCAATTAAGCACACAAAACTCCTCTTTTCACTCTTCACACTTTGCTCAATCTTCTTCACACTCACTCTTGCTTCACCAATCAACTATATCAATGTATTCAATAAAACTACAATGTTGACATCAATGACAACATTGAGACCAAAAATCTCTTAAAATTTTCAACAATATCTCCCTTTTTCATTTATGGAAACATGCACCAAAACACTTTTCCCCCTTTAACATCAAGGGAAATGATCTCTCAATGCCAAATCCTAATAGATTTATTCAACTATTCTATCCCTTCGTAAATATATACATATATGCATGAGAGTAACAAACTTCTTTAAAAATCTAACTAAATCCCCCTAAAAATGCTATCCATAAAAAAATTGCACTACTACCTTCCACATACAATGAAATATGAAGTGCATAAATAGAAAATAAATATACACAATCAAATAGAGGAGGGAAAATAACTTTTGTCTGAAACCTTCCATTTTGCAAGGTGTTCCTCCCAATCTTTTCAACCATCTTCCCATTCTTTCTTGGATAAACCAAGAATGTGGTTATGTGTCTCAAATTCCATGAGAAGTTCTTCACCTTCATCTGGTGTACTAGGTATCTAATTCAACTTTATTGTCTTCTCTACATTAGTTAGAGCACTAGATACATATGTGAAATTGGCATTCACCGGGTCTTTGAGCTATCCAAACTACACTATAATATTTTATTTTTGTTTCCAAATTTGGAAGAATTGTTCATGTATATTATCTATGGCTAATCTTGTACTTCCATCTGCATCATTTATTAGGTCATATGCACCAAATTCCTTGTCAATCTAGGCCTCAATAGATTCCATCTCATCCTTAATCTTATTAGTGAAACTGGGTGACTTTATGCAAAATTAAAATAACACTTTGGCTTCCTCTACATATTTTTGTATGGCCTTAAGTTTTTTTTGAAGTTTTCCATGCATAGTAGCACACTTGTTTGAAATTTGTACCAACCTTTACTCATTCACCTTCCTATTTGCTTCCTTCTCCAGCTTCTCCTCTAAACTTGTATAATATTCTTTGAAAGAGTCTAGAAGCAACCTTAATTGCTACACACTGGATAGGGAATTGTCAACACTAGCACCAAGAATGCTCTCCTACAACACTTTCACAACCTAATTTATTAGTTTAGTGCTTTTCTAGTGAGTTTTTAAGATATCCTTTCTAGAAAAGACATGGAATGCATCACCAAGATGCATTTTTTGCAAGAGGTATATTGTCTATATCAACTTTCTCTTGTTGTATTGAGATTTGAAGTAACTATGCAAATACAAATGGTTTAAATTGTATTTTCATTCCCAATATGTTCTTCAAAGAGTCTCTGAAGGTTCTAGATGACTCACCAACTGTCTTCACAATCTCTTCATCTTTCTTCTCATAAGAATTTTCCTTGTCACCAATGGGACCTTTAGATTTTTCAACATTATTCTCTTTGTCTAGATCACCAAACTTATTCTCATTCTTCTTTTCTTCTTCAATTGATTTTTCATTTTCTTCTAAAGGAGGTATATTTTTAGTATTTTGGGCCTTAGTGTTCACTTCTTTTGCATTTTTCTTTGTGTATGGAGGTGGTGTGTTATGCTCTATTTTTTCATCCTCCTTCTACATTTATCCATGTTTTTCTTCTTCAACAACATTCTCTTCCACTAGAGGGGTATCATCAATGCATTTTTTTACATTTTCTTCCTCATCTAGATTCTCATGTCAAGCATCTTCTGATACATTTAATTGAAGAAGAGAGAAATAAACATTCATTTCACTATTTAGAGTCATACCTAACTCTTTATCCAAATTGGTAACCTTCTCAATAGTCTTATTCCTTAACCTTCCAATATCACTCTTATCCATGCTCATTAGGGTACTCACTCTCTTCTTAGTTTTTAATTATTTATTATACAATTGAGCTAATCTAGATTTTTCATCAGAAAAAGTAGAACTAACCTTCTCTAAAGAAAAAGATCTTAAGTTTACATCCTCATTAATAGCTTCTTTTATTCTAGCATATAATACAACTTTCAAATCTCTAGAAAATTGGATTTCAATACATTTCATTCTTACATCAAAAGCAAAAATGTACCTTACTATAGGTTCTTCAATGGTTGGTTGTTTTACCTCATCTATAGTAGGGTATGATGTAACAATCTCATCAAGATTTCCATACTCTACAATGCTTCTCACCAAAGCTTCAAGATTCATCAAAAGTTTTCCTTCTAGATTGGAGGGATCTTACCCTTCTTCTTTTTCTTTGCTTTAGCTAGTTTTAATTTATTTCCATACTCTTCTTTCTTCTCCCTCATTTGAATTTTTCATCCTTATTTTTCTTTCTCCATTGCATCTTCACTATCTATATCTACAATATCATATTTTCCTTCTTTCCACTTGTCTCTTCTTGAGAGACACCTTTTTTCCTCTTTATTGGAAAAGGTTCTTCTTCTTCCTCCTCTTCTTCCTCATAATCAAAAATCACATACCTTTATCTTTTTTCCTTTTCTTTCACTCTTCATCTCTGTGGGGCAGTGTGTTGCTTTGGTGGAGAAAACTTTTCTATCATAAGCACACTCTGTTGTTTCTCTAGAGCATTAATTGATTCCTTTCTCTTTTCACTAGCAATAGGTTTAGTCTTGGAGGACTTTGGGGGAAACCATAGAAGGGGTAGCTATTCTACTTGATCTTCTTGTGTTGAGGTACATTTTAGAGGAATAGAAATATTTTTATCTTTCTCATTTAGAAAGTAGAAAGAAACTAGAAGGGATACTGATGCCAAAGCATATGGGTATTCTAGCAATCTGGTTAAATTTTTCATTTTTAATTTTGTTGATTGTTTATAAATTTTGATGTGGTGCAAAAAAAAAAAACCTTGGTGATTTTGTCATTTCCCAAATGGCATATTTGTTTGGGGTTATTGAGCTTATAAAAACTTCCAAAAGCAATGAAAATTAATATTGAAAAATATTTAAAACTACAGATTTAAATATAATATAAACTCTCAATGTAAAGTACCCAAAAATGGGGATCCTCTCCTATTCACAGTGTAGGAACTTGGTAGATTAGAATACATATATTTGGGCAGAAAAAAACAAGAAATAGAGAGCCTTGGAAAACTGCGTGGAAGTTGAGGAGTTTTGGGAAGTGAGGTACAACAAGAGGAGACTTTGGGGGAACCCAAAGTATGAAATGAAACAATAGTTTAAATGCAAAGGAAGTGAAAAAGTCAACATCTATCATGGCTGGAAAATTTTCACATAGGAATTAATTTTGGAAGGCACAATTTTGGAGTGATGTTGGAGGAATAAGAAGAGTTAAGAACAAAGCAAGAACATGGGAACAAATTTGAATTTGGTATGTCTGTATTTGCAAATTTTGATGCAAAAACTTGATTTGGAACCATAAAATAAAGTGTGGTATATGTTCTAGAAAAATTGTGTGGTTAATATTTGAGTTGGAATTTGTTATTGGGTGAGTTGTTGCTGCATTTTCTCTTAGTCTAATAAGACCCAGAGCTTTTGTTTTGCATTAGTGTAAGAGAGGGGGACCAACAACGTCAAGGCCCTAGGTCACAGAGAGATAAGAGTAGAAGGCTTCCCTAACTTACCTCACTCTAAAGGGGTGTTTAAAATAAGGGATGAGAATGATGAGGACTATAAAGTCCTTCGATCAATCTATAGACCTGAACTTTAGTTTGGGCTAGGCGAGCTAGATTTTTGGAGTTGGTTTTGTGCCTCAGGAATCTCTCTGTCTGAGGATAGCAACACAGTTATAGGACGTTAGCATGACGCACTGGCATCTCTTGTGTGTGCTGGCATCTGCATGGCTAAAAAATAGTGAGCACAATTAAACTACCAAAAAGACCTACTAACAACCTAGCTAGTTTAATTTAGATGGTAAAAACAAAATGAGAAAGTATGCAAAATAGATACTGAAATGATAAAGTAAATAGACAAGAACTAGGGTGACGAAGACAATCTCACAAAAGTTCATGTTCGCCAGCTAGCTCCAAATGCACGTCCACCTACACATAAGAAAGAGGAAAAATTTATTGGGGATGTATAGGAGCCTACCTCAGTTAAACCCCCATTTTGGTGTTTCCACATCCATGGATAGCCAAATAGAAATGATAGATAAATGTATGATAAAGAAGTAAAGAAAGGAAGTACATGAATAACACTACAAAACAATATATAGCTACTCAACCAAATTGTAAACGAGAGGAGTGAAATTTTACCACCTCCACCAAGAGCTCACTAGCCAATGATGGAGAAAGAGAGCTTGAAAAATCACCACAACCTCAATTGTGATGAAGGGAAGTGTTGAAAAACTCAAGCCCCTACTACAATAGCTTGCTTCACACTTTATTAATGGAGTTGATGGAGTGTTGAAGTGTTGTTGAGAGTGAAGTGAAGGCTAAGAATGCTTGAGAGGAGGGAAGAATCTACTATTTTTGGGGTTGTTTGGTTGAAGAGGGATGTTACAAACCATTCTCAATAAGAAGTGTAACACCTCTTCTAGCTTCAAATGGAAGAATCCATTAGGGATGTAAGCACATCACGTGGACGTCTGTACACCACACAAGCATCCCCAACAAATATTCTTCTACTGACACAACAAGCATATGCCAAGTGGAAGGAAATTAGTCAACTGATGTGGAATTTCACCTTTGGATTTGGTTTTCTAAGGTGAGGATGTGCAAAAGGGTAATTTGCGTAGGGGGTGAAAATTCACTCCTATACATTTTCCCCCCACTTTAGTGAGCATGAATACTGATGAGTGCTTTGGTAAAGTAGATTGAAGAGTGAATAGAATTAGAAATTTATACTTGAACCATCGATGAAGAAAACCACAATCTGGAGAGCTTGAAAGCATGGGGTAGAAAAAGGACTCCATAGTCCCACATAACTATGAAACTATAGAATGAAAGCATCTTACAAGCCTAGGGACCTACAAGGAGGTGACCCCCAAGATCTCTCACATGAAGGAAGCCCTGAGAAGTAAGTGCCTCACAATCCCATAGACCTATAAGGAAGGTGTCCTCCAAGATCTCTCACATGAAGCAAACCTAGAAAAAAATACCTTATATGCCCACAAACCTATAAGGAAGGAATTCTCCAAGATCTCTTGCATGAAGGAAACCCCAAAAAAGTGGCCTACAGGCTTGCAGACTTACAGGAGAGTGACCCCCAATATCTCTCGCATGGAGGAAGCTTAGAAGAAGTGCCCTATAGGCTTGCAGACCTATAGGGAGGTATCCCCCAAGATCTCTCACATAGAGGAAACCCAAGGAAGGGATTGTGCAGAGTTGAAAAGCAGCTTACAGGTGCACATACAAAGCCACATGTTTACCTATGGATAGAACATTTATGAAAGTGGCTACACAGACAAGTAAGTGGACAATCATGTAGACTGTCGATAGATTGGAAAGGTTTCAAAGGGAAATCTTAGGAACCTAGTGTGAAAAAAGGGTCCACTCAAGGGACACACTATTTGAAAGTGTGGAAGAGATGTTTTTTTCTTGAATCAATTCATCTTCAGGGAATCCTTTCAAAAAATCTTCACTTCATCAAGGAATTTGAAAGGAAGAAAAATTCCCCCTTGCAAGGGGAAGGTCAAAGCTACTCCCTCCTAGAAGGAAAGGTCTCCAGTTTTTTCTTTGTGAACCCATGATAAAGGAAACATGTTATGTTATGGTTTCATGTTGAGAATCCAATTCTTTGAAAAAGTTTGCAAAGATTCTCAAGAAAATATTTTTTGGTAACAAATGCATTTTCTAAAAATTGAAGTGTTATATAAATCGCGTTGTCACACATGAAAGGGACAACTCAAGAAAATAAGAGAAAAATATAAAAGAAAAGCTTAAAGAGATAAAGACATCACTAACAAAGGGCATAGGGGTGATATGATATTTTGGGGTCAAAGCTGCTCATAAATATGTATATAGGTATAATAATAGTATATAAAATGAACTATCATCAACCCCCTACTATATCAGATCATGTGAAGAATTCACGAGAAGAAAAAGTAAAAATAAAAAAATGGGTCAACATGGAAGGGAAGCCTAAATGCCCCAACACTTTGCATCATCCCCAATTTTGTCAAAAGTCGATCACAAACATGGAAGAATGATGATACAAATAGAAGAAGGTTTACGAAACAAAAATCACTCCTATATCCAAGCACCAACAAGGGTGACAAGGGTCATCCAGGAACACATAGCATGATCACAGGGGAACACTCACAACACACACACATCTAATCTAAAGATAAAGAAGAGGCCTCCCCCTAACACTGATTGACCAAGAGGTTATCTGATTCCTACTCCAGATCATCATAGGGAGAAGAAGGATGAGCCTGCAATGGTGGGATGTTAAGAGGAGGAGATTTCAACCCTCCTACAACAAGGGCTAAGGAAGAAGGCCTTGCAAGGTCTCCTCCACTCGACTCTTGTGGAGCTATGGTCAACAATTTCATGAAGATTGTTAACAAGTCTAAAAATTCATCAAGAGAGTTAAACATGCACTTCACTAGAGTGCAATGCCATACCTCAATGGATGGGGAAATTTGTGCTTAAGGTTCACTACTAGGCTCACCAAGTGACTCGAGAGCGGTGACGAACTCAAGAGAAGCCAGGACTGATTTCGTCGCTAAAACAAAAAAAGTCATGATGGGACCACCTTTTAGAGAAGGTGTACTTCTCTTATGTCCCCTATTTCTAGAAGGAACACTCTCCTACTTCTACTCCATTAGGGGATGTGAAATCCCTATAAATGAGGCAAGAGGTGCCAAGGAAGAGGAGGAAGAGAAAACAACAGTAGATACCATCAAGTTTTTGGCATGTCTATGGGTTTTGGGAAAGGAGGGACATCTGGAAGGGACATCAACAAGGGTAGCTCCATTAAAGGAGCGATGAACACCTGCACCCTTTTGGGGTCAAGTGCATTTGCACTCACAGTGGAAGTTGGAAGTGAGACTAAACTAGATTGAACAGAAGCAAAGGGGAGGAGAGAGGAGGACGTGGTATGAGGTCTTGATATGGGGGTGGTTGTCTCCTCTTGCTTCCATTATAAGGTGGCTTGCTTAGCTACAAGAGCCTTTCCTTGGTGCTTATGTTCACATGTAAGGCAGTTTCTATGACTCTTTGAGCTAGAGATCGGAGGTTGTGAAGGAATATAAGGCTCCTGATCATCCACAGGAGTGTCCTCCAAAGCTATTTCTAGCAGAGGGATAGGCTCCTAAACTAGAGAAAGAGGAGTGGATTGAGAAGTGGCCGGGGGAGTCGGCTCTAATGCCTTGGCTGTGGGCCTCTTCCCATTTACTGCTTTTGGACCAAAAGCGGTGGGAGGTCATGAAGGCTAGGACATAGAGGATTCCCCTTAGGGATCTTTCTTTCGATTATACTGAACAAGCCTAAGCTCCATAGGAAAAATAGGAAGCTCAAATGTGGGACGCTTAGGCTTTCACAAAGCGGGCACCATAGGATTCTCTCATAGACATGGAATAGAATCTGATGGCACCATAGTAGGGTGAGGAGCATAAGAATGAATATAAAAAGAGGAAGGAGGATATCGTGACCACTTCTCTTCTTCCCTTCTACGTGCCTTGGTGGCATCACTGTTGGCTCTTAAGCAAGCCCTAAGTGAAACAACATAAGGTGATGGAGGTATCTCACTCTTGGCATTAAGTTTCCTTTCTTGAAATTTTGATAAGTTTGATGCAAGAGACCCTTCCTAGGTAGCAGAGGACTGATGGGCATAGGCTGAGAGTAATCCAAGGAGTAACTACCATGAGAAACTGGTGGTTTATAACCGATGTCATGGATTACATGCATAGAACCCTCATGGATAAAATTTAAACATTTATGCCCAATAGAGGGTATTGCATTTATAGCTACTAATCAGGGGATACCCAACTTCACTTTGAAGAGTTTAGATCTAGAGATTATGGAAAACAAAAGCTTCATAGATTTGGGTCCAACCAAAACCGACAAGATAGTAATACCTAAAGGAGGTATGTAAATTATATCATGCATGTGGATGGTTCTCATCAACACATTGTACCCATCTTTATGTAAAAATTTAATTAGCATGATCTCCATAGTTATGATGTTTACTTGGGATGTCGGATCAATGAGAACACCTACTACTATGTTTCCATGAATTCACATAGGGATGTAGAGAGGAGATGGTTCCCTATTAAAACCCATTGATAGATCATGTGAGGTGAAGGTTATGCTAGTACCACTACTCATGGGTTACACAAAGGGGATAGGTTGATGTAGGAAAGAGTCCATCACATGCAATAAATGAAACTCTCACAGAGCCCCCTAAAAAGTTTCAAGATAGGATAGTGACCCAATTAAGGTTTCGTTGTGCAACACTTTCAAAACCTTCCAACTATGCCTACTAGGGGTCACAAGTTAGGTTTTAAGGAAAAGGCCTCACAAAACTTTCACATACTATTGGAAACAAGCAACATGAGGGGGTGTGAATCAGTGTTTTGCAAAAATTAATTCTTTTATCTTGACATTTAATCAAATCAATATGCAGAAACAAAAAAAAGAAACCACTCAACCATAACGCAAGGATTTTTACATGAAAACCTTGTTAGGGGAAAAAGAACAGTGGATGGACAATCCACAATAAGTTCTGACTATCCTCAAAAGAAGTATTACAAAATGGGAATGGACTTGCATTCAGGCTCACTGCCTAGAGCTCACTACTCAAAATGGGGCTCACTACCCTTACAAAAGTTTGGAATAGATCCAAAAGAAAGTGAACTGAGATAATAGCATCTACTAATGCTTGATTATAGTTCTTGTTTAGCTCTGATGTCGAACTTATGTCCTGATGACTGATGAAGAACTTCTGCTTTGTTCTATTGAATTTCACACACAAAATCTTTAAACGTAAGTGAAACTATGCATGATATCACTCAAATACAACTTGGACATTCACAACATACATACAAACAAATTCTTCATGCATCCAAATGATATGAATGATCATCTAAATATATTCGCTCACAAGGAATCAATCACCATAGGTCGACTTCAACAAGACTTAATAAAACTCACAACTAGTTGGCCCAATCAATGGATAATTTTGATGTGGATCCAAACAAGTCAGCTAAACAATAGCTAGGACCAATAATTAAACATTCAAACTTGAAGATAATTAAAATAATTCAACTTCATACATCCACTACACATTATTACCACTGAGTTGGCTTTATCAAGCAAATAGACAAAAATTTCCAACCGGACCTACTCAACCATATAGCCACAAAAAAAATTCCATGAGATTCAATAATGGTATGTTCCATGTGCTTGAAAACTTTTTTTATCGATCCACGACCCAAAATGGTGATCTGGTGAAGCTATCAAACCGGATGCCCTATTATGACGATAACACCACTGATAACACACAATTTTCATTTCCTCTGTCGATGCTACTAAATTCACATAACTATGGACCAAAAAGGTTACTTCAGTTGCCATCAATGACAACACTAGAATCCAAAAAACACATCCACTTACACCATATGCCAACAATCTCCCCCTTTGGAATTTATGGTAACACTAAGAGAAAAATGACTAAGTGTCGAGATTGACATATTGTTAGTATACAAAATACTGAATAATGTACCACTACAAAATATTACTCCCCCTAAGAGTATTAAGACATTTTTCACTACACTCACTCTCCCCCTTTGACATCAATGACAAAATTAGGAATACAAAATTGTATAAGTATTATCCAGAGACTTACAGTAATTGGAAAATATCTGCAAAGACATTTTTCAATTCACTAAGGGTGGAGTTCCAAATACTCTTTAGACTTTCCAAAATGGTGATGGGACCACAAAGAAGATAGGATAATGTTTCCACTACTTCCAAACTTATCAAATCAAGGGTAGTTACAACACTTTTTTCTTCCTTTAAATCATTCACCATCATCTCAATTTTTGTACTAATCATCTCACTTACTCTGCTAATGATTCTTTCATTTTCAAACTTTAAATTCTTCATTTGATCAAGCAAGGATATTACCTAAAAATCCTAAAGACACACACTACCAACCAAGGGATCAAGGTTGTTGGAAATGATTTCCAACTACTACTCAATGTCTTTTATTTTCTTCTCATTTACAGCTGTAAATTTTGGTAGGATTAAGCAGGATTTATACACATTTCCTCCTTCAATTATACCACCTTGAGTATGTTGAATCCAAATTCCTAATGACTTCCTATATTTGGAGATTAACTAGATTAGGCTGCCAAGTATTTCCTCCTTAAATTCCTTTCTCACTTTAACTAGGGCTAATTCCTCAAAGGATTTGAAATGAGAATCAACAGAGTTTATTAATCTTTTTAACTCATTGGAGGTGGAGCCTAATGGGTCCAAAGCATGCATAGGTAGTAGTTTCTACAAAACACTGTATGACACAGTGGAAAAGGTGCCTAGGGGCTCAATGTCTACTGATTTGTATGGGTGCCACTTAAAATTTGGACATGGCCTATCATTGACTTCAACCAACAGTGGGGTAGACATGATTGAGAGAACACAAAATTACAGATTTTTGCTATAAATACCTTTTGGAGATGAAATGGAGGTCGATTTGCAAATTATTTTTTGAGCTTCAAACTCCTTTCTGCTTTTAGCAAGGGTTACCTCAAAACACTTTTGACTTCTTTCACTTCAATGCAATGTGACAAATGAGAGTGAAAACGGTCCTTTTATTGTCATTGAACTTAACTTTGTACTTTTGCAATAAATGCTCTTGCCCTAATTCTATAGGTTTTTCAAAAAAATTATATTTCAAGACAAATAATTCTTGTGCAGACCATCAATAATCCTCATTGATGACTTAAATTCATTTCATCATCTAAAGAATAACCAATTTCCTATTGGACTCATCTGAATTGCTAGGGATTTAGAAGATTTTCTTGATAGCTCCCCCTATGGTAGAGACCTACAATTAGTTTCTAGAGGTATTACCAGAAGAGACTTCTGGTGCAGATCCATTTGTGTCTGTAGAGGGGTTCTTTCTCACCCATTTCTTCTACATCTACTTCTTGATTTCATCCATAGTGATCTTCACTTTTCCCTTAACATTCGTTGCATTTTTTTTTTATCGGACCTCTTTTCTTCCAAAAAAACTGGAGGTGTGACCAAATTTATTATCATTGTAGAAAACAACATTCCTTTGTCTAATCCAATTGTTCCATTAGCTTTGTATCGATCCACATTGGTTAGCAACATGTCCAAATCTATTGCATGCATAACATTTGATGTCTCTATGTAAATTATACATCATAATTCTGCACTTACTTGACTTATGACCATACTTGTAGCAATTAAAGCATTGACCTGAAAATGATGGTCTACTTGTGTTTGTCTTACTCCTACACTAAGAATCCATATGACCAAATTTGTTACAAACATAATAGTAGCTATTAAATCTTTAAGCATTGGGTTACCTTACCGGATTCCTCCTAGATTCGTTCACCTGGTTTCCTTGTTTGAATTTTCTTTGTCCAAAATTATTTTGATGAAATCTCCTTTGTCCAAATCTATAACTTTCTCCTTCTTCATATCCAAGACCTCGCTTATCACCATCAGTTCTTTGACCTTTGATCAGTTTGTCAAGCTTAGCTAAGCTTGCTTTGAATTTTTCCTTAAACTCATTTTTTGTAGTGAGTTCATCTCTGAGATCATCAAGATATTTTTCAAGATCCTCTTCATTATTCTTGGTTTGTTCCAATTCATTCTCTAGTTGGTTGCATTGTTTAAAGTTTTCTCTCATAGATTGTGCAAGATTTTCTTCAATTTTATTTTTGTCCTCTAACTCCTCGGTCATCTTCATCATGATGTATTTTCTTCCACACTTCAAGGTAGCATTATCTTAGGAAAACTTTTCACATTCTTTTGTCTTTTCCTTCAGGGCTTGACTGAGTTGTTCATCTTCACTGGTTTTGTTTTTCTACTTGAACTGACCACATAAATCCTTTCTTTTCTCCCTCGATTCATTTATTTTTTCTTTCAATGACTTGATAATTTTTTTTACATTTTCAAGACTTTCTTGTAGTTCCCAGATCTCGTATTTTGACTGGTCAAGATCATCCAAGGCCACCATGAGTTTTTCTTGCAAACTACTTGTATCCATTGAATATAATTTCCAATATCTCCCAAAGTTCTTAGACTTATTTTGAGGAACAAGTTATGATAACAATTGTTGGAAACAAGCAACACTGAGAGGGGGGGTGAATCAGTGTTCTATAAAAATTAATTCTTTTATCCCAACCTTTAATCAACTTAACACATTTAATCATAATCAATGTGCAAAAATAGAAAAAAAGAAACCACTCAACCATAATGCAAGGATTTTTATGTGGAAACATTGTTAGGGGGAAAACCATAGTGGATGGCCAATCCACAATAAGTTTTGAGTATACTCAAAATAAGTATTACAAAATGGGAATGCACTTGCATTCAGGCTCATTGCCTAGAGCTCACTACTCAAAATAGGGCTCATTTCCCTTACAAAATTTTGGAATAGATCCAAAAGAAAATGAACTGAGATAATAGCATCTACTAATTCTTGATTATGGTTCCTATTTAGCTCTAATGTCAAACTTCTATCCTGATGACTGATGAAAAACTTCTACTCTATTCTACTCAAGTTCACACACAAAATAATTATGCACAAGTGAAATTGTGCATGATATCACTCAAATACAACTTAGACATTCACAACATACACACAAACAACTTTTTCATGCATCCAAATGATATGGCCAATCATCTAAACATATCTGCTCACAAGGAATCAATCACCATAGGTTGGCTTCAACAAAACTTAATAAAACTTGCAACTAGTCAACCCAATCGATGGATAATTTCAATGTGGATTTGAACAAGTTAGCTAAACAATAGCTAGGACAAATAATTAAACATCTGAGCTCAAATATAATTAAAATAATTTAACTTTATACATCCACTACACATTATTACCACTGAGTCGGCTTTATCAAGTAAATAGACAAAAAAATGTCCAACTAGACCTACTCAACCATGTAGCCACAAAAACAATACCATGAGATTCAATAATGATATGTTCCATGTGCCTGAAAAAAAAATTCATCGATCCATGACCCAAAACGATGATCTAATGAAGCTATCAAACTAGATGCCCTATTTTGATGATAACACTATCGATAACACACAATTTTGATTTCCTTTGGTGGTGCGACTGAATGCATAATTGTGGACCAAAAAGGTGACTTCAGTTGCCATCAATGACAACACTAGAAGCCAAAAAACACATCCACTTACATAATATGCCAACACATACAACACTCCTAGAACATAAGGAAAATAACTTTCAGTATTGCCAAGCGGAACCAAAATGGTTCATGTCGGGTTCACCAAAAATGTAAGAGAGGGGGACCAACCACATCAAGGCCCCAGGTCATGAAGATCCAAGAGTGTAAGGATTCCCTAACCTACCTCACTCTAAAGGGGTGTTTGAAATAAGGGATGAGAATGATGAGGACTATAAAGTCCTTCGATCACTTTGTAGACCTGAACTTTAGTTTGAGCTAGGTGAGTTGGCTTTTTGGAGTTAAATTTGTGCCCCAAGTAGCTCTCTTTCTGAGGATGGTAGTGCAGTTTTGGGGTGTCAACATAGTGCACTGGTGTTTCTTGGGCATGCTAGCATTCGTATGACCAAAAAATAGTGAACACAATAAAACTACCAAAAATACCTACTAATAGCCTAGATAGTTCAATCTAGATGATAAAAAAAAATGAGAAAGCAAAAGATCTAAAATGATAAAGTAAGAACTGTGGTGATGAAGAGTGTCTCAAAAAGATGTCTTCAACTAGCCCAAATCCATGTCCACCTACAAACAAGGCAGAGGGAAACTGGGCTTTATGGGTGTGAACACAATTTCAACAACTTCATTTTGGTGTTTCACCTCCATGAAATCCAAAATAGCAATGATAGAGAATGTATGAGAAAGTAAAGAAAGGAACACAAATAAATATAAAATAGCTATAAAGGAAGTACTCAAACTAAATGTGTAGTTATATAGTGGATATAGCATTGTTCCACCAAGATTCATCAGCCATGATAAGAGACCTGAAACAATCACTACAACTGAATGGAGGAAGGAGGTATTAAAAACCTTGTTAATTGTTTTTCCACAATGCTTAAATGAGATTTGATTTATGTTTTTTCATAATGGCGTTGCAAGGTTGAGTTGGCAAGTGAAGGAAATGCTTGAGAATGAAAGAAGTGATAAAAAAAAATGAGTTGAATGAAGAATGGATGAATTTGAAGGAGAAGAGGGAAGAATCTACTGTTTTCGAGGTAAGTTGGTCAAAGAGGGACATTACAAACCATTCCCAATAGAAAGTGTAGTGCCTCTACCAACTTCAGATGTAGGGATCCATCAGGGATGTAAGCGTGTTGTGTAGATGTATGTGTGCCATGCAAGCATCCCCAAAAAATATTCTTTTATCGACACAATAGATAGATGCCAAGTGAAGGAAATTAGCCAGCTAATGTTGAATTTTTCCTTTGGATTTGGTTTTCTAAGGTGAGGATGTCCAAAAGGGGAATTTGCATAAGGGGTGCAAATTCACTCCTATAAAATTAGATACTAGGAGTCCTTGCTCTTTTACAAATTTTCCAAGAGTTTTTCCCTTGACAAATCACTCAAATCAAAGTTATCACCTTTCTTCACTATCTCATGTGTAGTGTTGATGGGAGTAGTAGAAAAAAAGTTCTCATTTTTTGTGAAGAATATCTTGTACCCTATCATCATTGATGCATTTTTTACTGCATGGTCTTTAATTTATTTGATATTTAGGGACCTCTTGTCAAATTTGGCACATGTTTGCTTCATCACAATTTAATTTTTCATCGATTTGAGTGTCAAAACTGATCTGATTGAACATAACCCTATTACAACGCTAATCACCTCCTTATTTATCATGTGTGGTATATCTAGCTAGATAAACCTATCATGAATCATCCTCAATGTGTACCTAACCCACTCATCCACAAAAAAAATAGGGAATTCTTCTAGACATCAAGGTTCTTCTCCATCAAAATGTTTACCTCAAGTTTCAATTCAAAATCATCTCTAGTAAGTTCATTCACCCATACATATCCTAGCTTATAATGGTTATATTCTTCCAATTTTACATGTATGCAAATATTGACATCTTTTGTATGCATCACACCATACATAATACTTGAAAATACACCATCTAGATCCATCATCATTATTTATTAGGGTATTTCTTAAATTTGGGTCAAGGAAAACTTGTGGAGTATACATCTTAAAATACTTTTGAAACACTTCAAAACTTAAGTAATAGTATAAATCTATAAATACCTTTAAATCTTTGTCACTAGGGTTTCACACAAGAATTTTGAATCACTTCACTTCACTCCTTTTCTACTTTTATCTCCTTGAATGCTCATATGCAAATGAATTAGAACATATGTGAAATCACTTATAAACCCCTTTTGAATAACCAAAATTTTATTGAATTTATTGATTTGAAGTTAGGCCAAAAGCTAATAAACCCTAACTATGATAGCACAATTAGCTTCAGTTGCTTCAAAAAATTCCACAACATAATATTTTCCACCAACATTTTCACCAATAGGTCAAATATATCAACCTAGACCTTTTTCCCATGTTCTAGAGGAATCATCACCATATCTTTGGCAAGGGATTAAAGATATTTTATTAAAAATCCCCCTGAGCCAAAGCTCTTCACTTAGTTTCCAAAGGAAACATTTGCACTAGAGGTTGGCACAGACTTGCTCTTAACTTTTCTTTCTTCTTTCTTCTTCCAAATCTTACCCATTTCATTCTTTACTTCTACCAGATCCACATTCTTCTTCAATGAAATAGATGGTTTCACATCCTTTCTTTTGCAAAACTTAGCAATGTTTCCTAGCTTATTGCATATGTAGAATTCAACATGCTTTGTAACAAGCTTGCTTCCACTCATTCTGGATCTACATTGATTATCCATGTTCCCAAATCCATTGGATGTACAACAATAGCCATTAAAATATTGAAACATCATACCATTGTTATAGTCATTCAACATATGATTTTCACATTCACTAGCTCTATGACCAAATCTATTGTATGTAAAATTATGACCAAAAAATGATTGAACATTTTGATTCATTTTGCTTCTAAATTCTACAAGCTTATGTCCAAATTTATTATAGGAATAACAATAACCATTAAAATATGGGTACCTTTGTGCATTTGGTGAAATGATTGGTGGTCTTTTAAATTCATTCTTCTAGTTCTTATCCTTATTATAGTTGATTTTCCTGTCATTCTTTTTTTTATCCTTGTTTGAAGTTTGATCTATCTTTGAACTTTCACCTTTCTCAAACACTAATCCTTCTGTGTCCTTATATCCTTTCTGATTTGCAATCATCTCATCAAGAATTGTAGTACTCTTCTTGAATTTGTATTCTTGAGTCTTTTATTTTTCTAAATCTGATCTTAGAGTCACAACCTCTTGGTCAAGCTTTGAACATTCTTCATATTTGTCTTTCATTCAGCATTCAAACAGTCTTCAACTATTTTTTCTTTCTTCAATCTACAATTTCAAACTTGTAATGACCTCATTTTATTGCTTGAGCTCTTTGATCCTATCTATAGCTTTCTTGAAATTTTCACTCAATATCCTAATGGACTCATCTACATCAACAAGATCCTTTTTTAGATCTCTATTCTTAGATTCTACTTTATGTAGATCATCCAAGGTAGATTTGAGTTCTCCTTCCATGTCAAATATGCAATCTTCTTCAATAAACCCTTTTGGAATAATTTATTTAGGAGGAATGGGATAATTCCTTGTAGCCATGTGTTCAACTCCAAGACCTACTTTAGCAATCAAGCCAAATTAAGGAACCAAGCCCTGATACCAATTGTTGAACACCTAGAATACTAAGAGGGGGGTTGAATTAGTATTCCCTAAAACCACTTAAACATTTAAACATTCATTTGAAACATTGTATTAAATTTATAGTGAGGAGAGAAACCATGAAAGAAATCATCAAAGCACATAACGCATGAACACCATATTTTTATGTGGAAAACCCAAAAAGGGAAAACCACGGTGAGGATTAGCTCACAATGTATTATGACCAATCATGGCATAGTATAGAATGGCTCACTTCCTTTTGGACTCACTATTCAAAGGACTCACTATCCAGAGAATAAGATAAATGGAAGATATGGATCATCGCTAGAAAAAGGGGTTGGATCATTACGAAGATTTGAATTTCCAATAATTAATTTATCATGTGTAGGAGATACAGTTCCACTAGAGCTCAATATACTAAATCAACACATTTCATGTTATACTTCTTCCACAATCTGCTTTGCTTTACATTCATATCATATTTGCACTATATTCACATACTTCACGTTTAATTACATCACATTACACTAAAACACCAAAAATTATCTTAAATTTATATCCATTATATCCACAAACACTTACAACTTCAATTAGGTTGGCTTAATTAGATGAACCATGTAAAACAATAACTTGTCGGCTCAAGATTCAAACAAAAAAGCTTCATGTCATAATTCAAAAATTGTAATGCATCCAAATAGGTTGGAGGGGACCTATAATAACTCCCATAAACTGATAAACACTTCCTTTAACTCCAAATGACCCTAAACATATTAGGTTGGCACCGCTGGTGAAGTAACACTAAAATACACCAACAAATAATCCACAAAATGACACTTAGACCTCCAAAACAATCACCACAAGAATCATGGATGTTACTGAAACATGTAAATACTTCCTCAAAACCACATAGAAAATATTATTCCATGGTGGAATATTGACCATTCCAAACATGTACTCTATATAGGTAACATAGTCACTCACAGACCTAATACACTGTCATCATTATCTTCGATACTAGTGCACAAGCAGCTATTTGATTTCTTGCCTCCATGAGGCCATTTGTAAATAGTTTCCCTATTTTGTGTATTGGGTCTTATAATAAGGTTTATCAAACCATTCTATAGGTCTTTGAGTCTTAGGAAGTCACATTTTAAGTCATTTTTCAAATAATTTTTAAAGTTGTTCCATATTGTAAAAATTATAAAAGTTGCTCATGAAAGTTGTCAAGCAACTTGTCAAAAAGTGTCATTAAGGTGTTTTTTCAACAAAATAATCAAAATGTAGTTGAAAATGGTTTTTTATGGTTGTAAATGTATAAATACACCCTCAAAAACTCTAATTGGGGGCTGGAGACATTATTTTTTAAGTTTGATGAATGGCAACCTTAAGTTTTGTGTGCATTTTCTAATTTTTACATTGTTTCTAGGTTAAAGTTGTGATTTTTATGGTATGGTATGGAAAAAAAAAATGTATTATCATATATTTATGGAAATATATCTATTTATAGTTTCCAATTATTTTTGTCTCATTGAATTTTATTCAATTTTGTGGAAGATATGACTATTTTGGTGAGACTGCCTATTCTAACAATATTGTGCAGAACTTATAGTCTGAAAAATGTGATGGTATGGATTGTAAAGTCTATATTTTGGATCTAAAACCAATTATATTTTTTTTCCATGTAAATATAATTTCATATTTTTCAAGTCTCATCAAATTTCATTAATATTTGAATAAGTTATCACCATTTTTGTGAGGGAAGGTATGAACCCTTCCTAGGGTTTGCAGTTTTGGGAAAAATGCAATAACTTTCATTTCCATTGTGGATCTTAATAAAAATTGGATGAAAAGTCTATAACTATGTTTTCTTCAATCTCACTTGAGATATTTACTTCATTATTTGTTTTGTGGAAGTTATTAATAATTTTTAATTGCATTAAATTGTGGGTTGTCATAGTTATGTTTCCAGTGTGATATACAATGCCTAATAGCATGTGTTATACAAAGATTGTTTTAGATTATTATTGAATGTTTTTGAGATATGTTTTTGAATCCTCCTAGCTTTGCATCAGATACCAAAGGGCATAAAGACATGGAATTTTGGATTTAGATTCCTCCGATATAAACCAAAATTACCTTAGAACCACAAACCAAAATTCTTCAAGGTGGAGCACTAAGGACCTAAAAAATGATACTCTTTACACTAAAAACCTTTATTTTGGACTTATCCAAATATTCAACTCAATTGGTTTGCATATGAGGAAAAATATTTCACTTATATAATGCATTACCATCACCATACTCACTCATGCTTCACCAATCAAGTGTACCTCAATGTATTCAATCAAACCATAATATTGACATCAATGACAACACTATATAAATGATCATGCCCATGTTGCCTACTACCATATCAATGACAATAAAACCAACAATCTCCTCAAAATTTCAACAATTTTAACAATTGGTGTGTAAGTATGTGATAGAGATAAATGAAGATGAAAAATATTATTAAATAGGATGAAAGTCTTGGAATAATCACTAGTGTCTCCGTTCAGATTCAGGACATGGACTAATTTCCTCTCATGGATTTTTTTATCTCTAGTGTTTGTATTTGGTGTTAAAAATTCAATATTTTGGTTCAATGACAAACATGTTACAATAAATAGTATCAAATCTGTGGTCATGGGTTCGAATCCCCTCAGGTGATGCAGGAGCATCCATAGTGAAGGAAAATCCTCATCAAGAAAAAATAGGTATTTTTATTTTAATTTTCCTAAGGTTTGATATTTTATGTTGTAGGATAAATAAACTACAATTTTAGATGAAAATAATGTATTACAATAATTGGTGATTTAATATTTTTACAAATTTTGGTGTGGGTGTTAGTCTAAATGGGAGTCTTGAATTTCAATTTCATTTTTTGCAATCTTGGCTTGGGATTTTTGAGGAGTTTGAGGTTATGAAAGCCCACTAAATTCTCTTAAAAATGGCCTTGAAGAATCTATGCACCCATGTTGAGTTGACCATTTCATTTTCCAAGTTGGGTTCCTATGCATGGAGAGTGGGCATCTAAGTTGTCATCTATTTTGAGAAAATTCTTGGGAGTGGTTATGAATATTATTTTTGGAGCATATAATATTTATTTTAATTTATTTTATTCATTATCCCAAGCTAGGCATGGTATTTTCCTGGGTGGATTTAATAGTTGGTATTTTTGGGAAAC
>VDFB02058242.1:60107423-60146392 GCA_007258455.2 Sequoia sempervirens
ATTGTATTAGAAATTTGAAATAGATTGAATAATCCAAGGAACTTTTTAAGAGAAAATAAAAGTTACATAAACTAGATTATAATGAAAACCAAAACTCCAAGAGATTATGCAATTTCTAAATGATAGAATTGCATTAGGAGCTTCCAAGATGAAAAATACAAGCTAGGTAGTGATTTTATATAGAAGTAAGAAAAATATGAAGGTGGAAAATAAATCAATAATAATTGATGACCAATAACCACCAACATTAATTAAAGTGATGAAAAAGTAAATACTCGCCCTTAAAAGGTGGACAACTCATCAATTTATCTCCTAGTTAATGTGTCTCCATAAACAAGTTTGAAATTTCTATCAAGAGATCATTCCACAAAGTTGAATCAAGAATACTATGGATGTCCTATTGCAAGAATTCACTAGAGACTTTCAAAGAAGCAACACTGGACTTTGTAGTAAGAATAGATGAAAGGATCAAATAGTTATCTTGAAAGAGAATATGTATGTTCTCAATATTGTCATCATGATCCAAAATGAGGGGCTCTAGAAAAAAATAAAATATGTTTGGTAGAAATTGGTCCCAATGGACTAAATTTAGAAGACATAAATGATCTTGCTACAATGAATCAATGAAATATATTGAAGAAGCATCTCTAGAATCTAAGGTACAAATAGGTGATATTGATGGGGTATCAATAAATTTATCATCCACACAAGATGTATCCATAATAGATGAGGCAATGTAACTATTATCATCCATAATAGCCTAGATCTCTAAAAAAAATTACTTTTAGATGAAGATTCAATGTCTCCATACAATTGATGGATGATGGTCCAAGAAGTGAAAGGGAACTCAATATGCTCTATGTTATTTAGAGTATCCTCATAAACAATAAGATATATTAGTCCATAAATTGTGTCATTATTGTTAAACTATGCATTCTTTTCATTACAGTCACTTGGCTTAGGAGTGAGTTTATGGAGATAGGGAAGTAGTGTTGAACACCTAGAATACTGAGAGGGGGGGTGAATTAGTATTATCTTAAACCATTCAAACATCAATGCATCCAATTACTAATGCTTATTCAACTATAGTAAGGAAATAAATCATGAAATATTCACAACATCACATAACACATGAACACTAGGATTTTTACATGGAAAACACAAAATGGGAAAAAAACGCAGTGAGGGTTAGCTCACAATATATCATAGCTAGTTATAGTATATTACAGAAATGCTCACTGTATGTGGACTCACTATCTAAGCAGACTCATTTTCCATAGAGAAAAAGATAGAAGATAGATGATGGATCATAGCCTATTTTGAGCTATTACAATTTCATCTTATGTATGCATGAATTATAGTTCCATTGAAGCACAATAATAAACTTTATCTGATTTTGATTTAACACTCTACCTTGCTCTTCATTCACACAATTCTGATCTTCAAATTAATATTTTCAACTTAACTTCACAATGCTCTACACAAATGCAAATTACACACTATACATGTCACATCCATTATATCAAATCACTGAAAACAATCCAACATATAGATCTGCATTAAGCATAACACTAATTAGGTTGGCCTAATTAGATGTAATACCCAAAATGTAACTTGTCGTCTTCAAAAAATTTCATCCACATAATGTTCCACGATTCAAAACTCAAAATATCTTAAGATAGGTTGTAATGGGCCTATAATAGATCCTACATAAGATAGAAACACATATTTATCCTTCACATACCTTCAAACATATTAGGTCAGCTTTGCATAAGACCTAAAAATAGAAACCTTCATCTGTGTATCCACATCGCAACACATGGACCTCTAAACTTGATACCATCTAGAATCCATGCTCAACTGACATCTAGTAACTTATCTTCAACACCGCAAGGCCAAAAACTGATCCACAGAGAAGTGCAGATTCTCCCACACAAATAGATTGTACATAAAAATGACTGTAATATGCTAGACCAAACTCTGTTACTCATATCTCTCAAACTACTTGTCTAAACAAGATGGAATCTTGGAATTAGGTGCATCTATCATCCAAAAAAAATATTTTAGAAGCATAGAGTGATATCTTCTGAACCAACAGAAATGTGGTTCCACCTTTTAGGAGATGGAACTTTGGGACCTATTTCACACTTTAGTTCATTAGGAAACCAAGATCCCTCAACCAAGTGACTCAATTGAGGGAAGGAATAGTAGTTTCCATGTGTGATTAAATGGTGATTCACAATTAAAATGAAGCTTCAAAGGAGAAATGAAAACTCTTATGCACTAAACCATAGAAACTTAAAGACATCAAATTAGATTAACAAAGGAGAATGAAACAAAAGGGTACCTAGAAGAATGATGGGATCTAAGCAAGGTCTACAATACTAAAATTATACTTTTTGAAGTGCACTAGAACTCATACACCAGGTAGGGTGATTTAGTATTGCTACATGAATCTAGCAGAATATAGAATCTTCTGGTGACTGTACAGATCTACATAAAACTAGCAAAAGGGTTGTACTAGGAATCATATGCCCAAATGGGTGATTTAGTCCCAGTATTAGGGTTTGAATGATATTTTTGTAGCCTCGAGTGATCTTCTATAGCTTTTATCTTGTCTGATCTTCAAGTTCAAAAACTCAAAATTACGAACCATAGGTGATTTTTTGTGAAGATGACAACTTGACAACTTTTTCCAATGTTTCTCTTCAATGGATCTTCAACCTAAATCTACAAATCACACATCAAAGAGAGGGAAAAATGTTTTAGTATTGGGGAATAGGATTTTTCCTTGGTCAAACCCTATTTTGGTAATTAAACCTCAAAATGAAATGAAATAGCATGAAGGAATGATGAATGAACAAACACATGTAACAACTCACCAAACCTTGTTGAAACCTTGGATTGCAAATTTGAAACTAGCAAGTGGCCTTAATGAGTGTAGATCTTGATCATGAAACTTGAATAGGATAATGGCTTGAACACTTGATCAGATCTTGAATGCTACATCAACACATTATCTCTTCAATGGATCTTCAACCTAAATCTACAAATCACACATCAAAGAGAGGGAAAAATGTTTTTGTATTGGGTAATAGGATTTTTCCTTGGTCAAACCCTATTTTGGTAATTAAACCTTGAAATGAAATGAAATAGCATGAAGGAATGATTAATGAACAAAAACATGTAACAACTCACCAAACCTTGTTGAAACCTTGGATTGCAAATTTGAAACTAGCATGAAGTGGCCTTACTGAGTGTAGATCTTGATCATGAAACTTGAATAGGATAATGGCTTGAACACTTGATTAGATCTTGAATGCTACATAAACACATTAGCTCAACAACATGCATGAATCACTACAACTTTGACATGATGAAAGGGATCTTGATTGATACAAAAATCTTCTACAACTATTCCCTTGAATTCCTTCTCGAATGCTCTTGAATACTCTATAATTCTCTTGTGAAATCTTAGGATTCTTGACTCAAAATTTCTAGGTGAAACTAAGTAAAATAGCCTTGTATTTATACTTTTTTATCCCAAATTTCCCAAAATTGCAACACTACAAGATGACATCATATATAGGATAATAAAATCTTTCCAAGAATTTGATTTAAAATATGTCCAAGTTAAAGTGAGACTCATATGCTATGTTGGTCATATGATTCCTAGTGGCTTAAACCTAGGACACAAACTTTGAGAAGTGTTAAGCTCAATGCAACATTTAAAATTAGGTCTTGAGACCTAGGTAGGACTCATACGCCCAAGGTGGCATATGAGTCCCAGATCACTAGATCTAGAACACATAACCTCCAATATTAAATTATGATTTTTCATTTGTTAAATGTTGGGATTATCCTTAGAAAGATACATTAAATAAGGCTTGTGGATGCAAAACAAGACCAATTAAGGCATAAAGAAGCCAAATTTTAATAGGGAGGGCCCAAACAAGTGAAAATGTAAAGGGGTACATTTTTCTACACTACATTTATCCCCCACTTTAGTGAGAGGACGACCTTGCATCAAACTCACACTAAAGAAGACAAATTTGCATCAAGAGGGGTCCAAGTGTACCAATGCTAGTGAGATAGGATGACAACAATCGAGAGGGATGATCAAGCCCCTAGGATCAAGATCCTATGGCAAACCAACATAGGAACAAAAGAACACACATGTCAATGATATATGAAGCAACAACAAGGTACAAGCATACACTGCCAAAGACATAAAGAAGAAAGAAAAAGGAAATAGAGGGTGGATCAAGCTTCAATTGTTTGTCCAACATGATGTAGATCAAGCCTTAGTTTTTTGTCCAAAAGAAAAATTTTACAAGTGGAAAATAATGTCCACTGTGCAAACAAAATGTACGCTCACACAGGCTAGTGGAATCTAGTATCCACTAGGTGAGCCCCCAATGAGACACATATGCACATGACCAGTATGCAGCCACATACACAAACAAGTGGCTATGGGAAAGTCATACCTATGGTCATCTCCCATATGCTAACCATACCAAATCTATATCTCCTAATAACTTTGATAAGGCACCACATGACACAAATAACAAGATCCATGAGGCAAGAAAAACTTTGTATACTAACCTCATGAATAAATAGGATGGCTCCATAAGCAAGCAAAGTGAGTTATGCAAGGTGACCATATAATAGTTATTTTAAATGAAACATAGTGTAAGGTATGTTAAAAGTGGTTTTTCTTAGTTCATGTAAGGTCTCAACTTAGGGAACATCGTGCCTAATGTCTCCAAGAGAGGACCAATTGAAGAATAGAAGATTCACTACTTAGGGAATGCACTCCACTTGGAATTTCCACTAAGAGGAATATAATATGCTAAGAGAGATCACACTCTTGAAGGAAATCACATCCAATGTCATCACCAAGAGAAATATGCATCACATGAACTAAGAATACTACACAATCAAACATGAGTTGTAATTTAAATCAAAAGAATAATCACAATGCATGCCCCCACTTTAAAGAAATTGCTAAAAACCATGTTGTGAGCAATTACTTTATTGTAGCAAATAATAACTGCTAACAATAAAGAGGACATGAGAGATTATTTGGAAACCTCTATGCTAAGTCATATGTTTCCAAATAAAGTTACATCATGAAAAGGGGTTTCCCCACAATGAAATCCCAAAAATAACACATAAGGGATCCATGGATTTAGGGTTAGTATGTCTTTGCTACAAAGTTATTAGAGAGCTCAAAAACATCATCATTCCCAAAATAGTCGTGGAATAGGAAGAATAACACAAAGATAGTGAAAAAGAAAAGAAAAGCTTTTGGGTCAAAATGGAAGAGACCTAAATGTCTCAACGCCTTACGTCATCCCCAAAAGGAAAACACTATTGGTATGTGGCAACTAATCATGCTATAATATATAGCCCATGGTATACTATAAATCCCAGCATGTATCCTTGTTGGGGTCCTACTTTTTCGCTTTGTCACTAAAAAAGGGAAAAATCAACGAAAAAAGAAAAAAACCCGATTTTGTAAAACCCTAATCTGGAAGCTTCTAAGCTTGTCAAAAAGGGGTTCGGATGGGGTTTATAGTATGATGAAAAATATGATTATTCACAAGATTGTAATAGGTTTTTTCATTGGATAATAAAAGTATTGGATGACTGCGGTTTGGTGGATGTAGCCTAGATTGGGTGAACCACGTTAAATTCTCTGTGTTATGATTTATTCTGTGTATGTTTTAGTTTCTCTATTTATTATTTAAATATACATTTAATTGTTAGATATTTTCCATTTCTAACCCTAACAAGTGGTATCAGAGTGAGTTATGTTTTGATTATCATCTGTAGGAAGGTCTCACGACTGAGTGGGAGTCTCACGACTGAGTAGCAGTAATGGAAGATGAGGGTAAGAAGGTTGAGAAGTTTAATGGGTAGAACTATCAGTTATGAAAGATGCAGATGGAGGACTATCTCTATCAGAAGGATTTATGGCAGCCATTGGAAGGGAAAGCCAAGAAACCCGCAACAATGTCTGATGAGGACTGGGATATTTTGGATAGAAAGACTCTTGGTAGTATTCATTTATGCCTGGCACAATCGGTGGCATTCAATATTACAACAGCAAAGACAACTCAAGAGTTGATGCAAACCCTGGCAAAGTTATATGAAAAGCCTTCCACTTTGAATAAGGTATTTCTTATGAAGTGTTTATTTAATATGAAAATGGTAGAAGGTGGGTCATTTACTGATCATTTGAATGAGTTTAATACGGTCACCAGTCAATTAACTTCTGTAAAAGTAAACTTTGATGAAGAAGTTAGGGATCCTTTGATTAAATGTTCTTTGCTAAAAGTTGGAATAGCTTGGTAATGGTTGTTAGAAATTATGTTTCTGGTCGAATACATTGAAATTTGATGATGTTGTTGGTGTTATTTTGAGCGAGGAAATTCATAGGAAAATCTCAGGTGGAACATCCACATCAGGCAGTGTTTTGAATGCAGAAAATAGAGGAGAACAAAGGAGAGAGGAAACAATTCTATAAGTCATGGGAAGTCACAAGGGGAAAATCAAAGGACAAAAAGGTCCCAATCTAGAGACAAGAGGGATTGTTGGTACTATGGTAAGCCAGGTCATTTAAAAGAAAATTGTTGGTCTGAAAAATAAAGATGGAGACAAAAAGGAAGGAAGTAAAAGAGGAAAATGTGGTAAGTAATAAATCTGATGAGGATGCTTTGATTCTTTCCCTTGATAATGCTGATGATTCTTGGGTGTTAGATTCAGGGGCTTCATTTCATGCTACCCCCCATAGAAGTTATTTTCTTGATTATGTCCAAGGGGATTTTGGGCTGATTTATTTAGGAGATAACGAACCCTGTCAAATTGTTGGAAAGGGAAGAATCAAGATTAAGTTGCAGAATGGGAATTATTGGCTACTACGTGAGGTAAGACATGTTCCAAAGTTAAGCAAAAATTTAATTTCAATAGGGCAACTAGATGATGAAGGTTGTGTTGTTACATTTAGTGATAAAAGTTGGAAGGTCACAAAGGGTGCCTTAGTGATAGCAAAAGGTGTGAAAGTAGGCACCTTATATATTTGTACAGGTCATACTGTTCCTTCTACTTTAATTGTTACAGAAAAGGTCAATGTTCAGGAACAGTTGTTGTAGTTCAATAGGTAGAAGATCATGTAGTTGTTGTGGACTTAGAATTAACACTGTGGCATAATAGACTTGGGAATATGAGTGCAAAAGGTATGAAAGTACTTCATTCAAATAATGTTTTACCAGGTCTAAAATGTGTTAATATAGATTTCTATGAAAGTTGTGTGTATGGAAAACAAAAGAGAGTAAGTTTTCTGAAGGATGCGAAGCAAAAAAAAGATGAGAAATTGGAGCTTGTGCATACGGATGTATGGGGACCAGATTAGGTATCTTCTCTCAGTGGCTCTCTGTATTACATTATATTCATTGATGATACAACTAGGAAGGTATGGATTTATTTCCTTAGGCAGAAATCTGATGTATTTAAAAATTTTAAAAAATGGAGAAGCTTGGTTGAGAATGAGACAGGTAAAAGGATAAAATGTCTCAGATCTGATAATGGTGGTGAGCATTGCAACAAAGAGTTTGAAGATTATTGTTCCTCTAATGGTATTCGTAGGAAGAAAATGGTTCCAAGGACTCCACAGGAAAATGGAGTGGTTGGGCGCATGAATAGAACAATAATAGAGTGTGCACTGACTATGAGATTGCATGTTGGGTTGCCTTAAAAAATGTGGGAAAAGGTTGTAAAAATTGTTGTTTATTTAATTAATAGAGGTCCCTCTAATCCTTTGGGTTGTGATATTCTAGAGGAATCCTCGAAGGGTAAGAAGATGAGTTATTATTTTCTCAAAACCTCTAGTTGTGAAGCATTTGTACATGTAGATTCTAAAAATAGAACCAAGCTTGATGAAAAATCAAAGAAATGTATATTTGTTGGATATGGCATTGATGAATTTGGTTATAGGCTTTGGGATTTTGAAAATCAAAAAATTGTGAGAAGCAGGGATGTCATATTCAATGAGAAAGTGTTGTACAAAGATCACATTTTTGCTGCATGAGAAGAAATAAAAAATGTAGTGTTGGATGATATTCCAAACAATGATGTTTCAGTGGTTCCTCATGCTGGGCAACAACAACAACAACAAATACCACAAACTCCTGTTAGACGATCTTCAAGGATAAGTAGACCTCTAGAAAGATTCTCTCCCTCTTTGTATACTATTTTGTTAACTGATGCTAGTGAACCAGAATATTATGATGAAGATATGCAGGTGGATACCAAGGTTCAGTGGGAGCATGGAAGGGAAGAAGAAATGGACTCCTTGCTGAAAAATCAGACTTGGGAATTATGCAAGTTACCTGCAGGTAAAAAGGCTTTACCAAACAAATGGGTTTATAGGCTGAAAGAGGAGGATGGAGGTAAGAAAATATTTAAAGCCAGATTAGTTGTAAAGGGATTTGCACAGAAAAAGGGTATTGATTTTGATGAGATTTTTTCTCCTGTTGTTAAAATGTATTCTATTCGTATTGTTTTAAGTATTGTGGCTGCTAAAGATTTACATTTAGAACAGCTTGATGTTAAAACAACCTTTCTCTATGGTGATTTGGAAGAGGAAATCTATATGGAACAACCACAAGGATTTGAGGTCAAAGGTAAGGAGAAACTAGTGTGTAGATTGAAAAAAAAATTATATGGCTTGAAGCAAGCACGTCGGCAATGGTACTTAAAATTTGATAGTTTTATGGCTGAGCAAGGCTACAACAGGTGTAATTTTGACCATTGTTTTTATTTTAAGAGGTTGGATAATGACAGCTACATTATTTTATGTTTATATGTTGATGACATGCTTGTAGCTGGGTCTAACATGGATCACATAAGTGAGCTAAAACAACAGTTAGCAAAATCTTTTTCTATGAAGGATTTGGGGGCAGCAAAACAAATCCTTGGTATGAAAATTTGTAAAGATAGGAAAAATAGAAAATTGTTTTTATCTCAGGCTAATTATGTTGAAAAGGTGTTGTAGAGATTTCATATGGAGAATGCAAAAGCTATTAGCACACCTTTGCCTAGTCATGTTAAATTAACTAAGGATATATGTCCAAAGACACAAGAGGAGGAAGAAAAATGTCCAAGGTACCATATGCTTCAGCTGTAGGCAGTTTAATGTACGCCATGGTATGCACGAGACTAGATATTGCACATGTCATAGGAGTTGTTAGCAAGTATTTGAGTCATCCTAGAGTTGAGCATTGGAATGCGGTAAAATGGATTCTTAGGTACTTGAGAGGTACACCCAATAAATGTTTATGTTTTGGGGGCTCTAATACTGATTTAAAAGGCTATGTTGACTCAGATTTGGCAGGGGATATAGATACCAGGTGGAGTACCATGGGTTATGTATTCATAGTTGGTGGGACAATAGTGAGTTAGATTTCTCAATTGCAAAAGGTGGTTGCTTTATCCACCATAGAGGCAGAGTTTGTTGCTGCAACAGAGGTGACAAAGGAGATGATATGGCTGTAAATTTTCATGGATGAGTTGGGAAAACAACAAGATGGAAATTACTTGTTTACAGATAGCCAGAGTGTTATACATCTTGCAAAGAATTTTTCCTTGTATTCTAAAACAAAACACATACAGTTGAGATATCATTTCATTCGGTCAGTGTTGGAGGATGGACAGGTCAAGATGGACAAGATACATATAGATGTCAATCCAGCGAATATGTTTACGAAGCTGGTGAAAAGGGAGAAGCTGAACTCCTCTTCAGTTTCGGTTGGCCTTCAAGGTTGAATTCAAGAAAAAATAGAGCAGCAGGGTCCAAGGTTCTTATTTCCAGTGGGAGCTATAATTGCAGCAGTGTCATCTAGGATCAGTCTCCAAGTGGGAGGTTGTGATGGTGTGGAGCTTGATCAGTCTCCAAGTGGGAGATTGTTGGTATGTGGTGATTGATCATGCTATACTGTAAAACCCTAATCTGGAAGCTTCTAAGCTTGTTAAAAAGGGGTTCAGATGGGGTTACAGTATGATGAAAAATGTGATTATTCACAAGATTTTAAGAGGTTTTTGCACTAGATAATAAAAGTATTGGATGGCTGTGGTTTGGTGGATGTAGCCCAGATTGGGTAAACCACATTAAATTCTCTATGTTATGATTTATTCTGTGTGTGTTTTAGTTTCTCTCTTTATTATTTAAATCTACATTTAATTGTTATATATCTACCATTTCTAACCCTAACAAACGCAAGACAAAGAAAAGATAAAGGAGAATATTTTGGGTCAAAATGGAAGATACCTAACTATCTCGACACCTTGCATCATCCCCAAAAGGAAAACACAAGATAAATAAAATATAAATGTTTATGACATATAGAAGAATGTAGATACAAATAGAGGAATGTCACAAAGAGAGAGGTACATCAAACTGAACTGTACGAGAGATCACATTGCACACATGTAATCTTACACATAACATGAAAAAATAAACAAAGACAATACTAGTAAGGCACATACGATTCAACCTATTACTAGGTCATCTACATCCCAATCTTGTTCATTATATGTAGAAGGTAGACAACTAGTAAAAGGTACACCAACAAGTGTGGTACTAGGAGCATCACCAAGTTCAACACATGGTGAGTCACTCTTTTTAGGGGGATCATCATGGTTGCTATTGTCTAATCTCATGGAAGAAGAAAACAATAAATTCAATTCATTATGCACTTATTTTTCAATTTTAGCGATCTCATCATCATCATCCAGGTTAATCACAATGGAAGGTCGAATAATAGTGTCTAAAGAAGGTGCAAGTTCTTGTTGTGGTTGTGATATAGGATATTTTTGTTGTGGAAAAGAGGGAGACTCATTGTGTATTGCTTCACTTAAGTTTGGATGTTGATTTTGTTTGTTGTTTTCTTTTTTTAACCTTCGAGCAATAGCATAACGCCTATGCCTACTCTCTCTAGAATTTCTATTTCTTTTGGTGTGATTTTTAAGTTGCATTTATATAGGAGTGGGTTTATCAACCATAGGTTTCTTTTCTTCCCTTAGAGGAAGAATGGAAGGAATTGATGAGCCTAGTTTTTGGTCTAGTTTTGAATAGAATATATAGTTATTTACTGATAGATGTCATGAACTTTGATGATTAAGTGTTGGTATTGGCATAATGTTTCCCTCAAACCATTGGTATTTGATATTATCCTATCTCTGCAAGATTTGATGATATTTGGCATAATATGTGGGTTAACTATATTGATTTTGCATGTGATTAATGAATATTTCTTAGAGTGGTTATAGATGTGTAGCTATTATGTGTACTAACCTTCCCATGTAGATTTAATGTGCTAAGTTGAGGAATACACCGCTAATTGGGCATGCACCATAACGTCCAGCTGAGGAATCTCTCCAATTCAAAAGTAGACGACAGCAAATATTCTTCATGCCACTAAACATAACCACCTTTTAGTGGACCTTAATGATTGAGCATGCATGGGAATTATTGTTGTGTTGGGTCTGCACTTAACTTGCATGTTTGATTAGATTCCATGCATGCATAACTACCATCGCTCCACTTTCCCCTATTTTCCCTAAATGGCATCCTCCTAGTCATGGAGTTGATTGCCTTGTTTAGTTGTAGTATACATAATGATTTGATGCTCCTTATTTAGAAGGTTATTTGACATTGTACTCTCATTCTTTAGTTTTGATACATTACTCTTTGTATGCATGATTTATAGTGAATAAATTAAAGTTCTGAGTTTGAGCATCTTAGTTCTTGTTAGTTTAAAGGATAATTATCCAAGGGGGACCATTTGGTGATTAATTCATCTTATTAGTTTAGCATTAGTTTAGTATTACTTAATGTTTAGTGCTTAGTTAGAAATCTGGCATCGACTATTCTTGCAACCACTAGAAGTCCATTCTATGTATATTCCTACAGCCAAAGCAAACAGAGTAGTTTCTTGTTTGTTGCTCAGATTTTCATTCTTTCTCTGCATTTTAGCTTAGCATAGTTGTTGGTTGATGTTTAGCATTTTATTTATTTCAAACTAGGGAGTCTTTTAGAGTGATTGTTAGTTTTCTTTTTGTAATTTTTCTAGAATTTTTTCTTAGTATATCCTCATTTAGGAAGTAATGACCCCCTTATTCGTTACCAATTTTTTGAGTGAGTTGATTGATAGTGAGTAATACTGCATGCATAGAGGAAGGAGGAGGGATGCTTATAGGAGATTCCTTCTTAACAATCCTAATCCATTATAGCTATTTGAATATCAGAACCTACTAGAAGAAGAAGAAGAAGAAGAAGATCCACACCCCTTTGCTAATGCATATCCTAATCTGACTAGTTCTGAAGTCTCCTTTGAAGATCAAAAATAGCTTGAGAACCCTCTTGATTTGGAACCACATCAAGTAGTCATGGGTGATGCAAATGGGAACAGACCTAACCAACAATTTTTTCCTTTTCCCATTTCCCACCAAAATGAAGTTGACAACATTAAGAATATCCCTTCTTCAGTACTCCCAAAGTTTTATGGACTTGTCATAGAAGATCCCAATACCTTCTTATTTGAGTTTGAAATACTCTGCAAGAGTTATGATTATACTACTAATTCCCATAGGCTTAAGATATTTCCTACCACTCTGAAGGAAGCTACATTAAGATCGTTCATGATCCTAGGTAGAGATACTTTGGAAACTTGGGAAGGCATGAAGAAAAAATTTCTTATGAAATACAAGGAATATTGAAGGGGTAGTGACATGAGAGGAGGTGATATTTTTAGGATGCAACAAAAGGAAGATGAGATCCTAGAAGATTACATTGCAAGGTTTCTATTTTTCCTAGAAAAATCTCCACATCATGCACTTAATGAGGACTCACAAAAGTTTCTTTTCCTGAGGGGAATCAATGACAACTGCATTGATTCCTTGGATCTTATGGGAGGAGGAGATATCACCCAAGTTCCCTGGGATGATATCAAGAAAATATGCCAGAATAACTCTAGGGAAACTTCAAAGAAAGAGAGAGTTTATTAATCTTCCATGGGTAAGTCAACTACAAGTGGAGTTTCAAGAATGGAGATTACTTATTTGCTAGCAGAATTAAAGCAAGATATTATAATTAATCTAGCTACTTAGCTAGATACACTTCAATCCAAAAAGAAGCAAGAAGAGATAGAGACGATGTTGACATAATATTTCCCTCACTACAGAGAAAAGAAGAGAGACTACAAATGTAAGATGGTAGCTAACCTAAAAAGCAAGCAAGTTCCACCTGAGTTCAAGCCAATCTAGATTGAAGAAGATCAAGTCTACTATGTTTCATAGAGGAAGCCTTAGGCTCCAAGACCAGGTATGCCATCGAATCCATTATCCTATGATGGGCCATATTTTAATTCCTATTCATCTAGTAACCAATGGAAGCCCCCATATCCACCTAGTTATGGAGGATATCCACCATAGTCTTGAATTAACCCTCCAAATTCTTGGACCAGTCATTAGAGTTCTCCACTCAGATAACCAATTACATGCAACACCTTCTTAGCCCTAGTAGCCTACTCTAATTCCTCCACCTGCTAATCCAAGCTCAAATGCACCTAAACCAACTCAGCTACTAGCTCATCCCACACCCAACCCAAATAACAAACCACAACAATAGCTTGTATACTCTATTGATTCAAATCAATTCCCTGCATATGATGTGAGTGTAAGTGATATCTATTTGCATTTAGGAACCACTCTACTAGGCCCTTCCAAGCCCATTACCACTGAGCTTCCTATGGAAGAGGAGGAGGAGCCTCTGAATGATCCCATTTAGCCAAATGAACCTGAAAATCCTAAACTAGTCCAAGTCAAGCAGACTAAACAAGAACCACCATTCCTTCAGAGGTTGGAAGTTGCCAAGAAGAAAGAAGAAAAGGAGGATACCACTTTTAACATCCTAGATCAGCTAAATCATATATGTGTTCAGATACCCCTATTTCAAGCCATAAAAGATGTTCCAATCTATGGAAAAGTTATCAAGGAAGCTTGTCTTAAGAAGCCAGGAAGGAAGAAGAGAGACCCAACTACAGTTCATGTGGTGGGCCAGCAAGCTGATATCATGTTGGGAAAAATGACTATTCCCAAGTATAATTACCCAAACAATCCTATAGTAGAAGTTTTCATAAATGAGATCAAAGTAAAGAATGCTCTAATTGATTTAGGGGAAGCAATAAATTTAATGAGCAAGGACATCCTTTAGCAACTAAATATTGCAATCATGAGATCTACTCCTACTGTCTTGTAGCTTGCTAATAGCTCTATTGTTAAGCTTGATGGTGTAGTGGAGGATCTTGTGGTAGTTTTAGATTCCTAGGAATACCCAACATATTTTATTATTCATTCTCCTAAGGCTGCACTAGGTGAGTATCCCATCATTCTTGGAAGGCCTTGGTTGAAAACTATAGATGCATACATTGGATGTCATTCTAGTGATATGACCATTTTAGATGGAAGGAGTGCTAATTTTTTAGTTCTTTATCCACCTGCTTAGCCATCTCATGATGAAGATAATCTCGTTTGGCCCCATGTTGGTGAAGAGGTCGAGGAATTTAATTCTTTGGTGCAACTTATGAAGCTAGGTAGAAGCTCTTTCATGTAGATCCAAGATGAGGATGGAGTGTTGGCTAATCTCAATCAGAACCATTATGAAGTGGAGGAAGCATCATCTTCTACTTTGGTAAGAACACTTCTACCTACTCTTCTTGCAGCCACTATTCTTGCAGTCATTCTTCCTACAAACAATCTTCCTACAACCACTCTTCATGTAGCCATTGTTCCTACAGATAGACTTCCTATAGCAATAGGTATGTTCCATACAATGTTTCCATTTGAACTCAAGGTACCATGTATTAATGAAGTATCCATGATAGAGTTAACTACATAAGTCTAGTGTCAGAGGGAAAATATCTGAATGTTAATAGTAAATTGAATGAAGAGTAGCAATTGTTATTAGCAAGCCTATTAAGGACCCATAAATATGCATTTGCATGGGATTATCATGGTATGAAGGGACTGGATCCTACTTTGTACACATATAATTTATATCAAAGATGATTGAACTCCAGTAAGACAGCTACAAAGAAGAATTAACCTTGCACTAAAAGAGATTGTGAAAGGAAAGCTGCAGAAATTGCTAGATGTAGGATTTATCTACCCCATTTTAGATAGTTAGTGGGTGTCTCCATTAGTGATTGTACCCAAGAAAGGAGGGAAATGGCGAGTTTGTGTTGATTATAGGGAACTTAATGCTACCACCAAGAAGGATCACTTTCCTTTACCCTTTATTGATCAAGTTTTGAACACACTTGCAGGAAAGCAATACTTCTCTTTTCTAGATAGATTCAATGGCTAAAACTAGATCCAAATTGCACCAGAAGATTAGGAGAAGACCACATTTACCTATCCATGGAGGACCTATTCCTATTCGGTAGTCCCATTTGGCTTGTGCAATGCACCTGCAACTTTCTAGAGGGCCGTCATTAGCATATTCTCAGACATTTCTCATGATTGCATGGAGATTTATATGGATGACTTCACCACTTATGGTATAGATTTTAATCAAGCATTGAAAAAACTTAGGAGAGTCTTATAGAGATGTGAAGACTAAAACTTTTCCTTAAATAGTGAAAAGTGCTTCATGATGAAAATAGTGAAAAGTGCTTCATGATGATGCAAGAGGGTGTAGTTCTTGGCCACTACATCTCCCACAAGAGAATTCAAGTAGATCCTACAAAAATTGAGGTAATCACAAATCTACTTGCACCTGCAAAACAAAAGGATGTTAGGAGTTTCTTGGGTCATGCAAGATGTTATATGTGATTCATCAAAGATTTTAGCAAGGTAGTAGCACCATTGTATACTTTTCTCACTAAAGATGTTGAATTTTAGTCAACTGAAGCTTGTGACAAGGCATTTTCTGACTTGAAGGCAACTTTGACTCATGCTCCTATACTCAAGGGACCCAATTGGGAGCTTCCTTTCCACATTCACATTGATGATGCATCATATTATGCCATAGGAGTAGTCTTAGGACAAAAAGAGGGAGTTGTTGAAAATTCTATTTACTTTGTTAGCAAAAATCTGTAAGGAGTTGAATTCAATTTTACAATGACAGAGAAAGATATGTTGGTAGTAATATCTGCACTGAACAAATTCAGACATTACATAACAGGCTACCAAATCTTTGTGCACACTGATCATGCAGCCATTAGGTATCTCATGGATAAACCTTTGATCACAGGTAGATTGGAAAGATGGTCATTGTTGATGCAAGAGTTTGAAATAACCATTTTGGATAAGCCAAGGAAGGCCAATGTGTTGTGTAGTTTTCGCACACATGCCCCATTGAAAGTACGGACCCTCTTTTGCTTTGGTTTTTTGTGTCTTGCCCCTGTCATTTTGAGGTTTTATCTTTCTTTGGCACGTGCTTAAATGTTCATTTTCATTGCCTAAGTGATTCCCCCAAGTTATTAATTAAAAATCTTTGGTTCTGGGTGAATTTCATGTTTTCACCCTGGTTTGGGACTTTCCACCTCGGTCAAAGTTTCCTAGATCTTGCTTGGACTCCAGCTGAGCACTCTAGTTCGAAGATTTTTAGTCTTCGCAAAGTTTCACGTGGTCCAAATTTTTCTGAATTTCATCCTATCATTAGGTTCCCTAATTTTCTTGGTTGTCTTGTTGACGACATTAATGTTTTCGTACAAACCTTGGACGAGGTATTTAACTGATCGCTGATGTCATTTATGCCATTATGCTTTATTGACTATGCTTGATTGAGCTGAGGAGTGCGCTCTTTGGGTAATTGACTTGATCTAAGGCATTTGATGTGTGAATTATTCGATTTGCTGGTGATTTCTTTGGGTATTGTTGTTGTGGTCTTTGTTGGGTGCCATTCGATTCACATTTGTTGTATCTAAGATCGAACCTTGCTTCATCAATGGTTTGTATATGATTGCCCTGTTTCTAATTGTTGAAAGACGACATTTTTTGGCGTTTTGGTTTGCTTGGGGATTAAATTTCTGCATTGTTTGAGATATTTCGTGTTTAGGGTTGCATGATGTGGTTTGGTTCTTCATTTCCTAAGTAAGTTCAAATTCATTCTATCACTTGCATCATGAAGTAGCTTGCTTAGGGGCCGTGGGTACCTCTAGTAGAGGCCCATTAGTCAGAATGATTGAGTTTTAAGCTAGTTTATGTGTTAATGGCGGATTTGTGGGATTAGAAACCTAGGGAAACACCATTCCACCTCATTTCACCTTAAAATTGGCCTAGAACGCTAAGAAAATCCATAGAAGGCCCATATCAAAATTTTCTCAAGCCTAAATCCTTAAAATTTATGATCAATTTGATGGTTTGGGTGAAATCCTGATTTAACGTCAATGTTCGGGTTTTGCGACTACCTCAGGATTTTCCAGCTCTGGGGGAACTTCCCGATCTCTTCTATTTTTCCAGAATCTGCTATTGTTTTTAGGGTTTCATATGTTCCATAGATTTATGTTGACCCTTAATTTTCACAAAGTCCCATGTTCATTAGATTTTCCGAATTTTACGAAATATCTTTTCCCTCGTGGAAATTCATCTCTAGAATATTTTCCCAGAATTTGTTGAAATGTACAGAAATATGGAATAGTTGGATTTATTAATGATTTATGATGCATTTTATGATTAATTCATGCTATCTTATGATATCCTATGTGGTTTATTGATTGACAATGATCAAATTTAATTGTTAGTAGGTGTTTCATAATTATTCCGTTGGAATCCATCTGGTCTGGAATTTCCTAAAATTCCTTTCTGTCTCAGATTTCATGGATGGTCCTGAAATCCAAAGTGCATCAACATCATTTTACATGAGATTTAATGACATCTTGTTTATATGGGGGTTCATTCTAATAGTGTTTTGATGGATTAGCATTGCTTTCCTATGATTTTATTGTGAATTGTTTGTCAAGTGTAGGCTGAACCTAGCAAGATAGTGGTCGGATCTTCAATATGTGAAGCAAAAAAGATTAAAATGGACACCAAGAGAAAGATCCCTAAGAGTAAAATTACATCAATCTGGTCTGAAGTAATATATACCAATGTTGGGCTATGGGATTACGAGGAATTTAAGGAAAGAATGAAAGCCAAGGATCTTCCTTTGGTGGCTAGAAGAATGAAGGAATTAGGTTTGTCACATGTAGCCAGTTTTCCTTCCACAGTCTAGTGCTATGAGCTTGTCCTCGAGTGTGCAAGAAACTATGACCAAGGACACAAAGAATTATTGGTCCTCAAGGCAGAGTTGTGGAAAATCTGAATCCAGTTTCCATAACTCAAACTTTTGATATTCTAGATAGGTCTGATTATTCCAAGCTGCCCAAGTAGCTATTCAGGGAAAAATTCAAGAAGGAGTATTATGATGCCATCACATTGCTCAGCAAGGTGGTTGGATTAAGGAATGTAGGTGTGTTTGAGAATTAGATGTGCCACGGTATTGTGACGATGGAACAAAAGTTGATTGAATATCACTATGCTGGTGTGATTAGCAAGGTGATCCATGAGCAGCTATCCAATGTGTTGCAGACCAAGACCTTCACAATGTATTCATAATTGGTCTATGCACTTGCAAGATTTCACCCCTACAAAGGATTGAGCACAAAGGGAATCTTTGGATAGGATGTCATTTATGAGGCTTACCCTTAGTTGCATTTGGGGAGCTCAAGTTACAGGAGGGTGAATGATGCATTCACCATGCATATCACCATGTTACTTCAGGGAACAAAGCATATGAGGATTTCAGACCAAGCTAAGGAGCTAATTAAGAGATATGGTGCCTAGTTCATTAAATTCCCAACCTTCTCATACATCTGGGTTGATGGTTGTCAAAGGGCTCCATACAGGCTTCCAAGGTATCCCACTAATCATATCATACTTTTGGAGGTCACTTGACAGATTTTTAACTTTGATTCCATTATCAAAAGAGACAAACATAAGACTAGTTTTTGTAGAGATTTCCCCTTGAGGATAGGTACTAGAGAGGCATGCCCTTCCATTATTTATGCCCAAGCTTCAGGAGAAGAAATGGGTACCCTTGGTTTATCTTTTCATTCCAAGAGGTCTAGATTTGATATAACAGGTGAAGCCCAAAAGAGGGCTAGTAGAGAGTATAGGTTGATTTGGAAGACTACTGGGCCAACTGCAGTGATGAATTTGAGGTCAAAAAGAAGAAGTTTTTCCAGCTTCCATTTGAATTAGTCTAGTTATATAATGTGAAGGAAATCCCTGATCAACTTGAAGATGATGGAAACCCAATTCAAGATCATGCTTATGAGGTAATGAAGGATAGGAAAATTGGTGATGTGGATTGGTTAGAAGAGGAAAAAATGGAACAAAAATAGTTGATGGATCCGGTCACCAAGTTTACTAGAATGTGGCTAAGGTATAAACTGTGGGAGTTGGAAAATGAAGGTGTACAGTGCACCTATGAGCTGATGTGAGATTTGGACCCTCACTCCACTTCTAAGGAATCAATTGAGCAGGATCCTAAGGGAAAAGGTAAGTTGTATTCCCATTTCAAAATAAATATTGAAAGTGTTCAGGAGGAGGAAGTCCAAGAAATAGTAAAACAAAGAAAGCCAATTGCTAAGAAAAGGTCAAGGACCAAGAAGTCTAAAAAGAAAGAAACTAAAAAGTAGATTCCTAAGGTTGATGCTCCTATGCCTAAGAGGAGAACAATTGTAAGATTATCCCAAAAGGAAGGTTCTAAGGATGGAGTGGAAGTTTCTCCACCTGTGGTAGATGTAGAGAGTTCAGGGGAAAAGACACAGGTATATACACGGAGGTCTAGGACTCCTTCCCCTAAGGATAGTGTGCCCAAAGCGAATCCTCCTCCAGTCACATCTCATGAGGAGCAACATGATGATGTTCCTTCTTCCCATGAAGCTTGAAGCAAACCAGGTGAATCTAAGAAAGTCATAGATCATCCAGATATTGAGGGAGAGGAATTTCATGAGGGTGAGCTTTACCATGCTGAAGAAAAAGTAGAAAACATAATGCAGTCTCCCTTGGTTGCATATGCGAAGTCACCTGTTGGAACTGAAGAGGTAAAATCGCCTCCAAGAGAAGAGGAAGCTGAAAAGATTCCATCAAATGACCACCAAGAAGAACATACTGAAGAAAAGGAGAACAAGGCAGATGAAACTCCTAAGAAACAAAATTTGGATGAATATGTTCCTGAGGATCAACAGGAGGAAGTGGGGAAAAGTGAAGTGCAATTGGATTCCACCGTTCTAGAGTGGCTAGACAAGGAAATAAAGAGAAAACAGGTTATAGTAGAGGATACTCCACCTAACTAGGATGAGTTACTAGCCCAGATTGGAAAGGATAAAGGTAAAAAGAATGCCAAGGTCATTTCAAGGATTGAAAGAGATGAGGCAAGCAATAGGGTAGTCAACATTGTAACCCCTGCTCCAGATAAAAAAAAAGATGATGTGACTGGAAAAGATTATAATGTATAGACTTTCAATTTGGGGCCCACTTCCATTGAGTAGGATATTGAGGAGTATCAGGGTTCCAATGCAGTCATTTTAGGCAGGCTGAGGAAATAAATGAAAACTAAATAGGAGATGAAGAAGGAGATTGAAGGACTCAGGAAATGCTTAGAAGATCTGATGAAGCCCTTGCAATCTATTAACCCTTCATCCTCTTTTGCAAATCCCTTACCCCAAGAGACTATCTCTGGGCTTGAAAGGATGAAGGCCTCCTCTCTTGCTACTGCAAATTGGCTGCAAGGGGTGCAAACAAAAGGAAATGATGCTATAAGGGACATTCTTTCATCTAGAAAGGATGTTATGAGAGCAATTGATTGGTTGAAGGAGGTGTTAGTCCAGGACAAAGAAGATACAGATCTCCTGCTATAGAAAACTAAAACCATCATAGAGTATACCAGGGATAAGCTAGTAAATGATAAAATCTTCCCCTCCTCCAGAGCTGTTGAACCTTGGGAATGGTTTGAGGCATTGTAAATTGGGAAAAAGGTTTTTTTTAATATTTACAAGTAGAGGAGGCAAATTGATGATACCCTAGCTGGTGTTTATAATGGTTGTATTTCTTTCTTTGAGATTATGATAGGGAGAAGGAATATTTCCCCTAAATATTTGAGTTTGGAACAATTAAGAAAGTGATGGTAGGATGTTTATGCTCCAGTCAGTGGTGATCTTGTGACTGAACACCAGTTAGATGATGTGGTCACTTACCTTGTTGTGATTGAGAATTATCTAACATACAAGGTTGATTGGGATAAATTGGTGAAAGAATCAAGGGAAAATATTGCCTCAATTAAAAAATGACTTAAGGTTTTTCCTTTCCCACCATTGGCCAACTTGGATAAGGTGCTCTTGAAGGTGCATGAAAAGCTGGATCGAAATAAAGACAAAGGGGAAAGTTAGTTAATGTTTGGGCTGCATTAATATTTGTGCTTCCCTATTATTTTTCATGCATTGGTCCGAGCTGCATTGGAGATCCCAGCCAACCTAGATGAAGTTCATGCATTTAATTCATATTTTATTTCATTTTGAATTTCTCTTGGCCGACATGTTGTGCCTAAATTATTATTGTAAAACCTATCTTGGCCGACATATTTTGAGGGGGTTCTATAAATATGGAATTTTGTCTCATTTGTAGGGGCTAGAAATAAGTATAGATATAGACAAGTAGAGATATAGTTAGAGTTAATTAAGTAGAGCAAGAGTTAGCAAGTAATTGTTCTCAAAAAAATATTGTAATAGAAAGCTAGAATTGTTGCTACAGTGGATAATTTGATGCAAGTAATGACGTTGTCATTTGGTGCCATACTTGTGTTTTTTTCTTATCTTGCATGGTTCTTGTTATTCTATCTTTAGAATTGCTTTGAGTAAATTTTATATTTAGATGTTTAGAATTAGATTTTATTTAATGATGTTTATGGTTCGATATTTGAAGTGTTGGAGCAATCCCTGGTCCATACTTTTCGCAACCAACTAATTGTTAGTTGCTTTGTAAAGTTAGCTTGGGCCTTTATATTCATTGTGCGTAGTTCAATTGTGAGGGTTTATTAATTTCAATTGCAATAGGGTTGTGTGAATGAATGCTCATGATCTAAAAAATCTTTAACACCTTAGAAGATTGTACTATTTCTATAAGATTGCAAATTTATCTGGGTCAAGTAGAAATCGGTTTTGAGGGATTCATCCATTTCGAGTGTTCGTCATTTGCATTGTTAATCTTAGGAGTGGTATTTCAATCTAGAAATCTCTTTGAAACCCTCATATTTTGTTATTTATTTGATTATTGGGTTAAATTTTGGATTGAATTATCATCTCATTGTTAAATTTGATAGATTGAATATTTAGTATTTTGCTTGTAGTAAGGTCCCATTGTGATTTCCATCATTTTCACATTTATCACTGAGTTGTTTATGCATTTTCAAGACCTACCATTAGAGACCTTGGGGTTATCTCTTGAGGCTTGCTGATAGAGATTTACCTTTCAAGAGAGATAGGATATTGTATTTTGTCCGAGTTGTGCAAAAAACATCATCAACAGATTGGCGCTAGAAGGAGGGCTTGAATAAGCAAGCTGGATCAATTTTTGAATGCCATCACTCCTGAAAGATTCAGAAGAAGAACCATATCCACTTTAGGGGAGGAAGAATTTAAATAATTACCAGTCCCTACTAGGTCTAGAAGGACCAACATAAGGGGAGAATCATCATCCTCCCATCCATCTCTGTCATCTCCATCATTCCCATCCTCATCAGGTTCATCTTCATCTTAGTCTGAGGACATTCCCATTCCACAACCTCAGCCAGTCATAAACTAGCCATTACCACCCCCACCTCCACCAATGGATTTCCTAGCTAATAATCCATCTCCATTGAGCTTCATTATTTACAATGTCATGCCCAAGAACCCTGAACACTTTTGTTCAAAGTTTCATGTTAATGATCATAATAGAACTGCTGAGGAACACATCAGGATCTTTAAGACTGCCCTTAAGGATAGAGGAATTAACCATGAGGATGTAGCATGTAGACTGTTCCCTTATTCATTGGGAGAGGATGCATTCTATTGGTACAATCATTTACCTACTGGGTCTATCCAACATTGGACTGAACTAGAGACTGCATTCTTACAGAAGTTTAGGGTTCCCATTAGTTCCAATGAGCTTTACCGTCAGTTCACCAATGTTAAGAGAGAAGTCAATGAGCCTATAGGGTCCTTCAACAATAGGTTTCATCATGCTTATACCAAATTATAGGATCCTTATGATGTTGATCAAGCTAATGCTTTAGAAGTTTATTATGAAGGTCTTGACAATCTGACATCTACATTCATTAAATGGAAACACAACCCTCCCAATACCCTACTTGATGCCTATGCTAAAGCTGTGAAAGTAAACACTACCTTGAGACAACATGTGTATGGAACTTTACCATCATTAGGACCCATTTCTCACCCTGGACAAGTCCCTGCTCTTGACTAGGATCTCGCCAACCATGCTCCTATCATGAATCCAGTACCTCATTTGCCTCCGATCCCTCACCCAGGACCTCTTGTTAGACAAGTTCCACCTGCAATTAGCTACCCTCAACAAAATGTTAATCAACCTCTTCATGCACAGCCTCAGGCTGGTTTTCTTGTGTATCTACAAAATTCAGAAGTATTAAACCAATCATTGAATGCCAATGTTGTAGTAGGATATCCTCATAACAATTCCAATCATCCTCCATACACTAACCTTGACAAGGAGAGATTGGATGAATTGTACGAACAAGTGAAGAAGTTGAATATGGAGGTAACTTATTTAAGGAACCAGAACAACCAGTTACAAGCTTCCTAGAGAAATATGCAGTCCAATTAGAATAGAGAAAATTGAGAAAATCCACAAGGACAACACTTTGATAGAGGGAAACATCAAGAAAGAGGATACAATCATGACAGAGGACACAATCACAATAGAGGATAGAATTATGATAAGGGGAAATCTTCAAGCCAGAAATTTGACAGAGGACAAGGTGGAGGACAAGCGTTCAATAGGAGATAACCCCCAGGATAGAACAAGACTTGGAACACAGAGCCTAATAATGGAGGAGTCCCCACTCCATTGGATCAACCAGTTAATCAGCATATCAATCAGCCAGTTAACCAAGAGAAGCCTCCTAATGGTGTATATTTAACAGAGGTTGCTTTATTAGGGTAGTGTAGGCTCCATAAAACAAGTCAACATTTTGAGTTAGATTGTCAAGAGTTCCAAACAATAGCCTCAATCTTTCAGTATGAAGTGGATAATAATGTAGGTAATCAGTAAATGATACCATCTATTCCCTATGATTCATCAGTGTTGGTACTGAATCGTGCTCCTTTTCCACAAAGTAAAGCAAATGTGCCTGAAGAGGAATCTAACCAGTTGACAGAAGAGGTAGACCAGGTATGCAATGGAGATGAAATTACACAATTATTTGATGAGAATCTAGTAAATGAAAATGGCCCCAGGGATGAGGAAGAGGCTTATGTTGAAGAATTCTAGACCTTTCAAAGACCTATCAAGAAGTATGACTTAAGGGAATTGCCAAATAGACGTCCACAGGCTGGAGGCCCATTCACTACTTCCATTCCACCAAACAATTTCAACACGCCTCTAGATTCTAATGCTAGCAATAATCCATCACTACCCTAGGTGTTCTGACAATATTTATCTCAAGATCAAGGGCATATTGATGTGCCAAAAAGGGAGAAGTGTTGAGGCAAACAAGGATAAGGTGATGGAATACCCAAAGGAGACCCTTGTTGATCTGAGTGAGGAACAATTGGCCCTGTATGTTGCTGAAGAACTTAGAAAATTAAAGGTAAGCCTCTTTGTGTTTGAGTTATTGATAGTTCCAACCATTAGGAATGCAGTTCTAGGAGCTTATAATGAAAATTCCATGTCACAAGATAAATTAGTCAGTGAAAGTGTCAATAAGGCCTCTAGTTCTCAATTGGTAGGGAGGAAAAATTAGAGTCATAATCAAGTCCACATTCCTCTTAGAGATAAGGGGAAAGAAAAGGATAAAACTTAGGTTGCTCAAGTGGATACACCCTTAACTCTATTTAAAGGAAAGACAGACATTCCTCCATTCCTAATTTCTGTTTGAATATTTGGTAAAAACTTGCATAATTGTTCATTGGATTCTGGTGCTTCAACTAATGTTATTCCCTTCGGTGTCTATAGAGCTATGGGTATTACTCCTGTTGATTCACAAAAGAAATTTACACAGTTGGATAGGACTAAAGTTAATGTTGTAGGGGAATTAAATATGATTCATATGCAGGTTGCTTCTGACCCTAGAATTCAGCAAGTTATCAACATACAGGTGGCTAACATTCCTGATGCTTATGGCTTAATCTTGGGAAGAGACTTCACTAGGGCCTTGAATGGGTATGTATCGACTAATCATTCCCACATGTGGCTTCCTTGGAAGGGAGTGCCAAACCATATTAGAATTGAAAGAGAGCCCAGAATGAAATACATGATCATAGAATATCAGAATACCTCAAATGAAATTCTGATATCAGAAGTAAGTATGGGTAACTATGTTCTTGCAACTCCTTTTGAGGAGTCAGATGTGGAGGAATTCCTCATGTTGCATACTATGTCTGTTGATCTCACAATAGAATCTAGTGGTACTGAAGCCTTAGTGGAACTAGTTGAAGATGACGATGATCCAGAAGACAGTCAGTTTGGTTTACTAGATAATTTTCAAGAATTCATTCAAAAGTGCATTGAAGATTAGGTTCACTTGGGAAGAGGAATGAACTTTGGAGAACTAATCTTGCCTAATTGGTGTAGAGTGCATAATGCCTCTCATTCAGAATTAGATTGTTGCTTATGCCAGGCTACAGTGGAACAAATACAAAATTACATCAACTCCACTCCTACAGTCAAAATTGATATCCAGAATGTCCAAGAGGATCCCAAAGGAAAATGAGTAATTCCTTATGAAAGACCATCCAGTAACAATAGTGCAAGTGAAAAAGCAAGGAATTCTACAGTTGTTGGTTGTTGGACTCTAAGATTTGATGGATCCAAATCCAAGCAGGGAGCTAGGGTAGGTTTTGAACTAATCAGTCCAAAAGGAAATACATTTTTTGCTTCTCATAGATTTCAATTTCATTGTATGATGTAGCAGAATATGAGGTTTTGGTTCATGGACTGTTAATGGCACTAAAGAAAAAGGTTAAGATCTTACAAGTTTTTGGAGATTCTAAGTTAGTAGTCAAGCAAGTTAGAAGACAATACTCTTGTCATGATAGAAGAATGACCAACTATAGACACAGAGTATGGGATCTTATTGAAGGATTTGATGCCTTCAACATTCAGTTGATTTCACAAAGTAATAACCAAACAACCGACTCTCTTGCCCAAGCAGCTAGTACATTGCAACCTCTATCTCTTTCTGGATTAAAGAAGTTTACAGTGGAACTAACCCCAATACCTTTAGTACCTGAAAATGTCACCAACTTCTAGGTTTTTGAAGATGACAAGTATATCTTAGATTTTATCACAAATACAGATGTCTTTCCTTCTCAAATTATTGATGAAACAAAACTCCAAGAAGCAGAGATGGATTTGGAAGGTGTAATTAATTTAAAGACCAATACTATCCCCAGGGGAATGGTGCAATTAGAAAGAATCTTTGATCTGGAAAAGGTCAGGGATCAAGAGTATGATGCCAAGAGGGATTCCATCAGTGGACAATGTGACAAATATAATATGGGATCTTAGGATGATGTCAAAAATGTCTTTATTGAAAAGTGTGCACTCCAAAAGAAAGAAAAGGAATCATCGATGCACTACATAGATATCCAAATGTGATAGCCTGGAGTTATGAGGACTTAAAGGCTTATGATACATCAATCATAACCCATACTATCCCTCTCAATCCAAGAGTCAAACCTTTCAAACAGAGGTAGAGGCACATCAATGCCTTACTAGAACCCATAATACAAATAGTACATAAATTACTATCTGCCAGAATCATATTTCCAGTAAGACATTCAACCTGGGTTACAAACTTGGTTCTAGTATGAAAAAAGAATGGGGAAATCAGATTATGTGTGGACTTCAGGAATCTTAATAGAGCATTAGAAAAGGATAACTATCTAGTACCCTTGTTGGATGAAGTGCTTCAGATTGTTAATGGATCTTAGATGATGTCTTTCTTGGATGGTTATTTAGGATACAATCAAGTTATGGTGCAATATGAATTCAGGCATAAGACTGCTTTCACCACCAAGTGGGACACTTTTTCTTAGAGGAGGATGCCCTTTGGCTTGATTAATGCTAGAGTCACATTTCAAAGAGCCATGGAAATTTCCTTTAAAGATATAATTGGTAAGTGCATAATCATTTATATGGATGATCTAATAGTCTTTTCAGAGAAGAGAGGTGATCATATCTTAGATTTGTGCAAGGTTTTTTAGAGATGTAGAGAGTTTGGTATATCTCTCAATCCAGAGAAATGCATCTTTGGAGTTACAGAGGGTAAATTTTTGGGGCATTTTATCTCTGAGAAAGGAATCACCATTGATCCCAAACGAATAGAAGCCATACTTAAGATCCCACTCCCTGATAGCAAGAAAGAAATGAAATCATTTTTTGGCAAGATCAACTTTGAGAGGAAGTTCATCACTAGATTCACAGAGATAGTTAAGCCACTGAATGCAATGCTGAAATAGGAGGCCAAGGTTGAATGGAATGTAGAAGCAAAGGGAGCATTTACAGAGATAAAAAGAGCTATTTCTGAAGCTCCTATCTTGGTGAGTCTAGATTATGCTAAACCATTCTATATATATTTGTTTGCTTCTGATCATTCCTTTGCTTCTATGTTAAGTCAAAAATCTTATCAAGGCAATGAACATCCCATCACATTCATGAGTGCACCATTGAAGGATGCTGAACTGAGATACCCGAGTGTGGAAAAGCAGGATTATGCCTTAGTCAGAGTTGTAAAGAAGTTTAGACACTATATCTTAAGAAACACAGTCTTTGCTATAGTTCTTGATCCTGCAGTCAAGCTCTTGTTGATGTAGAATGAGCTAGGAGAGCGCAAAGCTGAGTGGGTAACTATGTTACAAGAGTACAATATTGAGGCTCAACCCATGAAGCTAGTAAGGGGGCAAGGACTTACATAGAAAAAGGTAGAAATAAGCCTTTATCTTACAACTCAGAATTACAATTCAAATGATGTTTCTCTTGGTGAGTGGTATGATGATATCGTCCACTATCTTCTGACTCAAAGATAGCTTGATCATCTGAATGCAGTACAAAGGAGGGCCTTACATTTGAAGAGTGATAGTTTTATGCTGAAGGGAGTTGTCTTATATAAAAGAAATCATGAGGGGATATACCTAAGATTATTAGGGCAATAGGAAGCTAAGAGAGTCATGGCAAAGTTTCATGACAAATATGGTACTGGCCATGGTTCTACACATTCTACTGCAAACCATATTTTAAGAGTTGGTTACTATTGGCCTACACTATTCAAGGAAACACAACCATGTCAGAAATTGTCATGTGTGTCAGGCTACAACAACTAGAGAAAAGTATGTAGCACTACCACTCCAACTAGTCTTTGAGGTAAAACCTTTCGCACAGTGGGGAATGGACTTCATAGGTCCAATCAATCGGCCTTCCTCTGTAAGTCACAGGTATATCCTTACTGTCATTAATTATTTTGCAAGGTGGAATGAGGCCCTTGCTTACAAGCAATGTACTTCTGAGGTGGTAATTAATTTCATTGAATTAGGTATCATTAATTGTTTTGGATGTCCTATGTCTTTAGTTTGTGATAATGGCCTTGCATTTTCATCATTGAAGTTTTCTAATTGGGCCTTTGATCATGGGATTGTCATCAAGTTTGCATCCAATTATTACCCTCAGGGTAATGGTTTGGCTGAGTCATGCAACAAAAATCTCCTGACTGTTATCCGCAAACTATTAGAAAGAAATCCTAAGGATTGGCACACCCAACATAGATTTTCTCTCTAGGAAGATCGTACAAGACATAAGACTTCCATAGGAATATCCCCTTACCACCTAGTTTATGGGTTAGAAATTGTGTTTCCTATTCAGTTGAAAATCTTTTCCTTGTAGTTCATTAATGACTATTATGATGAGAGAGATAAACATGAGGCCAGACTTGCTGAATTGTTACACCTTGAGGAAAAGAGAGATGGAGCCCTGGAAAACTTTTCCAAACATCAGGGGGTTGTCAAGAGATGGTTTGATAAAAGAGCTAAGGTAAAAGCTTTTAGGATTTCTGAATTGTTTCTTTACTGGGATAAAGCCCATGACCGTAAGGGAGAGCATGAAAAATTTGATAAACTTTGGCTTGGTCCTTACCAAATTTCAGAAATTCTGGGAGATAATGCTTTCTGTTTAAAAAATCTCACTAGAGAGGACATCCCACTGCCTGTCAATGGGCAGTATTTGAAGCATTATTTCCAATCTTGAGCTTTTTTCAGCTCTTTTCCTGTATATAGTTAGATTAGGTTTCCTTTCTATTTTATTTTCATTTCTTTGGTTAGATTAGGTTTCCCTTTTGTTCTAGTTTTTTTTGCTTTGTTTTGGTTTGCTTTCAGTTTTGTGTTTTGCTCTACTTTTGCTTTGGAGGTTTTCCTATTTTCTTCCAATTTTTTTGCACCTGCATGGAAAATACATCATTATCTAGGACTGTTCTAAGTATTTTATTGGTGGAATTTAGTCTTGTATCCTGAAAGGATGGTTGAAGTTTTTATTATTACCAAACAGTCTAAATGTTTGATTTATAGAAGATGGGTCACTGGTCCTAATTTGAATTTGAAGTATTCTGAAATCTTACATCTTTTATACATTTTAAGAATCCTGATGTTGCCATATGATCCTTGTGTAGTTTTTTCAAGTCAAAAATCCTATTTTTGCTTCAGCGCCACTAGGGTTCTCAGCCCTGAGTATGAACTTCATTGTTCATAGGTTGAAATGAAAAAAGTGACATAGAAAGAATATCAAAAGAAAAAAAAAGTGAAATATTGACAATCAAAAGAATGAATTCAATTTTATTAGGAGTATCTTAATATCTCTATCGGGGCTATGGACGCTTGACTAGCAATAGAGCTATGTTTAGGAGAGTCACAACGATAACCTCGTCGGGGCTATAGACACCTAACTAGCAGTGAGGCTCTATCCAAGTTTCTTTTGAAGTTAGAATCTTTATGTAGCCTGACTTGACTAAGCTTGGTTTCTGCAGTCGCTCAGGGAAGGAAATGAACTCATATGCACACACTTGGATTTTCAGTTTATGAAAGGTTCAGTCTACCCTTTGCATTTTGATTTGTTTGTCTGATAGTGAGACTAAAACTAGAGATTCTGGGTTCTTGATTCATGTCCGTTAGCAAATGCTCCTGAGCATTTCCCAGTAGAGTCGCCATTTGTTGTGCAGTTTTCACACACACACCCCATTGAAAGAAGGGACCCTCTTTCGCTTTGGTTTTTTGTGTCTTGGTCCTGTCATTTTGAGGTTTTATCTTGCTTTGGAACATGCTTAAATGTTCATTTTTATTTCCTAAGTGATTCCCCCAAGTTATTCATTAAAAATATTTGGTTCTAGGTGAATTTTGGGTTTTCACCCTGGTTCGGGACTTTCCATCTCGGTCGGAGTTTCCCAGATCCTACTTAGACTCCAACTAAGCACTCTGGTTCAGAGAATTTCAATCTTCACAGAATTCTGCATGGGCTGGATTTTTCTGAATTCCATCTTGTCATCGGGTTCCTAGATTTTCTTGGCTATCTTGTCGATAATATTAATGTTTTTATACAAACTTTAGACGAGGTATTTAACTGATCTCTAATGTCATTTATGCCATTATTCTTTATTGTCTATGCTTAATTGAGCTAAGGAGTGCGCTCTTTGGGTAATTGACTTGATCTAATGCATTTGATCCGTGAATTATTCAATTTTTTGGTGATTTCTTTGGGTATTGCTGTTGTGGTCTTTGCTAGGTGCTATTTGATTCACATTTGTTGTTTCTAAGATTGATCCTTGCTTCATCAATGGTTTGTATATGATTTCCCTATTTTTGATTGTTGAATGACGACATTATTTAGCATTTTGGTTTTCTTGGGGTTTAAATTTTTGCATTGTTTGAAGTATTTCGTGTTTAGGGTTGCATGATGTGGTTTGGTTATTGGTTTCCTAAGTAAGTTCAAATTCATTATGTCACTTGCATTATGAAGTAGCTTTCTTAGGGGTCGTGGGTACCTCTAGTAGAGGCCCATTAGTCGGAATGATTGAGTTTTAAGCTAGTCTATGTGTTAATGGCAGATTTGTGGGATTTGAAACCTAGGGCAACACCATTCCACCTCGTTTCACCTTAAAACTGGCCTAGAATGCTAATAAAATCCATAGAAGGCACATATCAAACTTTTCTCAAGCCTAAATCCTTGAAATTTATGATCAATCTGATGGTTTGGGTGAAATTTTGATTAACACCGATGTTCAGGTTTTGCGACTACCTCGAGATTTTCCAGCCCTGGGGGAATTTCCCGATCTCTTCCATTTTTTCTAGAATCTGCTATTGTTTTTGAGGTTTTATATGTTCTGTGGATTTTCGTTGACCCTCGATTTTCTTGAAGTCCTATGTTCATTAGATTTTTTTAAGTTTACGAAATATCTTTTCCCTCGTGGAAATCCATCTCTAGTGGATTTTTCCAAATTTTGATGAAATGTAAGGAAATATGGAATAGTTAGATTTATTAATGATTTATGATGAATTTTATGATTAATTCATGCTATCTTATGATCTCCTATGTGGTTTATTTATTGAAAATGATTAGATTTAATTGCTAGTAGGTGTTTCATAATTATTCTATTGGAATTCCTCTAGTCTGGAATTTCCTGAAATTCCTTTTTGGCTCAGACTCCACGGATGGTCCTGAAACCTGAAGTGGATCAAGGTCTTTTTATATGAGACTTAATGACATCTTGTTTATATGGGGGTTCATTCTAATAGTGTTTTGATGGATTAGCATTACTTTCCTATGATTTTATTGTGAATTGTTTGTCAACTGCGGGCTGAACCTAGCAAGACGGTGGCTAGATCTTCAATATCTGAAGTAGAAAAGATTAAAACATACACCAAGAGCGAGATCCCTAAGAGTAAAATTACATCAATCTAGTTAGAAGTAATAGATACCAATGTTTGGCTATGGGATTATGAGGAATTTAAAGGAAGAATGGCAGCCAAGGATCTTCCTTTGGTGGCTGGAAGAATGAAGAAATCGGGTTTGTCAAATGTAGCTGGATTTCCTTCTATGGTCCAGTGCTATGAGCTTATCCTCGAGTGTGCAAGACACTATGACCAAGGTACATAGAGAATTATTGGTCCTCAAAGCAGAGTTGTGGAAAATTTGAATCCGGTTTCCATAGCTCAAACTTTTGATATGTCAGATACGTCTCATGTGGTGGCATTTAACATGGAGGAAACCAAGGGGTCCTATGAAGAACAGATTGTTAAATCTCAACAACTCATTAATTCCTGGCTAGAGAAGCCTAAGTCTCATTATTCCAAGCTGCCCAAGTAGCTATTCAAGGAAAAATTCAAGGAGTATTATGATGCCATCACATTGCTCAATAGGGTGGTTGGATTAAGGAATGCATGTGTGCTTGAGAATTGGATGTGCCACGGTATTTTTAGGATGGAATAAGAGTTGATCGACTATCACTGGACTGGTGTTATTAGCAGGATGATCCATGAGCAGCTATCCAATGTGTTGTAGACCAACACCTTCACAATGACTTCATACTTGGTCTATGCACTTGCGAGATTTCACCCCTACAAAGGATTGAGCACAAGGGGAATCTTTGGATAGGATGTCATTTATGAGGTTTACCCTCAATTGCATTTGGGAAGCTCGAGTTATAGGAGGGTGAATGATGCATTCACCATGCATATCACTAGGTTACTTCAGGGAGCAGAGCATATGAGGATTTCAGACCAAGCTAAGGAGCTAATTAAGAGATATGGTGCTTAGTTCATTCAATTCCCAACCTTCTCATACATCCAAGTTGATGGCTATCAAAGGGCTCCATACAAGCTTCCAAGGTATCCCACTGATCATATCATACTTTTGGAGGTCACTCAACACATATGTGACTTTGATGCCATTGTCAAAAGAGACAAACATAAGATTGGTTTTGGTAGAGATTTCCCCTTGAGGATAGGTACTAGGGAGGCATACCCTTCCATTATTTCTACCTAGGCTTCAAAATAAGAAATGGGTACCCTTGGTTTATCTTTTCATTCCAAGAGGTCTAGATTTGATATAAGAGGTGAAGCCCAAAAGAGGGCTAGTAGATAGTATAGCCATAGGGTTTATTTGAAAGACGACTAGGCCAATTGCAGTGATGAATGTGAGGTTGGAAAGAAGTTTTCCTGGCTTCCAGTTCAATAAGTCATTTTATATAATGTGAAGGTAGTCCCTAATCAACTTGAAGATGATGGAAACCTGATTCAAGATCATGCTTATGAGGCAATGAAGGATATGCCAATTGGTGATTTGGATTGGTTAGAAGAGGAAAAAACATAACTAAAATAGTTGATGGATCCCATCACAAAGTTTACTAGAATGTGGCTCAAGCATAAACTAAGGGAGTTGGAAAATGAAGGTGTACAATGCACCTATGAGCTGATGGGAGATTTGGACGCTCACTCCACTTCTAAGGAATCAACTGAGTAGGATCCTAAGGGAAAAGGTAAGCTAGATTCCCCTTTCAAAATCAAGATTAAAGGTGTTCAGGAGGAGGAAGTCCAAGAAATAGAAAAGAAAAGAAAGCCAATTGCTAAGAAAAGGTCAAGGACCAAGAAGTCTAAAAAGAAAGAAATTGAAAAGAAGATTCCTAAGGTTGATGCTCCTATGCCTAAGAGGAGAAGAATTGTGATATTATCCTAGAAGGCAGGTTATAAGGATGGAGTGGAAGTTGCTCCACATGTGGTAGATGTAAAGAGTTCACGGGAAAAGACACAAGTATATAAAAGGAGGTCAAGGACTCCTTCCCCTAAGGATAGTGTGCCCAAAGCAGATCCTCCTCCAGTCACTTCTCATGAGGAGTAGCATGATGATGTTCCTACTTCACATGAAGCTCGAAGTAAACTAGGTGAATATGAGAAAGCCGAAGATCATCCAGATACTAAGGGAGAGGAATTTCATGAGGGTGAGCTTTAGCATGCTAAAGCAGAAGTAGAAAAGGTAATGTAGTCTCCCTTGGTTGCCTATGTGGAGTCACCTATTGGAACTACAGGGGTCAAATCACCTCCAAGAGAAGAGGAACTTGAAAAGATTCCATCACCTGACCACCAAGAAGAACATGCTAAAGAAAAGGAGAACAAGGCAGATGAAACTCCTCAGAAACATAATTTGGATGAAGATGTACCTAAGGATCAATAGGAGGAAGTCGGGCAAAGTGAAGTGCAATTTGATTCCACCATTCCAGAGTGGCTAGACAAGGAAATAAAGAGAAAACAAGTTATAGTAGAGGATACTCCACCTAACTGGGATGAGTTGTTGGCCAAGATTGGAAAGGAAAAAGGTAAAACAAAGGCCAAGGTCATTTCAAAGATTGAAAGAGATGAGGCAAGCAATAGGGTAGTCCACATTGCAACCCCTGCCCCAGATAACAAAAGAGATGATGTGACTGGAAAAGATTAAAATGTGAAAACTTTCAATTTGGGGCCCACTTCCATTGAGTAGGACATTGAGGAGTATCAGGGTTCCAGTGCAGTCATTTTAGGCAGGCTTGGGAAAGAAATGAAACTAAACAGGAGATGAAGAAGGAGATTGAAGGATTTAGGAAATGCTTAGAAGATTTGATGAAGCCCTTGCAATCTATTAACCCTTCATCCTCTATTTCAAATCCGTTACCCCAAGAGACTATCTCTGAGCTTGAAAGGATGAAGGCAGCCTCTCTTGCTATTGCAAATTGGCTGCAAGGGATGCAAAAAAAAGGAAATGATGCTATTAGGGACATTCTATCATCTGGAAAGGATGCTATGAGAGAAATTGATTGGTTGAAGGAGGTGTTAGCTTAGGAAAAAGAAGATACAGATCTCCTGCGACAAAAAACTAAAACCATCATGGAGTATACCAAGGATAAGCTAGTAAATGATAAAATCCTCTCCTCCTCAAGAGTTGTTGAACCTTGGGAATGGTTTGAGGTGTTGCAAATCAGGAAAAAGGTTTTGAAAAATATTTACAAGCAGAGGAGGAAAATTGATGATAGCTGGTGTTTATAATGGCTACATTTCTTTCTTTGATATTATGACAGGGAGAAGGAAGATTTCCCTTAAATATTTGAGTTTAGAAATGTTAAGAAAGTGGTGGCAAGATGTTTATGCTCCAATCAATGGTGATCTTGTGACTGAACACCAGTTAGATGATGTGGTCACTTACCTTGTTGTGATTGATAAGTATCTAACATAGAAGGTTGATTGGGATAAATCAGTGAAAGAATCAAGGGAAAATATTGCCTTAATTGAAAACCGACTTAAGGTTTTTCCTTTGCCACCTATGGCCGATTTGGATAAGGTGTTGAAGGTGCATGAAAAGTTGGATTAGAATAAAGACAAAGGGGAAAGTTAGTTAATGATTGGGCTTCATCGAGATTTGTGCTTCCCTATTATTTTGCATGCATTGGTCCAAGCTATATTGGAGATCCCAGGCCAAGCTAGATGAAGTTCATGCATTTAATGAAAATTTATTTCATTTTGAATTTCTCTTGGCTGACTTGTTGTGCCTAAATTATTATTGTAAAACCTATCTAGGTTGACATGTTTTGAGGGGGTTCTATAAATATGGAATTTTGTCTCATTTGTAGGGGCTAGACATAAGTATAGATATAGAAAAGTAGAGAGACAATTAGAGTGAATTAAGTAGAGCAAAAGTTAGCAAGTAATTGTTCTCAAGAAAATATTGTAACAGAAAATTGGAATTGTTGCTACAGTGGATAAGTTGATGCAAGTAATGGCATTGTGATTTGGTGCCATACTTGTGTTTTTTTCTTATCTTGCAAGGTTCTTGTTATTCTATCTTTATAATTTCTTTGAGGAAGTTTTATGTTTAGATGTTTAGAATTAGATTTTATTTAATGATGTTTATGGTTCAATATTTGAAGTGTTGCAGCAATCCCTGGTCCATACTTTTCGCAATGAACTAATTGTTAGTTGCTTTGCAAAGTTAGCCTGGACCTTTATATTCATTGTGCTTAGTTAAATTGTGAGGGTTTATTCATTTCAATTGAAATAGGGTTGTGTGAATGAATGCTCATGATCTGAAAATCTTTAACACCTTAGAAGATTGCACTATTTCTATAAGATTGCAGATTTATCTGGGTCAAGTAGAAATTGGTTTTGAGGGATTGGTCCATTTCGAGTGTTCATCATTTTCATTGTTAATCTTAGGAATGGTATTTGAATCTAGAAATCTCTTTGAAACCCTCATCTTTTTTTATTTCTTTGATTATTGGATTAAATTTAGGATTGAATTATAATCTCATTGTTAAATTTGATAGATTGAAGATTTAGTATTTTGCTTGTAGTAAGGTCCTATTGTGATTACCACCATTTTCACACTTATCACTGAGTTGTTTGTGCATTGTCAAGAAATGACATTAGAGACCTTGGGGTTATCTCTTGAGGCTTGTTGATAGAGATTTACCTTTCAAGAGAGATAGGATATTGTATTTTGTCTGAGTTGTGTAGGAAGGAGCCAATGTTGTTGCAAATTTTCTTTCAAGGATAACTACATCAGAAGACAATCAACCCATAGATGACTCTTTTCCCGATGAGCATCTATTCTCTCTCAGTATACAAATACCCTAGTATGTTGACATAGCCAATTACTTTGTTATAAGTAGAGTTCCTTCTCACTTCTCCCCAAAACAGAAAAGGGAACTCATTGAAAAATCTTTCCCTTTCTCTTGGATTGTTTGATGTTTACTTTATACTGGACCTAACCATGTCATGAGAAGATGTGTGAGATAAGATGAGACATATGACATTTTTCATGCATGTTACAATGAACTATGTGGATGAAACTTTGAAGCTAGGAGGACAACAATGAATGTTTTGAACGTAGGGTATTACTAGACAAAACTCCACAAGGATGCAGTAAGGAATACCAAAAAATGTGATAGATGTCAAAGAATGGGTAGACCGACCAGATCTAATGAGATGCCACTTTTCCCCTAGGTAGTAATCACTCCCTTTGGAAAGTGGAGATTGGATTTTGTGGGACCAATTGACCCTCCATCAAATGGTAAGTCTTATATATTGGTATGCACTAATTATGTAATAAAATGGGTGGAAGTTAAGGCCATGAAGCATGCAAAAGATAACAAGATTGTAGATTTTCTTAATGATGATATTTTCACAAGATATGGAGTCCCAAGAGAAATAGTAACTAATCAAGGAGCTCAATTCACATCAACTCTTGTTTGCATGGATTTGTTAATGGGTATAACTTTATAAGACATGGGAGAGTCTACTCCTTATCACCCCAGGGCTAATGGCCAAGTTGAGGGTAACCAACAAAGGGAATTGAAACCATTCTAACAAAAACAGTAGCCATTGATAGAAAGGATTGGGAAAATAGATTACCTGAATCTATTTGGGCCTATAGGACAACATGGAAGACAACTATAGGTTTCACCCCATTTGAGTTGTTGTATGGAAGAACAACTATGATGCCAATTAATTTGAACATAAGACTTTGCGAACTATAGTGGATTTAAGGATGGATATTTTTTAAGCACAAAGAGAAAGAATCATGTATCTAAATGCTTTAGATGAGATAAGAAGAGTAGTCATGTAGCATACAGAAGTAGTGTAGAATTAGAGGATCAAGTGGCATGAAAAATTTATCAAGGAAAATGGTGCAGGAGCACCTAGGCTAACCTCCATTTTGTTAATTGTCAATTTTGGCTTGTATCTAACCTTAGCCAAGTCAGGGTAATAGTGTGTTTATTTTGGACCTTAGAAGGTCTTCCTTGTGTGTGGAATTGGTGAGTTAGTCACTAGGACTAAGGTCACCATAGTTTAATCATTGTTGTTAATTTTTTCTCTAATTAACCTCCCACGGTAGCTTAAGTTTAGAGGTTAGAGGTTTGAGTGGAAAATTGAAAGAACATGGCTGAGGGGAAAGATGTGCTGAAAATGCCAGACAAGTACAGTTCCAGGTGGGGCATGGCCATATCTAAGAATGCTAGAAGGATTGTGGCTTAATCAATCCATTTGTGTGAGAGATGAGCAAGAGATCAGTGAAACCCTAGCAATTAGGCCTATTAGCCCTATTTGCCCTAGATTGTAGGAAACCAGTGTACGGAGGAGCCAGGGTCTGAAACCCTGTGAATCTTTTAAAGGATCAAAAAGGGTGTCTGAAAGTGCAATTTGTTTGCCAGGTTGTTTAGAGAATTTGAGCAAGAAAGCCAAAAAGGACACTGTCAAGGGCTACAAGGAATTAGGCCTTCTCAAAGCAAATCCTTGGAATCGGTAAGGAGGAAGATTGAAGACCATCCAATATGGATCTAAATGGATGTGAAATGCATGATTCCAGTATCTTTGACACCCTTGCAAGCAGTTCAAGGTGTTGTGTGATGTTGGTACTTAGAGCCTTCTAAGTGTAGGAGAAAGTTGCTAATTCAAATTGGTGTTAGTCTTCCAAGGTGAAGCACAAAGTTGAGAAACTCTTGGAGAGGAGTAGAAACAGAGCTTAGTTAATGACCTAAGCCTAACCTGAACCTAGAAGCTATCAGGTTCCAGGAAGAAGATAGGGAAAAAGGTCTTCTTAGTTGATTGTGCAAGCAAGCC
>VDFB02058242.1:60146492-60196719 GCA_007258455.2 Sequoia sempervirens
GGATGTTCAATTGAAAGGCATTATGTCAAAATTACAAAATGAGATTAGTTGGGGACAACAACATAGTGCTTATAAAAAATTGGAGTTTGTTATCCCTATGTCTGTTAGAGCCAAATCAAGCAACCCAAGGGATATTTACATAGAATGGAAAAAGATGCTACTCATAACAAGTTATGGCAATAGGATTATGCCTTGGATTGAGGCAGTCTACACTAAGTATGAGGTAAAGACAACAAAAAAGGAGGAGACCATGAGGAGATGTTTATCCCAGAGATGGAATAGTTTGACTAATGAGCTGAAATAGGTCTAGCCTCATTCCATCCACAATTATGTTGTAGCACGAAAAAGAATTGAGAGGTATATTGAGACTAGGAGAACACAGGGGTGACATTGGCTTCACCTAACTTTTCAGCCACCCATGCTCATGTGGCTCATTTCAAACTTCACATTTTACTAGAATGACATTGCTACAAAGAGGCAAAGATGGAACGAGTTTGACAGATTGGGAGGATTCTATTGGGACCTTGACTCACGTACTACAACCACTGATGTTGGACAACTCTCAGTTGCAAATTTCAGAGCTTTGACCAAGCAAAAGAACAACTCTTCCCCTATTGGAGGACCAACAAAATGTTAGGTTGGGGGAGTGATGAGCCTAGTTTTTGGTCTAGTTTTGGGTAGAATCTATAGTTATTTGTTCATATATGTCATTAAATTTGATGATTAAGTGTTGGTGTTGGCATAATGTTTCCCTCAAACTATTGACATTTGATATTATCCTATCTCTACAAGCTTTAATGATATTTGGCATAATATGTGGGTTAAATATATTTATTTTGCATGTGATTAATGAAATTTTCTTAGAGTGGTTATAGATGTGCATTTATTATGCATATTGACCTTTCCATGTAGATTTAATGTGCTAAGTTGAGGAAGACACGGCCAGTTGGGCATGCACCATAACATCCAACTAAGGAATCACTCCAAGTCAAAGGCAGCTGGTAGCAAAGATTCTTCATGCAACTGAATGTAACCGCCTTTTAGTGGACCTTAATGGTTGAGTATGCATGGGTGTTACTATTGTGCTAGGTCTACATCTGACTTGCATGTCTGACTGGATTCCATGCATGCATAACTACCATCACTCCACTTTCCCCTGTTTTCCCCAAATGGTGTCCTCCCAGTCATGGAGTTGACTACTTTGTTTAGCTGTAGTATAAATAATGATTTGATGCTCCTTATTTAGAAGGTTGCATGATTTCATATTGTACTCTCTTTCTCCAGGTTTGATACATTACTCTTTGTATGCATGATTTATAGTGAATGAAATAAAGTTTTGAGTTTGAGAATCTAAGTTCTTGTTAGTTTAGAGGATACTTATCCAAGGGGGCCCACTTGGTGAGTAATCCATTTTTATAGTTTAGCATTAGTTTAGTATTACTTACTATTTAGTGCTTAGTTAGAAATATGGCATCGACTATTCCTGTAGCCACTAGAAGTCCATTCTATGTTTGTTCCTGTAGCCAAAGAAAATAGAGTAGTTTATTGTTTCACTCAGATTTTTATTCTTGCTTTTCATTTTAGCTTAGCATAATTGTTGGTTGATGTTCAACATTTGCTTTATTTCCTTTTCAAGTAATTTACTTTTAGTATTGTGTTCCTTAGCTATAGAATAGAAATGACTACTTGAGAGTTCCTAGTGCATATATTGTGCTGGCCCTTTTCAAATTCATGTCCCTGGGTTGAAAATTTAAATGCACTTTCATGATGATTGAGATAGCTATTCAGGTTATATGTTCAATCTTTGAGTCATGGTTGTAAAGGCTTAGTCATTAAAATCATTGTAGGAGGCCAACAGGAACCATGGGAAGTTGTTCAACCACTTTATCTTAAGCTTTGTAAGATTGTTTTATCTTAGGAGGCACAACATGATTGTTTTGGTTGTCTCTTGGTTGTTTGTAGGAGATAGGCAGGGATCTATCTTTGGTTGGTCTTGGTTACTTGGAAGGACTTTTTGTTCAATCATGGGTTCAGGCATGTTTTGAAGGGCTAATTCTGCTATGTTTTTCGTCTTAAAATTTTGATACAATTCAAAAAATAAATCTTCATGAGGTTTAATAGGTTCAATAGGCTCAGGCCAAAAGAAATCCAATGAGAAATTCCCATGGGAAGACACAGGATTAAAGTCACTATGATGCATAGTAAATATATCATTGTCAAAGGGAAACATTGAGAATTTATGCACAACTAAAGGGAAAACTTCCATGGACCATATCCACGGATAACCAAGCTTCATATGAAATTGATCTGACATTGGGATGATGGAGAATGAGACATCTAATTTTTTCAATCCAACTTTTAAAGGAAGGATGATCAAACATATTGTAGGGAAAGCAAAATCATTATGTGTTTTTATCCATGCTTTCAGTTGATCATATTTATATTGATAGAGTTCATGCACAAGTAAGAATTCTTAAGTGATCACATTCTCTCCATAGATGGGATCAATTAATATCCCATTAGTTGGATTATCATTTATTTGGCCAACTATGAAAAGAGGACCATTAGGTTCCTTTCTGATTATATCTTGTGATGAGAAAGCAATGTCAAGAGGCATTTTATTTTGGCCCTTATGAGATTGAATTTTGATCAATCCAACCATATTATCCATATGACTTTGTTCATTAGTATCCATGATGTTATCATCCATGTCAACATTCATCACATCATTCTTAGTTTCACTAGATTTGAAAAATGAAATATTATGATTTTGCATAGGGTTGGTAAAGATTTGCAAGTTTTGGTTGGGAGGGGAAACATACTTATTACATCGATCATTGACACCACCAATTTGAATATGATTGGAATCAATGAAGTCTGGAACTGTGTGTTTAAGATGCTTACAATGTTCTGTATCATGTCCATTTTGATAGTACAAATGACAATAGGAGCTTGATCTAAAGTTGGGAGCTAATGACTTATTAGGATCAATAGTTTTAACTAGAGGTAAGAAAATCAAGTTCTTTACTAGAAGTTGCAACATGATATTATGGAGGGTATCTGGTAAGGGAGTAAATTTTCTAGCCATATCCCCAAATGTAAAGGGATTTGTCTTCTTTATAGCAGCCACTTGGGTATCAAAATGTTGGGTTGGATGAGGGGGATTTAGTTGAAGAAAGCCTTTTTTTTCCTAAAAGGTTGGTAATTTTTTTGAGTTGTGGATTCAAACATTTCAAGACGACTAAAGGTGGGTTTTGTTTCACAACTACTAATCGAGTTTTGATAATCACAAAGGATTACACAAATGTATGAAGGAAATTTCATCATACCAAGCTTATCTTGCATTTTAGTTTGTAAGTTCTCATTGAACATTCATTGAAGGTTATGATTGGGACTCTTTATGTCAAATTAGGAATAAAGCAATTGGTAGTGTGAAATGAAATCAGTAACTTTTTCATCATCCTTTTGCTTACATCTCATCAAATCAGCTAAGGTCATCTTAGGAGTCATGTGCACTTGGAAATGGTTGATAAAGGCCTCAAAAAGTTCATTGAATGAATAAATTGAGTTATTTGGTAATGAGGAAAACCATTCTAAAGCGGTATCTTTCAAGGACCTAGGGAAAAGCTTACCCAAAAGCTTATCTTCAAGGACAAAATCACTCCATAAGGTGGTGTAAGCAGAAACATGGTTAGAAGGATCTCCTTTCCTACCATATTTCTCAAACCTAGGAATCTGTATACCTTGTTGTATCAGTGTTCTTAATATCTCCAAGGATAATGGTTTTATTTTGACATAGTATGAAAGTTGGCCATTTTGATTTTGGTTTATGGTGGAAATTTTTCATTGAAGGGATGAAACATTTTGTAAAAGTTGGTTAAGGATGGCATCATTGGTTGTGTTTTGGGATAGAGGTGTATATGTGTTTGAGGGGCAAGTGAATGGAACACTTATGGGAGGTAAAGTGGTATGAGATATGATGTGAGATGCCACAAAGGTATAAGGATTTCTAGTGGAAATAGCCAAGGTAGGAATGAAATTACTAGTGGGTTGGATCATTGTGGTAACTTGAGGATTGGTGCAGATAGGAATAGAAGCAATGATTGTAGGAGGAGGAATTCAGGTTCCTCCTTGACTTTGATTTTTTTTTTAGTTTTGAGCACAATTAGTCATTGAGGAAAGATTTTTTCCAAAAATCTAAGCTAAGTTACACATAATCTCTATTCCTTTTTCACTTTCAATCATTCGGTGTATGTTATCTATGGTAGGAATAGTTGTGTTGGAAATGTTTTCAGTACTCACTTGGTTTTGTAGGTTTTACAATTCTTCATGGATTTGGATTAGGTTTTCTTGAGGTACACTAGCAACCATTGTTTCAACACTTGTCACATTACTTGGAGGTAAATAGTTGTCAAGGGTATGGTCCATACCTAGTGAACTAGTATCAACAATATGAGTGAAAGAGCTAGATAACCCAAGATCCATGACGAATGTGTTATCAGGGGATGACATGAGTCTCGAACTACATCTCACTATAGTATTAGAAATAGGACACCGAGTTGTAAAGCTCATGCAAAGGACAATCAATTAATGCAAGATAAATGCAATGAACGCAAGATAAATGGTATGCTTTAATTCCAATTCTTATGTTTCCAAATGCACTTGAAATGAAACCAAATTAAGATAAATCTAATGAAATGAATGAAATAGGAACTCAACAAACTGAAACAAAGATCTAATAACAAAAAATTGAAGCACAAAAATGAATTTTTTAATGTTGTGAAATACATATTACAACCTGATTTGAGACTAAATCACCCAGAGGGGTGAATGAATCCCAATTAGGGTTTTTGGAATGTTAAACTACTAAAAATTGGAAAGCACTGAATTGCTAGAAATCTAGAAAAAACACCTGTATAGGGAATAAATCGCCCAAGTGGGAAAATGAGTCCCAAATTAGGGTTTTTAAACCAAATTCGACAAATTTTGAGTTGATGTTAAGGTTTCTAAGTTGTATTCTCAAATGACTATTTGCAAGTATAATTTTCGAGTGAAATTTAATGATGCAAGATGCAAAAATAAATGCAACCTATATGCACTTTTCACTAATGCAAGATTTAGAAGCCCTAAATGCAATTCAACTAATGCAAATATAATGTAAAGTTAATCTAGATCTAAGACTACAATATTCTCCAAATCAAAAATTCAAGGGTCCAAAGGTCGGGTTCACCAAAATTAACCAAAGGAAATGCGGTTCCACCTTTTAGGAGATGGAACTTTGGGACCTATTTCACACTTTAGTTTGTTAGGAAACCAAGATCCCTTAACCAAGTGACTCAATTGAGGGAAGGACTAGTGGTTTCATTATGTGATTAAATGTGGGTTCACCATTAAAATGAAGCTTCAAAGGAGAAATCCAAACTCTTGTGCACTGAACCCTAGAAACTTAAAGACATGAAATTAGATTAACAAAGGAGGATGAAATAGAAAGGTACATTTAGAAAGATGCATTAAATAAGGCTTGTGGATTCGAAACAAGGCCAATTAAGGCATAAAGAAGCCAAATTTTAGTAGGGAGGTCCCAAACAAGTGAAAATGTAAATGGATACATTTTTGTACACTACATCTTCATTTGTGGAGTGGTGTAGACCCAAAAACTAATGCACTGTTACACTAAACTAGTAGATTTGACACTTAGTCAAATTTCCACATAACTGATATTTACCAGACCAAAAAATTATTTAATAATGTCTTCCTTATCAACTCCAAAACCTATTAGGACTTATCAAAAAGTTTCAAAACAATGTTGACATCAATGACACCACTATATCACATTGTTAAGCATTATCCATGCTCATATTTCCAAACAACATCATCAATAAAAAACTTCAACAATGTCTCCAAATTCCAACAATCCCCCCCTTTATAATTGATGGAAATATACAAAAAACTCCAAAAATACTCCCACCCTTTGATATCAAGGGAAAAGGACACCTATACAAACTTTTCTGACTCTTAGTGGAACTCCCCCTAAGAGATCTATTCATATATACAATTGGGAAATAATGAATTGACTCCTCTTGAGTCATGTACCAGAGAAAAAACCAAAAAGATACTAAAAAATTTATTTATATTATCTACATATATGCAAATAATCTAAACATAAATTCATGAGAAAGATGAAGAATGAGTCAACCAGAGATGGTTGACGCCTGCAACTTCTTCAGATGATTATCTCGGGATTTCCTTCCATTTCCCTATTCACACTTAGCCTCCACAGGTAACCTATTATAAGTTTCAAGCTCTAGTAGAAGTTCTCATTCTTCTAAAGTAGCATGCACCAGATCCATTTTATTTTATTGATCACAACTAAGAAGAGCTTTTGAAATAATTACAAGTTTGGGATTGACTAGATCCCTTACCTCTTCAAACTCTAAGATGATATGTTCTCTCTGCACTTGTAATTGGAAGAACTTCTTGTGCGTATCTTTTACTGTGTTCCTTATTACTCTAGTGAGATCAAAAATTAAGTCACATGCACTAGAGGCAACATTAATCTGAGATTCAATAGATTCCATCTCCTTCCTTATGTTTTGTGTGGCTTTGAGCCACTTCATTCCATATGGATACAATGCCTTAGCCTCATCAACACATTCTTCTGCATACTTCAAAAATTTAGAGAACTTCTTATGTGCAATAGCACATTTCTTAGAAATTTGCAACATTATCATCATTAATCCTTTTTTCAACTTCTTTCTCATCTTCTTTCTTTAATTTGGATGCACAAGTATTAATGAATCAATTAACAGTTTGAAGTTTTCCATACTAGATAGTGTAGTGTCAATATTTGATCCAATTATGATCTCTTGAAATACATTAATTAATTCATCCATTAATTCTCTGATCCTTTGTGAGGACACAACTGGTTGAAAAATAGGTTGTACTCTTAGTACATTTTTTAAAGAATCTCCAGATGAGCCAAAAGATTCACTAGAAGTAGTAACTTCCATAGCCTTTCCCTTATCCTTTGCAATACTAGAGTCATCTGGTTTGACTTTTTTGTATTCTCTAGATTCATTCTTTCTTGTGTCTTCATATTTCTCTTTATCCTCTTCTTCTTCCTTTTTATCTACATTTTCATTCTTGTTTTCATCCTTTGCAGTGTTTTCTATGTTTACCGAAGGAGTTACTTCTTGTTTCAGATGAGTAAGGGTTTTCTCCTTTGCAATTTCTTCTCTTATCATTACATCCTTATCATCTCCTTTTATCATGTCCTCCACTTCCAGAGGAGTTTTTTCTATTGCAACTTCATAATTTGTATCATGCTCATGTTGAGCATCATTTTTTTGCACTTCATCTATATTTTGTTCTAGAGCATTGATTTCAGCATTCATTTCTTCTTCAACCACTGGAAGCAATCCTAGCTTTTGTACAATTTCCTCTACTTTATCTTTGCTCTCCTTCTTGATTATCTCCATATCATCTTTGTATTTTCCCATAAGGGTAGTAACCCTTTGTTTAGTCCCCAACTCCTTGCTAAACATAGTAGCAAATGTGGCTCTATCATCCTTTGATAATGGAGCATTTACTCTCTCCAAATCCTCTTCCTTAAGCTTCTCATGCTCTTGAATTTCCTCTTGTATTATCTTCAAAAAAATATCCCATAAATCATTTGGAATATCCTTCTTGATATTTTGCATGTCAACTTCAAGTAAAACAATGTACTTAATTATGGCTTCAATAATGGTTGCCTTATCCATCTCATCTACATCCTTATACAAAGTTGTAGTCTCTTTCAACATTTCATTTTGCAAAATAATATTATATAATACATCTAAATTCATGGGGGAATGAGGCCTTGTGGGTTTCTTTTGTTCTTTTTCCCTGCCTTTAACTAGAGTCTTCTTTTCATCTGGATTCATTTTCTTCTCCAAAGAATCCTTCTTGGCTTCCTTCTTCATTTCTTACATGAATATTGAATGCTTCTTTCTCTTTCTCTTTCTCTATATATATATCCTCTTCACTCTTACTATTAATTATGTCAATTATTTTTCTTTTGGTGCTAGCTTCACCATGTGAAGCATCACTCCTTCTGCAGACTAGAGGGGATGAATATTCTTCCATCTCTTCTTCTTCAACAACATTAACTCCAACACCCTTCTCTCTTGCTACATTTTTTTTAACTCTTCTTTTTTCAAGGGAAGTAGGAGGTGTAGCAGTGTAATTCTTCTTTTTATTTTCCCTTGTAGTATGCACAACCAAAGGGGATTTCATCCTTATTGGACGATTGGTAGTTGTCGTCCTTTTCTCTCTATTAGAGGGTAAATCCCTAGATGAATTTTGAATAGAGGGAGGTTTGGCAGCTATTCTACTTGATCTCCTTGCACTTCCAAAAGCTTCTCTAGCACTCTTATCTACTCTAGCTCTTTGTCTTTCATACTACACTCTTTCCTTAGAAAGACCCATTTCTTGAGATTACACATTGGTGAAAGGGAACCATGCCAATTGTTGTAAATAGGGTCTTATGTTTAGATTTTTGGTGTGTTGAGTATAATGTCATAAATAAGATCATAACATGCCATTTGAAATGTAATTAGAGTCATCAAGGGTTGGTTGTTAAAAGTTGTTAAATTTTGTAATTCTTTCAAAAGTTGTCATATGCAAAAATGCAAGAAAATGGAAGTTGAATGGTCAGGGCATTCAAAACTTATTTGTAGCCATTTTTTTGATGTTTAAAAATTTTAAATATGCTTGTAAACCTTGAGGTAGGGTTTGGAGAGTTGTATGTGAAGTTTAAACAATAAGAATTCCCCATTTTCACTTAAAATTTTGTGTGTTCTCATTCAAATTTGCTACTACATGATACAGTACGGTTTCATACAGAGTGTTTTGGTTCTAAAATGCTTTGAATATTGTGGTAGAATGACCTAATAGAGTTTTGGTTTTTGTTTGATTTTATTTCATCAAGGTAGAAGAATTTTAAAAGCAGTTTTTTGAAAACATTTTGTAAAACCCTATTTTGAAGGTTTGATAGTGTAAAATGGAAATTTGAGCCATTCCAACTAGTGAAACTTGTGATAAATTGGTGGAATGGAATGACTAGGTGTAGGTTATTGTTTATTGAGTTTTGCAGGGGGCAAGGAAGACAGCTTGTGGAATTTGGAATGATTCCCTAGTTGTAATTTCATGAGTTTTGGCTTGAAATTGATGGCTAAGAGTTGAATTTTGATTAGAATTATTTGATAAAGTAAGGGAGTTGGTTCATAAATCATGTGAAGACCTATCATGGTGTGTTTGAGGTGTTTATCAAGTGGTTTGAGGCCTAGAGTACAAGGTTTCAATAAACCCTCTTGAAACTAGCCTAAATAGGCCTAAACAAGGGTTTTAGGGTTTCAGTGAATTAGAAAGTGTTTCAAGGGACAAATTTTTTTGTTTTTGGCTATTTGTAGCCTAGTTGAGGTCTTGCAATGGAGATGTGTGGTTGGCAGGGTGTCTAGTTGGGTGATGTTTTTTAAAACAGGGCTAGTTATGGCCATTTCCAGAGTAGCAGTCCATCTTTTGAGGGAATGTTTTAGAACAAGTGTTTGTAAAAATTGGATATTTTTAAGAGTGCCTTAAAGGGTATCTAAAAATTCAATCCTTTTGTGGGTTTGTAATTTATTTTAAAATATATGCTCAAAATTCTCTAATTAGAATGATACAAGAAGAATATGAAAGAATTGTGAAAATTTGTCAAGTTAGGATTTTAATGGTTGAAGAATAGTTTGAGATAGTTTGAATTGTGATTATTTGAAAAACTCCTCCCTACTCTACATTAATTGGTATTATAGCATAGGTTTTTGATCTTTTGAAGGGAAACAGTTGCAATTTGAAGAAGGAAAAGTGGTGAGTTGAAAGGTCAAGATGCATCCTAAAGGAAGTGGAGCCCTTGGTAGAGAAGTAAGGTTATTAATGGAATCACAAGAAGCACTTTTAGCCAGATTTGCAGCATTGGAGACAAAACAAAAAGAGGAAAGGCCACTGAAGAGGAAAGTGATCGAGAGAAAGAGGAAGAGGGTGAGGATGAAAACCCTCCAAGAAGAGTCCAAGGTGATGATGAGTTGAACCCTAATGAAATAAGGATAGTGAAAATACTAAAGGATGTTAGAGGAGATGCTTATGGTGAAAAAATAGATTTTCCAATGTATAATGGAAAGTTGGATGTTGAAAAGCTATTGGATTGGATAGATGCATTGGATAATTACTTTGAGTACAAGGAGGTTGCAGATGATTAGAAGGTAAAGTTTGCTAAAACTAAGTTGAAAGGTCCTGCTTTGACCTGGTGGAACTATGTACAAGAGGAAAGAGTGAAAAAGGGAAAAATAAATATCAGTTTATGGGATAGGATGATGTCAAATATTAAGAGCCAATTTTTTTCATCTAATCATGTTATACAAACTTTCAAGAAGTTGCAAAGTTTAAAGTAGAAGGATAAGGATGTAATGGCCTACACTGAAGAATTTCACAAATTAAGTATTAGGGTTGGTCATGTTGAAGATGAAAATAAGAAGATGGCAAGGTACATGAATGGCTTAAGGTTTCAAATTCAGGATGAATTGAGTTTAGCCACTCCAAGGACAGTTGAAGAATGTTTTAAATTGGCTGCTAGGGAAGAAAAGAAACTAAAAAGAACACAAGAAAGAAAAGAGGCAGAGGCAACACTAGCAGAGGAAGAGGTACAAGGTAGACCTATGAATACCAAGAAGATGCAAGGAAAAAGACCAAGTTGTTGATCAAAGAGGTGGATTCAGAGGCTTTAGAGGAAGATTTGGTGGGGGTAGAGGTTCAAGCACATTTTCAGGGAGATGTTATCATTGCAATCAGTTTGGTCATCAAGCATGGAAGCGTGTAGATAAACAAGCTTCTACTTCAACTAGTGGTGATAAGAGAGTTCAATTGGTGTAAGAGGATGATTGTGAGAGTGTTAACTCTCCTAATCAGCTTGCTACTCTAGAAGTTGGAGAATATTTTATGGTTAGAAGAACATTCATCAAAGCATCTAAGGAGAAGGAGACAACAAAAAGGACACTATTCAAGACAACTTGCAAATGCAATGGAAAGGTATGTAAAGTAGTAGATTCAGGGAGTACTGATAACATGGTTTCCATAGAAATGGTTGTTAAACTAAAGTCTTGGTTGAATGGAATTCAATCTATTTCGGTGAATGAGAAAGCTTGGGTTGAATTTAGTATAGTTGGATACAAAGATAGGATTATTTGTGATGTGTTACCTATGGATGTGTGCCACTTGTTGCTCAGAAGACCATGGTAGTTTGATAGGAATGCAATATATGATGGTAGAAGAAATAATTATCAAATTGAAAAGGATGGAAACACTTTCAATTTAACTCCATTGGTAGAAGATGTTAAGGAAAAAACTAAGGTAGCTAAGGTGATCATGTTAGGCAAGAAAGAGTTTTCCAAGATAAAGGAAGAGGATCCTAAGGAGATTACAACTACTCCTACACTTGAAGACATCAAAACAGTAGCCTTGAAGAGTGAAATGAACTTGAAAGGAAATGGTATTGAGTTGAGAACCAAAATTGATAAACAGAAGGTCAAGGATGAATTATTTGTTCTTTGATTTCAAAAGAGGTTAGTGGGTAGTCTAATCCTATCAGTACAGAGGTTTGTAAACCTGATGAAACATAGGTCTTAGGGGTAGAGAATCTAAGGAAAGATATGAAAGGTAAAGGGGGAGATGTGAAAGGTGAGTTACAAAGAGATGCGACTAAATTTGATAACACACAGAGAGAAAAGAAGGAAAAAAATTACAAGGTACAAGGAGGTGTGATAGTAGATAAGGAAGCCATTTTGACAACATTTTTAGAGGTAGCACAGATGAAGGATCACACATCAAGTGGAGGATAACAATTTCAAGGAAAGAACCGGTCAAAAGCAAGAGACAATGCATGTTTTCAATTCTTGACTCATTGGAAGTGATCACTAGATGGATATGCAACTTGGAGATCATTAGATGATAAGATGCAACATGGTTTTGATGTAATACAGTCCTCAAGGGACTTGAGTTCTTTTCAATTCGGGTGTATGGTGTAGGGGCACCATGTCAATTCTTGTAAATAGGGTCTTATGTTTGTATTTTTGGTGTGTTGAGTCTAATGTCATCTAATAAGGTCATAATAGAACATTTGAAATGTAATTAGAGTCATCTAGGGGTCGGTTGTTGAAAGTTGTTAAATTTTGTAATTCTTACAAAAGTTGTCATATGCAAAAATGCAAGAAAGTGGAAGTTGAACGGTCAAGGCATTCAAAGCTTAGTTGTAGCCTTTTTTTTGGTGTTGAAAATATTTAAATATGATTGTAAACCTCGAGGAATGGGATGGAGAGTTTTATGTAAAGTTTAAATGGTAAGAATTCCTTGTTTTCACTGAAAATTCTATGTGTTCTCATTCAAATATGTTGCTATAGGATACAATACAATTGTGTACTAAGTGTTTTGGTTCTAAAATGATTTGAATCTTGTGGTGGAATGACCTAAGATATTTTTAGTTTTTTTTAATTTGATTTCATCAAGTTAGAAGAATTTTACAGGCAAATTTCCGAAAATGGTTTATAAAACCCTATTTTGAGGGTTTGATAGTGTAAAATGGAAATTTTAGCTATTCCACCTGGTGAAAATTTTGATAACTTTGTGGAATGGAATAATTAGGTGTATTTTTTTTTTATTGAGTTTTTTAGGGGCAGGGAAGGCAGTTTGTGGAATTTGGAATGATGCCCTAGTTGTAATTTCATGAGTTTTGGCTTCAAATTGATGGCTAAGAGTTGGAGTTTGATTAGAATGCTTTGATAAAGTAAGGGAGTTGGTTCATAAATCATGTACAGACCTAGAGTGGTTTGTTTTAGGTGTTTACCAAGTGGTTTGAGGCTTGGAGTATAGTGTTTCAATAAACCCTCTTGAAACTATCCTAAATAGGCCTAAACAAGGGTTTTAGGGTTTTGGTGAGTAAGAAAGTGCTTAAGGGAACAAAAATTATTATTTTTGGCTATTTGTAACCTAGTTGAGGTCTTGCAATGGAGATGTGTGGTTGGAAGTGTATCTAGTTGGGTGATGCTTTTTTAAAATAGGGCCAGTTATGGCCATTTCTAGCTTAGAAGTCCATTTTTGGAGGGAATGTTTCAAAAAAAGTGTTTGTAAAAATTGGATATGTTTAAGAGGGCCTTAAAGGATATCTAAAAATTCAATCCTTTTGTAGCTTTGTAATTTATTTTAAAATATAGGCTCAAAATTCTGTAGTTGGAATGCTACAAGAAGAATATGAAGGAACTGTGAAAATTTGCTAAGTTAGGGTTTTAAGGGTTGAAGAATAGTTTGAGATAGTTTGAATTGTGATTATTGGAAAACTCCTCCCTACTCTGCATCACACATCCACCATAACATCAACATTCTTCTTGATGATAGGTTCTTTTTGTTTTATGTGTACTTCAATGGAATTTTCTTCATAACTCCCATATCTTGGTTGTGTGGTATCCTTTGGGCTCTTCAGAAAAATATTGGCATAAACTATTATCTCTTTTTCACTGGTCTCATATCCTAGTACAAGGATCCATATACTCTTTGTTTCAACTGCTTGCATCATACATTCATTTGTAGATACTAGAAAAGTGATATCTTCTTTTTATTTTTCAAAAAATGCTCATTGGAATCCTCTCTCTTTCATGCATTGTCTTTTGGACTACTACAAAGAAAGTAGTAAGGGAATCATCCTATGCTTTGACATCTCTAATGTTCCCCATAAGCTCTGCAATTTGATGTGCAACAAGTCTTCCACTTATTCAATTTATCTTTCCAACAATGGGAAGCTCCTTTAAGAAATAGAAGAGTAAGCACATAACTAAGGTGCCATAATTAAACACAATTCTTTTCCTTTTTCTACTTCAAGTTCTCCATTATTTGCTGCCTAATAAAATCACAAATGTCATAATCTGCACCATTCTCTACCATCTCATGTGCCACATTGACTATGGTGGCAGATATAGAATTGTCTCTATTTGTGTAATAATTTTTTTAACCAATGACCACTGCATCATATCTAATAGTTGGGTTTCTAATGGGATTAAGAACAATAGATCTCTTATCATAAGTAGCACTAGTTTTCTCCATAACTACTTCATTTTTTATGGATTTCAACATAGGAATCAATCCAATAGATCAGTGACCTCTCTTATCACTTCCTTGGTTATCTTGTGAGGCATATCAGTCTAGAAAAAATCATCATGAACTACAATCAAGGCCATTCTTGACATCATAGAAGAAATTGGTAAACCATTGCCATACATCTAGTTTCTTCTCAACTAGGTGTAAGAGTTGTTGATGAACTCAAGCACCCAAGATCACCTGCAAAACCAAGATTAACCTTCTACATCAGAGAAGAAAGAGGATTAAATGTTGGAATATGGTGCAATAATAGAATGATGATATTATCACACTCAAAATGATACAATATGCATCAACACTCCCTTGAACTGACCTAGCTGATACGAGCTCATTTGGACTAGATAGGAGGGAGAGGTGAGTGCTAAATATTTAGCATAATATGAGCATATAATTCCAAGAGGGGTAATAACTCCCAAATAACCAAATTAGGTGGGAGTTATTCCTACTTGGAAAATTCCAAATAAGTGGCATAACCTACTTATAATGAGACAAGAGAGTGGTTTTGTGAGGTGGCATAAAAGTCCAAAAGAAGGTGTGAGACTTAACCACCCAAGTGTGGGTGAGAGTGACACATGTAATCGATGGATTATGCCACATGTTCCTCACATGAACCATGTCTCATATAACCTAAGTTTGATTAATAATGTGTAGGAAAATAATTATTAAAAAACCTACACTAACAACCCCCTTAAGCATAGCTTAGGTGGGTGAAAAGACACAAGGATGGGTCCTGACTACTAGGCCATATTAGGTACCCATGTACAAAATAATCTCTCACAACTGGAGAAAAGGAGAAAACCCAATGGGACAAAAATCCTCCCCAAAAAAGAGAAAATAAAATAAGTTTCCCAATAGAAGAAATAATCCCATGCAAGGAAGAAGTCACATCCAAAATAGAAAGGATAAGAAAGAATGTGTAGACTTCCCTCAAGTAGTCAACTATACCAATGGTTGATACTCAAAACTAGATGTAGAAGATGGTCCATGATCATTGAAAAAAATTTCCTCCCATAGGTAGAAACAAAACCAAAGGTGCATGAAGAATGTCTTCTCATTCTTGAAAGGAATATAAGGGAAGAAAGCTCAAAATGTAAGAAGCCTCTGAAAACTGCTATCTATCTCCATGTCGATGCCGAAAGTTTCCACCATCAAATCATGCATTCTAGGCCATATTGATGAAGATGACAATCCAAAACCTAGTGGAGATGTATTTAGAACAAGATCCAAAAACTCTAATATCTCCTCTAAAGACAAAGATTCCTCCCTTGAATGCTACTAAAAAATATCCACAATCATGTCAAACTATGATGAATGATCATGTGGAGAATGAACAAGAGGATCCAAAGGTTCCTTGACAACAATTGAAGAATAATCAACTTCATCAAAGAGAATATGGATGTCATGAATGTATCCCAAGTCTGAAATATGACACTCCATAAACAAACCCGCAATTTTTGTTAACTAGTCATTTGAAGTAGCTATATATGGAAGACGATGTGTATCCTGCTACACTAAATCACAAGAAGCCATGAATTTAGCAATGAAAGTATCCTCAAAAGCAACAATATATGGAGGAGAAGGAATGCAAGGCTCCAGAACTAGATGACATGTAAGAATACCCAAGTTCAAGTAGCCAAAGTTTGCTTCAAAATCAAAGCTCACACTAGGAGTGTGATCAGCAACCAGAGGATCAAAACCATCATCATATGCAAATTTTTAAAAAGTATATAACCAAGATGCATGATCAAATATCCAAGTAGAAATTATCTCTCTTCTCTCCAAGTCTCTGATGATAACTGAATCGAGTGTGAATTCCACAATCTTCCCTATTCCACCATGAGTGATCTAATAGATGGAAAGAAGATTGTTTGAAAAATGAGGTACACACAAAACATCATTGAAGATGTCATATTCAATATCAATAGATCCTTTCCCAATTAAATCCATGTATGTATTTTTTCCAATCAGAATAGGTGGCATAGCACAAGGCTCAATAGAACAGAACATAGATTGTGTAGAATCCAAATGATGAGAAGCTCCATAATCTAGTAGCCATCTCCCTGATCCAAGATCTGTAGAGGCACAAAGAGCTTTACCTTTTGATTTACATGCCCCTGTAGCATGGCCTTTTTCCTTATCATATTCTTACTTTTTTGAAATTTTTGAATTAGAAGAAGAAGCTTAATCAACCATTCTAGAAGGAAAACTAGTTTTGTTCTTCTCAAAGCTATTTGAGTTCATCAATGTCCTTCTTATAACAAGAATATTCTTCATGTCCACTCCTCTTGCAATGTGCACAAGTGGGATTATCCTTCTTAGATGAATCCTCTTTTGAAGATAATTTAGAGTCTATGTTAGAAGTAGATGAAGATTGATATGAATCTTTCTTTCTATCTCCTTGGTTCCTTTGTTTCTTGTTTTTCTTACTAGTGCCTTGTTTTGCAGCCAAGTCATGAGACTTAGAAGATTTAATAATTCCCATTTGAATCAATTTATCTTGATCCTTTGTGAGATAAGCTGTGAAATCACCTAGAGAAGGCATAGTAAATCCTTTTCCTAAGGTTCTTTTCATTGCATGAAATGTAGAAATAAACAGTACATAATTAGGACCAAGTTTTGAAAGAATACTCAAAATCATCTATGAGTCATCCTTTTTAATTCCACATTGCTCCAACAACAATCTTATGAAATTCAATTTAGTAAAGAAATATTGAATGGTGTCAAAATTGCATGGGATCAATCCTATGAGCTTGTTCTCTAATGAATGTGATCTCAAATCATCTTGTTTACCAAAGAGAGTATTCAAATTATTTCACACTTCATTTGTTGATTTTGCAGACATAATATGAAAGCATAGATCAAGAGACACAACCATGCATAAGGTTCCAAAATATTCATCACATTTGTTGAACCATTTAGGATTTCCTTCATCCTCAATAGGTTCCTTATCAATACCCATTGTTATTCTATACAATTTTAACTTTCTTAAGTGAAGTTCCATTTCATTTTTCCACTCAAAGTAATTGTATGGTGTAAGTAGAGGAACCATTTTATCCATTTTAATTTTTTGTTGCATTGCGAGAGAAAAATGCAAGAAGAAACACATAGAGACACCTATTTTCACTCAATCAAGAATCCCCCCAATAAAAAATGATTTGGCACTTTATAAATCAGTGCATTTACAATGCTGAAGTTGTTTTCTAGAGTTTTACAAGTGTCCAAGATGGACCCAAATACTGAAAGTACAATAAAATCTCAAAATTATAACCTTAGAATAGCACCATCATGTAGTTCTAAGAAAAATATCAACTTTCAAAAAATTAATCATCTCAATCTGAGGTCGTATGCAAAATTTATAGCTGTTTGAAGTTCAAAAAATGGTGACTGCCCTTCAGATCTGATGAGAAAACTTAATTTATGGAAAATAGGAAAATTTAGAAAAAAATGATTCCACCACTATGAAGCCTACGAAATTCTACCCCAAATAAAAAAAATTGCTCATGAAAAGGTCTTTGTATGGCTGAGTTAGAGGCCTTTGAAGTTCTCCTGCAAAACTGAAAAGTCCATTGGTGAAGGGGTCCAAAAAGCCTTAAGGAGTCATTGATGTCATGTTGATGGAATGATGACATTAGAAAAATATTGTATTAAATTTGACAGCCATGGGCCCGTCATGAAAGAATATTCACCCTTGCAAAGAATATGTTGAAGCTACGGGCTTAAGTTTGACGTTCATATGAACATCAATAGTCGACAACCCATTTGAGAATCTGGGAATATTCTTTAAAAATATTCAATCAAATATTCTCCCACCTCTAATTTTTATGTTGACCATCAGTTATTGATGAAATTTTCACAGAGCAATCGCTGAAATTTTGAATTCGCTAGTATTTTGTTGCCAGTTTTTTGACTGGTTTACTTGACTAGTTGGTGGGGCTTGCACAGAGGGGCCAATAGGTACATTGTACCTTGTTGTTTGGATGCAATAACTACAAAAAATATTTTTGCAGAATCCTTTTCCTTTTTTTAAATTTTTTTTCATTAGAAATTTTCAAAAGAAATAAATGGATTGAAATATAATTTTTTTATAAAAAAATTTCAAAAAATTTCAACAGATAAAATATATTTCTTTGAAAAATTGTACTAACAACTTGCTCAAAAATGATGGCAATCCTTACAGAAGGTACATAACTTCTGGTCAAAGATTCTTCGATATGCATGCAAGGGGTCATGCAAATTTTTTTCCCCAAATTCAACTTTGTCCAAATTAGACAAATTATATATGAAAATTGGGATTTTTGGGCCTTTTTGACTCGATGGCATGGTCCATTTTGGCTCAAAATGCTCCTAGTAAAATCTCAATGCTGAATTCTCCCAAATTTGAGAAAGGGCTTGCAAGTCTGAAAACGCTGATACCATGTAAGATTTGTTGATGAACTCGATCACCCAGGATCACCTACAAAACCGAGATTAACCTTCTACACAAGCGCAACAAGAGGATGGGATGTTGGAATATGGTGTAATAAAATAATGATGATATTATCGCACCCAAAATGATACAATATGCATCAACACTCCCTTGAACTGGATGAGCTGATATGAGCTCATCCAAACTAGATAGGAGGGAGAGGTGAGCGTTGAATATATAGCATAATATGAGCATATAATTCCAAGAGGTGTAATAACTCCCAAATAACCAAATTAGGTGGAAGTTATGCCTACTTGGAAAATTCCAAATAGGTGGTATAACCTACTCAGAAGGAGACAAGAGAGTGGTTTTATGAGGTGGCATAAAAGCCCAAAATAGAGTGTGAAACTCAACCATCCAAGTGTTGGTGAGAGTGACACATGTAATTGATGGATTATGCCACGTGTCAAACCATGTATCATATAACCTAAGTATGCTTAATAATGTGTAGGAAAAATAAATATTTAAAAACCTAGACTAACACAAGTTTTTTTATATTTTTGGATTTAGGGTGAAATCCTTTCCTATTAACTCATTTTCCCATCTAACACTTAATTTAGTGGGAGAATTCTCTTCCATTTTTCCATGAATATAAGCCCTAATATCCTTAGTTGGTAAAACTCTATATGGAATATGTGAAAATGTGCCTAATGGGTCATCATCTATGGCTTTTGCAGGGTACCTCTTGAACTTTGGTTGTGGTTTTTTTGTAACCTATATGACCCTTGGTGTATCCATTGCAATCTAGATTTGAACTACTTTCAAACAAAGATTTATGAAAACTAAGCCATGCAAGATTCACAAAATACCTTTTTTACTTTGCTTTCTAGACTAGGGTTTTGATGCTCTGAATTTCCTTATGCACTTTGAATTCTCTTCTCACAACTCTGATCCTTCTCAAATAATTTTGTGAAATGAATTTTCCTTAGTGAATTTTCTAATGACCCTTTGATTTGACCCAATTTTGCATTGAATGCTTCAACACATAAAGTTGGAAACACTTTATTTGTATGTATAGTCAGCTTCCAAAACTTTGCAAAATTTTGTGTCGACATATTTTCTTCCACAATATTCACCAATAGATCAAGCATGCTAATCTACATCACATATATTTGTGTTGTGGCATCGACACCTCTTCTAGCGAGGGGGTTAAAATATATCCATTAAAGCTCCCCCTAAGCCGTAGCTCTTGGCTTAGTTTCAAGAGGGAACATTTGTACCGAAGGATGGTACATATTCTCCCTTTTCTTTTGTCTCTTCTTTCTTCAAATATTTTCCATTTCCTTCTTTACTTGAACCAGATCAACCTTTTTAATTGCTTCATTAATTTTTATTGGATTATCCTTGTATTTTTGCTTCTACAAAATTTAGCAATATGCTTAGGTCTAAGTTGCAATTGTGACATGTGATATTCTTCTTAACAGTATTCCTTCCATTCATTCTATATTTTCATTGATTAGTTTTGTGTCCAAATCCATTGCATATATAATAATAACCATTGAAGGATTGAATCATAATTCTACCATTGCTATAGCCATTCATCATTTGACTTCAACATTGACAGTAAAGGATGAGATATCCTAATTCATTTTTCTTATGCATTCCATTTATTTATGTCCAAATTTATTGCAAGAATAGAAAAAAACATTGAAATATGGGTACCTTTGAGCATTTGGTTGTCTAACCAAAGGTCTTCTAGCTTAATTTTTTTTTATTCTAGATCTTGCCATTGTTTTTCTTGTCTTCAATCTTCTTTGGTTCATTGATCTTCCCTTCTGAATTAGGTATTTGATCTTCTTTTAAGATTTCACATTTTTCAAATCCTAAAGCACCTTTGTCTTTGGATGTTTTCTAACCTACAATCATCTCATCAAGCATTGTAGAACTCACCTTGAATTTTTCTTCATGACTTCTTTCTTTCTTAAAATATGATTGTATATTTACCACTTCTTGTTCAAGTCTTATGCATTCATCAAATTTTATTTTCACCATTGCATTCAAGAAATCTCCAATTCTTTTCTTTTCTTCAACTAGCACTTTTAATCTGATGATTTTTTCATTTACTTCTTTCAACTTTTCACTGTCTTCCTTATTTCTTTCTCTAAACTTTTTTATTTTCTCTCTCAATTTTTTGATACATTCATTTTCTTCTTTGGTATTTCCCTTTAGATCTCTATTTTCACCTTTAGTTATTTCTAGATATTCAAGAAAAAAATTATTTTTCCATATTTATCAAGCATGTAATCTTCTTCTATGTATCCAATAGTAGGAATCTATTTTGGAGGAATAGGAAACTTTCTATTAGCCATGTGTTCAATCTCTAAGACCTTCCCAAAGTAGTTAAGCTCCTTCCAAGGAACCAATATCTAATACCAATTGTTGAAAACCAAAAATACTAAGAGGGGGGTGAATCAGTATTCTCTTAAACCATTCAAACATCAATACATCTAATTTTTGATGCTTATTCAATTATAGTAAAGGAAGAAATCATGAAACATTCACAACATCACACAACACATGAACATCAATATTTTTACATGGAAAACCCAAAATGGGAAAAACAATGGTGAGGGTTAGCTCACAATATATTATAACCAATTATAGTATATTACATAAATGCTCACTGTAGGTGGACTCACTATCCAAGTGAACTCACTGTCTACAGAGAAAAAGATAGAAGAGAGATGGTGGCTCACAACCTATTTTGAACTATTATAATTGCATCTTATGTATGCATGAATTACAGTTCCATTGAAGCATAATAAGAAAGTTTATTTGATTTTGATTCAACACTATGCATCCCTCTTCATTAGCACAATTCTGATCTTCAAATTAATATTCACAACTTAACTTTGCACTACTCTACTCAAATTCACATCACACATAATACATGGTGCATCTATTATATCAAATCACTAAAAACATTCTAATATATATATCCACATTAAATATAACATCAATTAGGATGACCTAGTTAGATGTAATACCCAAAATTTAACTTGTCAGCTTCAAAAATTTCACCCCACACAACACACCATAATTAAAAACTCAAAATATCTTAATATAGGTCATCATGGACTTATAATAGATCCTACATAAGATAGCAACACATATTTATCCTTCACATACCTTCAAACATATTAGGTCAGCTTTGCATAGGACCTTAAAATAAAAACCTTCATCCATGTATCCATATCTAAAAATGTGTACCTAAAAACTTGATACCATCAAGAATCCATACTCAATTGACATCTAGAAACTTACCTTCAACACCGCAAAGCTAAGAACTCATCCACGGAGAAGTGTTGATTCTCCCACATAAACACAATGTATAGAAAAAGGACTGTAATATGCCAAGTTGAACTCTGTTGCTCATATCTCTCAAACTACCTATCCAAACAATATGAAATATTCGATTTAGGTGAATCTAACATCCAAAAAAATTATGTTAGAAATGTAGAGTGATATCTTCATTTGTAGAGTGGTGTGGACCCAAAAACTGATGCACTGTTACACTAAACTGGTAGATTCAACAGTTAGTCAAATTTACACATAACCAATATTTACCAAACCAAACCATTATGAAATAATGTCTTACTTATCAACGCCAAAACCTATTAATACTGATCAAAATGGTTCACAACAATATTGACATCAATGAAAAAATTGTATCAAATTTTTATGCACCATCCATGCTCATGTTCCCAAACACCATCATCAATGAAAAACTTCAACAATCTCTCCAAACTTCTGACAAGTAGATTGATGCAAGGCATCACTCCAATATCTTTTCTTCATTTTGGTTTTATTTTTTTTAGTATATTTATTTTGTGTTTTAGTGTGTTTGTTGCTAATGTATTGTTAATCTTTCCTATCAAAATTTCTTGACAAATTGACAGTTGCAATCTAGTGTAACTATGATGGTTCAACAGTTGAGCAGTGGGATGGGTATTTGGTGAAAGGAGGATGTTGAAATAAGGGTTGGTTGTTGAACAGAAATAGAGTCTCAAAATGTTGAGATGAAATTGAGGGTGAGGGGATTGAGTTGCTTAGAACTCGATGGCAAAGATCAACTAGTAGAAGAGTTGAGCCATTTTGAATGTCGGTGATGTTGAATGTAAATAGGCTGGTCTTTGAGGCTATAAATGATGTGCTTAAAAATCCCTTGTAGAATTAACTAAACACCATTTTAGTGATCAAGTTGTTTGCAATTGTTAGACATCTTTGAGAAATATTTTTTTTTCGTTTTGATCCTTGTGTCATTGATTATGAATAACCAAAGTTCTGAATTGTTATTTAAATTTTGATCTTGAATTCTCTATAAATTTTGTGAAGGGTTGATCAGTCTTGAAATCTTTGTGAATTTTATTTTTTTCTGTGATCAATAGGGATCCTATCAAGTAAGAGATTGATTGTCAGAAGATTTGAGCCATTTTGAATGTTAATGATGTTGAATGTATATAGGCCAATCTTTGACGCTATAAATGATGTGCTTGCAAATCTCTTGTAGAATGAACTAAATGTCATTTCAATAATCACGTTGTTTGTAATTTTCAAAAGTCTTAGAGAAATAAAATTTATTATTGTGATCCTTGTGTCATTGATTATGAATAACCAAAGTTCTGAATTGTTGTTTAAATTTTGATCTTGAATTCTTTATCAAGTTTGTGAAGGGTTGATCAGTCTTGAAATCTTTGTGAATTATATTTTGTTTTGTGATCAACAAGGCTCCCATCAAGTGGTATCAGAGCCTAAAAGTGACTAGGCATTGGTGAGTAAGTAAAACTTCCTCCAAGGAGAATGGGTAGAGGAGGAGCCCAAGGAAGAGGCATAAGGGAACAACATGGAGAAGATTTCTTACAACATTTGATAGAAAGATTAGATGCCTTGGAAAGGGTAGAGAGAAGAGGAACACCTAATGAAGTTGCAAGTGATGATGAGGAGGAGAAAGAAAAACCACGAGATGAAAACGAGAAAGGACAAGGAGACCAAGAAGGCTTTGAGGAAAGATTATTGAGGACTCTCATAAATGTGGGTTCCAAACCCAAAATGGAAGTTCCTACCTATTCAAGAAGTCTCAATGGTGAAGATCTAATCGATTGGATCAACGACTTAGACAAATATTTTGAATATGAGGGTGTAGCAGAAGAAAGGAGGGTGAAATTTGCTTGCACTAGATTGAAGGGACATGTTGCTATGTGGTGGTCCTTTGTCCAAACTAAGAGGAGAAGAAAGAATAAGGAAAAGATTAAGTATTGGGATTAGATGGTGGCAAAGTTGAAGGCTAAGTTCCTTCCAGTAGATTACCAAACCTCTTCAAAATATTGCATAATTTGAAACAAAAATACATGTCTGTGAAATATTATATGGAGGAATTCTATAAGTTGGTGATTATATCTGTGCATAGTGAGGAAGATGTGAAGAAAATTACTCGATATATGACTAGTCTAAAGTATAATGTGAAAGATGAATTAAGCCTTGTTTCCCCTAGAAGCTTGGAAGAGGCTTATCAACTTGCCTTAAAGGAAGAGGAAAGGTTGTAAAGGAAACAAAGTCAACAAGAGAAGAAGAGAGGAAGAGGTTTTAGAGGAAGGGGGCAACAAACTAGTAGAGGGAAGCAACATCATCAAGGAGAGGAGGCTAGAAGTTCTAGTGGAGCAGCCAACAATGATAGAGAAGGCTTCCAAAACAAAGGGGGTAGATCCTATGGAAGAGGTGGTTCTCAAGGTAGAGGTAGAGGGTTCACTGGAAAATGCTTTAAGTGCAACCAATATGGACACAAGAGTTGGGAATGCTCTAAATCATATCAAGGGGTACATTCAAAGTTTGAAAGAAGTAATCAAATTGTTCGTGCTAACCAAGAAAGCATGGGGTCTCCTGTTCACCATAAAGAGGAACCAAAATTAGGTGAATCATTGTTGTTGAAGAGGGTATTGTTGAAGCCTAAAAAAGAAAGCCAAGAACCATTCCAAAAGAGAGCCTTGTTAAAAACCAAGTGTAAGTCCAAAGGTAAATGTTGTAGACTAATCATTGGTAGTGGTAGTATAGAAAATATTGTTGCTGCAAAGATCGTAAAAAAGTTAGATCTTAAAAGAATTAAGCATCCATCTCCTTATAAGGTATCTTGGATGAAAAAAGGTCATCAATTGTTATTAAATGAGCAGGTTTGTGTTGATTTTTACATTGGTAATTATAAAGATAGTGTTCTTTGTGATGTGATGCCTATGGATGTGTGCCATCTATTGCTTGGTAGACCATGACAATTTGACAGAAAAGCAGTGCATAATGGAAGAAAGAACACATATAATATTGAGAAAGATTGAGTGAAACATACCTTGATTCCTATAAAGGAAGTAGTAGTAAGGTAATTATGGTAAGTGGTAAGGAGTTTTTACATGACTTAAATAATGAGGAATTAGGATTTTCTTTGGTTCTTAAACCTAGGAGTGTGATTACTACTACAAAACTTGATGATTTTCCTCTTGAAGTGTAAGATATTTTGAATAAACATTTGGATATTGTTGCATCTAATTTTCCTAGTGGATTTCCTCCTATGAGGATCATCATCCACCAGATGGATTTGATTCTAGTGGCTAGCCTTCCTAACAAGGTTACTTATAGGTTGAGACCTATGGAAAATGAGGAAATAAGGAAGCAAGTGGAGGACCTTTTGAATAAGGGTTTGATAAGGGAAACCCTAAGTCCTTATGTTTTCCTCATAGTACTAGTTCCAAAGAAAGGAGGGGAATGTCATATGTGTATCGATTCAAGAGCTATTAACAAAATTACTATATGATATAGGTTTCCCATTCCTAGAGTTGAAGATCTAATGGATTGTTTAAGTGGCTCCATGTATTTTTCTAAAATTTACTTGAAGAGTGGCCATCACCAAATAAGAATCAGACCAAGGGATGAATGGAAGGCAACCTTTAAGACAAGTGATGGTTTGTATCAATGACTTGTTATACCTTTTGTATTTTCTAATGCACCTAGAACTTTTATGCATCTCGTGAATGAGGTTTTGAAACCATTCCTTGGTAAATTTGTGATTGTATACTTGGATGAAATTTTAGTGTTTAGCAGGTCTAAGGAGGAGCATCTTGAGAATTTGAGGTAGGTATTGAAGAGGCTACAATAGAAGTTGCAGATAAATTTGAAAAAGTGTGTTTTTATGCAAACTGAACTAGTGTATTTGGGATTTGTGGTGTCAAAGGAGGGATTGAAGATGGACAAAGAAAAGGTAAAATCCATCCTTGATTGGCTAACACCTAAATGCATAATGGAGGTAAGGAGCTTTCATGGGCTCACAAGCTATTATTAAAAAACTATTAGAGGTTTTAGTCATGTGGTTGCACCTATTCTTGAAACTATAAATGGGAATAAGAGGCCATTTTTATGGACTAGCAGGTTGAAGATAGTTTTAAACTTTTGAAGCAAAAAGTGAGTGAGCATCCCATTCTTGCTTTGCCTGATTTTGAAAAAGTGTTCAAGTAGAGTGTGATGATAGTGGTTTATCTATTGGGGATATCCTAAGTTAAGAAGGTAAACCAGTAGCATTCTTTAGTGAGAAACTAAATGATGCAAAAATGAAGTATTCTTCTTATGATTTGGAATTCTATGCTTTAGTTAAATCTTTAAAGAAATAGAGATATTATTTTCATTCTAAAGAGTTCATTGTATACACAGATAACCATGATTTGAAATTTATCAACAATAAACACAAATTGAATCAAAGACATGCCAAATGGGTTGAGTATCTCCAAGGTTTTAATTTTGTTTTGAAGCATAAAAGTGGAAAAATGAATAAAGTTGTTTACGCTTTGAGTAGAAATATTTTTTGTTGTTGTGTGAAATACAAACTAACAATGTGGGCTTTGAAAGTTTGAAGGAATTGTATGCAAAGGATGCATATTTTAAGGAAGCATTTGAAGCTTGTAGTGATCCAATTTGTAGGAATAGAGATCCATGGGTGGATTATATGATTCAAGAAGGTCTTTTGTTCATGGGGAATAGATTATGAATTCCTAAAGGGTCCATGCAAAAAAAAAAATTGAAGGAAAAGCATTGTGGTAGTCTTGCTAGTCACTTTGGACAAGATAAGACTTATTTGTAGTTGAGTACTCATTATTTTTGGCAAAAGATGCAAGCGGATATGAGGAGATATGTTGAAAGGTACATCATTTGTCAACATGCTAAAGGGACAAGCCAAAATGCTAGGTTATATCAGCCACTTCCAGTTCCAACTAGGCCTTGGGATTCAGTGAGTATGGACTTTTTGTTGGGTGTTCCTCATACGCAAAGGGGTAATGATTCAATTTTAGTCATGGTAGATAGGTTCTAAAAAATGGTGCACTTTATACCTTTTAAGAAAGCTAGTGATGCCACTAACATTGCAAATTTGTTCTTAAAAGTAGTAAGATTGTATAGGATTCCTAAAAGTATCATCTCAAATAGGGATACTAAGTTTGTGGGTCATTTTTGGAGGACCCTATGGAAGAAATTGGGCACCAATATGAACTTTAGTTCTACTTATCACGCCCAAACAGATGGGAAAACCAAATTTGTTAATCGAAGTCTCAAAAACATGTTGAGGTGTATTGCTGGAAAAACACCAAGTAATTGGGATCTAGCTTTGGCTCAAGTTGAGTTTGAATTTAATGATTCTCCTAATCGATGTATTGGATTTAGTCCATTCTATGTGTTGTATGGTATGCATCCAAGGGGGTTTCATGATTTGAGATACCCTGGTAATATGGAAAGGAAAAGTGCAGTAGGGGAAGATTTTGCTAAACTCATCCATGATATCCATGAAGACATTAAAACAAATATAGAAGGACATAATAAACAATATAAAAAATACACTCATAAAAAGTGGAGGGAGATACATTTTTAGGTTGGAGACCTTGTATTGGATCACCTTTGGAAGGAAATATTTCCTAAAGGAGAGTACAACAAACTAAAAATGAAAAAAATAGGACCCTACAAAGTTCTCAGACAATTTTTCAGATAATGCATATGAGATCTCTCTTCCTTCAAGCCTTGGCATTTCACCTATTTTTAATGTAGAAGATCTATATCCATATAAGGGATATGTTGAGGATGTTGCAGTAGAGACCAATTTTTCAATCATTGAGCAACAACAGGGTGTTTCATCTTCTCCGCAAGAAATCAAATGCATTCTTGATACACAATGGTGGAAGAAAACCCAAATACATGAGTACTTTAGATACCTAGTGAAGTGGAGCAATCATCTAGTGGAATATTCTTCTTGGCTCACCAAATCTGAGCTCTCTCGGTTGGGTTATTCTGTTGCAGATATCATGAGAAGGAGCTCATGAAGTTTTTTTTCCTAGAGAGTATGATGCAGGGAATTGCTCCCATCTCTTTTCTTCATTTTGGTTTCATTTCTTTTGGTAGATTTAGTTTGTGTTTTATTTTTTTTGTTGCTAATGTATTGTTAATCTTTCCCATCAAAATTTCTTGACAAATCAACAGTTGTAATATGGTTTAACTATGATGGTTTGATAGTTGAGCAGTGGGATGGGTATTTGGTGAAAGGAGGACGCTAAAATAGGGGTTGGTTGCTAAACAAAAATAGAGGCTCATAATGTTGAGAGGAAATTGATGGTGAGGGGATTGAGTCACTTAGAAATCGGTGACAAAGATTGACTGACATAAGAGTTGAGCCATTTTGAATGTTAGTGATGTTGAATGTAAATGGGCCAATCTCTAAGGTTGTAAATGATGTGCTTACAAATCCCTTGTAGAATGGACTAAATGCCATTTTAGTGATCAAGTTGTTTGAAATTTTTAAAAGTATTTGAGAAAGAAAATTTGTCATTTTGATCCTTGTGTCATTGATTATGAATAACCAAAGTTCTGAATTGCTATTTAAATTTTTATCTTGAATTCTCTGTAAAGTTTGTGAAGGGTTGATCGGCCTTGAAATATCTGTGAATCAGATTTTGTTCTATGATCAACAAGGATCCCATCATAGATCTTTCTCAAGGAAATGATTCTTCATCCCTTGTTTCCAATATAAATAGTTCTTCTAAGTTATCCTAACAATAGAATAACAAAAGTCAGGCTTCTTCTTCTTTGCCGTTGGGTGTTGTGGGTGGAAGGGTTTGATCCTTCCCTTGGGGTTTTTCTTTTTTTCCATTTCTTGCAAAAGTGTCCTGGGGTTTTGCATGCCTTGGGGATCTTGTTTTTGCTATGCAGGGTGGGGAAACATCTGGGGCTAGCCCCAAATTGGATTTCTGATCAACATTTGGTTCAAGCCTTCGGCGCATGGAGTGAATGTTTTTGATAATACACTATTTTCTTTAGAGATGGAGATGAATGATCTAGGATCGGTTAGTGGTTCGAATAACAAAGATTAATGGGTGTTTGGAAAGATGCAAAGAGCGACCGAAGTTGATTATCCCGATGGAAATGCTTGCAGATGATATTGAATACTATTCAAGGCACTCTTTTTATTGTAAGTTCATGGGTTTGAGAGTCTCGTTGCAATTTTTGGAATCCTGGGCTCAACGGACTTGGATGCCGGAGGGGGAGATGGAGATTAGGCTCCTTGCGAACAACTTTTTTATGGTCTCTTTTGATTGCATGGCAGATTGGAATAAGGTCTTCGAGGGTGGCCCCTATTTTTATAACCAGGTGGGTTTGTTTATCAAGCCATGGCATGCTGGCTTCAACCCGACTGAGGCAATACCGAGTCGGATCCCAGTTTGGGTTTGGTTGCCGTGGTTTCCAGTTGAGTGTTGGCAGGATGACGTGTTGCATTTGGTGGCTTCAATGCTCGGTAAACCTGTTGGGTCTTCACAATAGACGCAGTATAAAAAGGTAATGACTTTTGCTCATATCTGTGTAGAAATTGATTTAAGCAAGCCACTGCCAGATTCTGTTGAAGTGAGTGTTGGATCATATACTTGGGTGCAACAGCTAGATTACGAAACCCTACCTTTTCGGTGTCGTCTTTGTCATGAATATGGTCACTTGCAGCGTAGGTGCCCTAGGGCTAAGCCTGTGGTGCCCCAACCTTCTCAGCCTTCTCGTAATCCACCTAGGGCTGATAATGGTAAGGAGCCTATTCCAGGTGATGGTAATGGAGATGATGGTTATGTCCCTGTCAAGGCTCGCAATAGGAATCGGGGCCAGAAGCGGACCTTGAGGGAGAGGCAGGATGATGAAACTTTTAATAGGTTTGAGGTGCTGGATGATCTCAGCCAGGAGGAAGTGAATCCGGGGTTGCTGAACTTGATCAGGGAACTTTGGGTACAGGACAGGATGGGCCACCATTGGAGGCCATGCAGGATGTGCAGGAGATTGGGGTTGGGCAGATGGATACGGATCAACAATTGATTGTCCAGACTGAACAAGAATCTTCTATTGGAGCTTCAAAGAGTGGTGGAGGTGGTTCCCCATTGCCCCTGAAAGGAGGCAAGGATGTGGGGAAGAGCTCTTTGGCCTCCTCTCATTTGGGTATTCAACAAAATGAACTGAAGAAAGGGGTTGGTGACAGGACTTCCAAGCTGGGAAGGAAAAAGGATATGGAGAAGATTAAATTAACTGGGGAAACTTTGGTGGAGTCAGGGTCAGTCAAGACTCTTGATTCACATTTTTCATGCCCCCAAAATGATTGTTCTCTCATGGAATGTAAGGGGCTTGAACAGTGGCCCTCGACAAAAAGTTGTTCGTGATTTGGTTAGGAATCATTCTCCGGATGTTCTTTTTCTTCAGGAGACTAAATTATCTGTAGATAATATGTTGGCCATGGCTCCTAAGCTGTGGAAATATGGTGAATGCCAGTGTGTGGGGGCTCTTGGTGCTTCTGGAGGGGTGGCTTGCTTTTGGAACCCTCGAAGATTTTCCCTCTATGGTGGATGTCCTCTAGATCCTCTATATCCCTAGTCGCCTCTTGGTATGAGACTGGTGAGTGTATTCTCCTCTCTAATGTGTATGCTCCTGTTGAGTTTCTGGGTAAACAACTTCTATGGTCCCATCTTCGTTTTGTTCGTAGCTTAGCTCCTTACCATCCGTGGGTTATGGCTGGCGATTTTAATGCTATTGTGGAATTGTCTGAGAAAAGAGGTGGAATTCCTAGGTTGGAGCCTTCTGCTCTGTTATTCAGAGATAGCATTTCTGAATTAAATCTTATTGATGTTCTACCTAGTAATGGTCGCTTCACTTGGAATAATAGGAGAATTGGTGAGAGTTGTGTTGCTGAGAGGCTAGATCGATTCTTGGTTTCCTGTTATTGGGTTGGAGACTTATGGTCCACTCGATCTGAAATTCTTGATTGGAGAGGTTTTGATCATTGGCCTATTAAGCTTAGTATTATCTCTGCTCGGGGGCCTCGTTCTCCCTCATTCAAGTTCCAGCTTATGTGGTTACGGGATCCTACTCTTCATGAACATGTGGCTGAGTGGTGGCGGATTGGTAGACCAACTTTTGGTACGGCAATGTACACATTCTCCAAGCTTCTTCAGTTTGTCAAATATCAGCTTAAAAGGTGGAATCGGCGATGTTTTGGTAATATCTTTCATGCTAAGGTTGCTAGCCAGGAGGAGTTGAATAATATTACGCGGTTGATTCATGAGAATGGGGCCTCTGAGGATCTTCTAAGGGAGGAGGCTAAGACTTTGAAAGTGGTTGAGGAATTTGAATTGCGGGAAGAAATCTATTGGAAGCAAAAGGCCCAGGTTGAATGGTTACAGGAAGGTGATAAAAACACCGCCTTCTTCTTCAATTCTGTGAAGGATAGGAGGCATGGTAATTCCATTCCTTTTCTGGTGAATGATAGGGGTGAACGTCTTGCCTCGTTTCAAGAAATCTCTGCTGAGGCATCTCAGTATTTTGCTACTTTATTTAGGGAGGATTCACAAGGGGGCTCTGTTGAGGAAGCACAGGTTCTTTCTTGTATTCCTCAGTTGGTCTCCAGGGAGGCGAATGAGTATTTGATGAAAGATATCTCTCTTGATGAGCTGGAGGGGATTGTGTTTCAGATGAAGAAGGGTAAAGCTCCTGGTCCCGATGGTTTCCCGATTGAATTTTTTCAGGAATTCTGGGATATCATAAAGTTGGATCTTCTGGCTGTTGTCCTTGAGTCCCAAAGGAATAAACAGATGCTTCATGCTCTGAACTCCACCTTCCTTGCTCTCATACCCAAGTGTGAAGGGGCTGATAGGTTATCTCAGTTCCGGCCTATCTCTCTTTGCAATGTGGCTTATAAAATCATTTCAAAGTTATTGGCTGAGAGATTGAAGAAGTGGCTTAAAGTGCTGATTTCGGAGGAACAGAGTGGATTTGTGGCAGGTCGACAGATTCTTGATGGGGTTGTCATTGCTACGGAGACCATCCACTCCATGGACAACTCCCATGAGAAGGCTATGTTCATTAAGCTGGATATGGCTAAGGCTTATGACAGGGTTAGATGGTCTTTTTTGCAGAAGATCCTTGTTGCTTTTGGTTTTGGTGAGGAGTGGATCCAATGGGTCATGAGTTGTGTCACGTCTGTTTCCTTCTCAGTTTTGATAAATGGAGATCATTCTGAACTTTTTGGTGCCTCTAGGGGTTTGCGCCAAGGGGATCCTCTTTCTCCATATCTTTTTCTGCTTCTTGTGGAAGGCCTTGGTCATTTGTTGAAAAGAAGGGTGGAGCTTGGCATCATTCAAGGTTGGCGATGGGGTGGAGACTTGCCTCCACAATCTCATTTGCAATTTGTTGATGATACTGCCCTGATGGGGATGGCTACTATTAGGGAAGCTACTAACTTGAGGCAGGTGTTGGACATATATCTTGTTGCTTCAGGACAATTGATTAATGAGGAGAAGTCTTCCATATTCTTCTTCAATACGCCGACCCCCATACAAAGAAGAATTGCTAATATCTTGAGGTTTCAGATAGGGGTTCTCCCTTTGACTATCTGGGTTTCCCAATTTCTGTTCGCCATCTTCCCAAGGGTTCTTGGCAGAATATTATTGATAAGCTTCATGCAAAAGTTAATCATTGGACCCACAGATGGTTGTCTTTTGCGGGGCGGGTTCAGCTTCTCAAGTCGGTGGTGCAGGCTCTCCCTACCTACAGATGTATGCTTCAGGTGGCTCCGATGGGTTTTCTGAGGGAGTTGGATTCTCTTGAAAGGAGTTCTTATGGGCGGGAAGTTTGTCATCTTCCAAGTGGAGCCTAGTCAGGTGGGATGTTGTGTGCAACCCAAAGCAATTTGGTGGTCTTGGTCTTCGACAGTCTGTGTTATCTGGAGTGGTGTGGCTGCTAAGCTATTTTGGAGATGGTGTGTGGAACAGGATCAGCCGTGGGCCAGGATATTATCTCATAAGTATTTCCCAGGATTCCACGGCAGGATCTCCCTCGTTACCCTCTTGAGGGGAAAGGTTCAGTGATTTGGAATACTCTTCAGAAGGGTGCAAAGCTTATCAAGGAAGGTTTATTTTGGATTCTGTAGGGGGAACTGAAGCTCTCTTCTGGTCGGATTCTTGGGATGGATTCCCTCCACTTACTTCTCGGTTCTAACCTACTTCCTTTGTGTCAAATATTTCTCGAGCTGGCTGGGCTAAGGTGAGTGACTTCAAGTATGTTGCTTCTTTTGGTCAGTTGGAGGTAGCTCATTGGAAGGATCCTACAGAGTGACCAGATTTGGGACTTGCGGAAGAAAGTGTTGAGCTTCACAAGATTCTTCATAGAAGGAGTTGTAGTTCTCTTTGGAAGAGGATATTCTTGCTTGGACCCATAATCCTAAGGGGGTTTACTCTGTTGCTTCTGGTTATCAGGTGTTATTGGCTCAAAAGCTAACTGGGGTAGAGGTTCATTGGTGGAAAAGGGTGTGGAATAAACTCTCGTGGCCTAAATGCAACTGCTTTGTTTGGACTTTGGCTTGGAATAGGTGCTTGACCTGGGATAACATTCATAAACGGGGATTTCAAGGACCTTCAATTTGTGTTTTGTGTGGGGGAGCAGAAGAGGATTCTTCACATTTGTTCTTCCGGTGCCCCTTTGTTGTGCAACTTTGGCATTGGTGGTGGGAGGTGTGGAAGCTTCCTTGTATTCATGCGTGCTCTTTGGTTGAATTCTAGGATAGTATGGGAAGACCTCCTTCTATGGCTTCCTTTTTGCAGGAAGTTTGGTTCGTGGGCCCTACCTTTCTGCTTTGGCAGATTTGGCTAGAGCGGAACCGCCAAATTTTTCGTGATCAGAAGTTGGTGGGTCGGCAAGTTTGGATGCGTATGCTAGGAATGGTGCAGGAGTCAGTTTTAGCTAAATGTGATGTGGTTTTCCCCTTGGAGAGAGGTGATGCTGAGTTGGTGGCTAGAGGTCTTCAAGAAATTCATTCATCTTTTGTCAGTTCTAGGAACTGTAGGCATGGGAAAAAGAGGGTTCAATGGGTTGGAAGGTGGTTACCTCCTCCCAATGGATTTTTAAAGATCAATATAAATGGTTCTTCTAGGGGAAATCCTGGGCCTACTGGAATTGGTGGGGTTGGCAGGGACTCAGCTGGGTCGGTGATTTTTCTATTCTCTATACATGAGGGGGTGAAGACTGTTAACTTCATGGAGGGTCTGGCAATTCTTCATGCTATTGAGAGGGCCCTTGCTTTGGGATGGAGAAAGGTTATATGTGAAGCTGATTCACAGATTTTGATTAATCTCTTGAATGAGCGAAAGATATCTGATATAAATTGGCAGTTGGCTTCGGTGGTTCAGCAGATTCTTCAGGTTAGTTCTCGGATGGAGGAGGCATCCTTTGTTCACATCCTGAGGGAGTGGAATCGTGCTGCCGACTGCTTGGCCAAATGGGCCTCTGAGCATGATAGTGGTTGGAAGGTTGAGGATTGGGATCAGGTTAACCCTGAGCTGCATCTGGATTTAGACCGGTTCTTGGAGGAGGATAGGAGGATACATGGGGATAGTTGATGTTGTTTTATGCTGTGGGGTTTTCACCTTGTTTTCTGGGGCTGGGTCCCTTGGTTATTATTGTAATGCTCTTTTCTGATTTCTAATAAAGTTTTTACCCCTTTCTAAATAAAAAAAAAAAAGAATAACAAAATTATTTTTAAGAGACATGATTAACCCCCCATAAATAGAACTTTATCTCAATTTGTGATTACAAAGTGCATGTACAATCCCCAAGAATGAGTGCAAAAGACACAAAAAAATACCAATCCACTCCCACCCTACACTAGTATCAAAAATCACCTCCCCAAAATATTATAAGGGTGGCACATTATAGTTTAGTATGATTACAAAGACTTTTCCAAAAATAGCCAAAATTAAAAATTTTGATACAAAATGAACTTGAGACAAAACCTAGAAAAATTAGCTTTATAGCTATGTAGTTCTCTTCAATACCTTTCCAATGCCTATTCATTTCCAAAAAATGGAGCTCTTGGGTGAAAGACGAGTTTTTGAATAAATTTGCAACAAACAACTTTAACCTGCAATATCCAGTAGAAAATGGAAAATTTTATTTGTGATAACTCTATGGATGGAAAGTTCTCATCTCCATATTTTCCATGATACCTCGTTGGTCAAAAAAACACTATGGTGAAAAGTTATGAATTGTAGTGTCGAAAATTGTCACCCTTGACAATTTCACACTATGTTTGCCCCCCTTAATTTATTGGATGTAACTAAGCTCCTAATTTCCTAAATTATACATTCCAAGGCCTATTTTATCATTTTATAAGAAATTCCAAGCATTGAATAAATGCATCTAATTAATATTTTCCCCTCGATACCTTGTGTCTTGGAAAATAGTCCCAAGATCCATATGCCCTTGGGTGTATGGGTTCTCCTACTTTACCGGGACCCAAATTTAGATATGTCGGTGTTGGTATTTAACATTCAAATTTCAAACATCAAATTTTAAGATTTATTTTTTGGGAAATTAGCATAATTGCATATAAATACCTAGTTATTGAATCATTTGAAAGCTAACAACTATTAAAAAGTATACATAAAAAATAAAAAATAAAAACTATTGTCAAGATCATTCAAGAGAAAGTCAAGAGAAACATTTAGAAAGGTTAATTTTTTTAAAAAAAAAATTAATAAAAAGAGGGTAAAAACTTTATTAAATCATAACAGCATTACAAAGTCCAAAGAAGGAAGCCACAAGGGGCCAAAACAACAAGAATTAATTCACACCCAAGAAGCACCTCATATCCTCAGCAACCCACTCCTCAAGAACAGGCGCCATATCAGCAGGGAGATTGCCCCAATCATCCATAGACCAAGAATCAGTCTTTTTTGATGCCCATCTAGCCAGCCCATCAGCCACCCTATTCACCCGGAATGGCAAGTAATGGACTCCAAAGGTGAAACCTGGAGAAATAATTGTTGACAACCATGGCTAATTTTACTTGGTCCCATCCTCAAATTTCAATTATTCAACATATAATAACCTACACACGAGAATCGACTTCCACAAACAATCCATGCCATCCAAGGGAAACCGCATGCTCAATTGCCAAGAGAATAGCACTTGCCTCCATAAGATTATTAGTTTGAAAACCATGATACATAGAAAAGAAGAAAACCACCACTCCAAGGCTATCTCTACCAATACCACCAACCCCAGCATGCCCAGGGTTACCCCTAGATGACCCATCCGTATTAATTTTCAACTCCCCTAGAGCAGGCGGGAACCAAAAGCCTTCACGAGCAACCCTCTCACGCCCTCGCCTACAATGCACTTTGCTCAAAATACTCTTCTCCCCTGTGGCAAGACCCAGGGCATTTACAACACCCAAGTCCCCAGGATCAATTGGCACAGACAAGTCACACTTTGCAGTCAAAGTCTCCTGCAAAGCCCCAAGAATTCACCTCCAAAGTTGCCCCACGAGCAATTTTTTATCCAAGAATATTCTTTTGTTACGTTCCAACCAAATTTTCCAAACAATCAAACTAGGACCAATGCTCCAAGCAATTTTAAGAAAAGAGGTTGTAGCAGGAGAAGAACCCTGTCTCTTCCAAAAATCCTCCAAAGAAGAGACATGGCAACACGGTAAGCTCCAAAGATTCCACCAGTGATGCCAGATAGTCTTAACAAAAGAGCACTGAAAAAATAGATGTGATAAGCATTCATCATGCTGACCACAAAGAATGCACATGGAGGGGCCCTGGAACCCAGGTTTGCAAAGATTATCCCAAGTAAGACACTTACCTTGAACCACGAGCCAAGAGAAAAAAGTACACTTAGGCCAAGAAAATTTATTCCAAGCATGCTTCCACCAAGAAACCTGGGAGCTTCCAAAGACCTGTTTATCCAAAACCTGATAACCAGAGGCAACCGAAAATTTTCCTTTCAAGTCGGGTCCCCAAGCAAGCACATCAGCCCCTTGGAGAGAATTGCAGACACGACTCGATAAAATCTTAGCAAGCTCTTGACGATCCTCCACTGCACCACCAGGAGGCCAATCCAAGGGGCTCTTCCACCTAGACACAGAAATTTGACCCAAAGATTGTTGAGATTTAAAATCTGCCACATGATTCCAACCCGCCTCCACAAAAATCTGGCACAAATCTTGGAGATGGGGATGAGATGACACAATGGGTGGGTATCCATCCCAAGAATCATACCAAAAAAGAGCATCTCGACCCCCATTACAAATCCAAAAAAGTCCCTGTTTAACCAACTTGGCACCATGTTTAAGGGTACTCCAGATCACAGAGCCTTTCCCCTCCATACTAAACCTTGCTACCTCCCTACTTTCTACCGCCCCCAAATATTTGAAGGTCATAATTTTAGCCCAACACATATGTTGTTGAGAGCACCAACGCTAATACAACTTAGCAGCCAAGGCCTGCCCATTCAAATCAGTCCACCGTAAACCAAGACCCCCCTCCTGCTTTGGCCTACAAACAACATCCCACTTCACTAGACTCCATTTTCTATGAAGAAGATTACCAGCCCACAGAAACTGACGAGACAATTTCTTGAAATCTCTAATAAAACTTGAAGGAGCAGAAAGAACAAAGCATTTATAAACAGGAAGAGCCTGGACCACTGACTTTAAAAGAGTCACTCTACCTGCTGAAGAAAGCCACCTGCAAGTCCAATGACTGACCAATCTTCGAAACTTATCAAGAGTCTCTTGCCAAAACCTTTTGGGGAGAGAGCGAACAGCAAGAGGGATTCCAAGATAGGAAAAAGGAAGCGAACCAATCTGAAACCGAAGGATACCAGCAATTCTCCTTTGAATACCCTTAGGAGTGTGGAAGAAATATATGAAGGACTTCCCCTCATTTATGCATTGCCCAGAAGCTGCCAAGTAACTGTCCAAAACACTGCGCCAATTGAGAGCCTCCTCAACCTTAGCCCTGCCCATCAAGGCAGTATCATCTACAAATTGTAGATGAGACTGAGGGGGAATACCATCTCCCCAACTCCATCCCTGAAGCAAGCCACTAGCAACCTGAGCACGAATGAGTCTTCCTAGGCCTTCCGCAAGGAGGATGAATAAGTAAGGAGATAGGGGATCTACCTGCCTAAGGCCTCTAGAAGCACCAAACAAACAAGTGGGCTCACCATTGATAAGCACCGAAAAGGAGGAGGAAGTGACACAACTCCTAACCCATTCAATCCAACCCTCAGCAAAGCCAAAAGCTCCAAGGATTTTAAATAGAAAGCTCCATTTAACACGATCATATGCTTTAGCCATGTCCAACTTGATAAACATAGATTTATCTTTTGAGGATTCCATAGAATGGATGGCCTCAGCAGCAATAACCACCCCATCCATGATCTGTCTTCCAGCAACAAAACCCCCCTGCTCTTCAGAAATAAAGTCATCAAGCCAAGGCTTCAGCCTTTCCACAATCAACTTAGTAATAATTTTATACACAACATTACATAGTGCTATAGGCCTAAACAAATCCAAGGAGTTAGCTCCCATCTTCTTAGGAATAAGAGCTAAAAATGTAGCATTCAAGGACTTCAACATTTGTTTATGCATAAAGGATTCTTGGACAACCTCTAAAAGGTCCAATTTAACCACTTCCCAGAACTCCTGAAAAAATTCAATGGGGAATCCATCAGGCCCAGGAGATTTACCTTTCTTCGTCTGGAACACAACCTTCTCAAGCTCTAACAAGGTAATAGGAGCAAGCAATGCTTCATTCATTTCATTAGTCACCAGCTTTGGGATACAATCTAAAATTTTAGCTTCATCCTCCTCTGCAGGAGGCGAATCCTCAGAGAAAAGGGTAGAGAAATACTGAATGCATTCGGCTGAAATAGAGGCTGAAGAGGACAAAGATTCCCCATCAGGCAACAAAATAGAAGAAATAGCATTACCTTGTCTTCGATCCTTAACTGAGTTATGGAAGAAAGTAGTGTTTTGATCCCTAGCTTGGAGCCATTCAATACGAGACTTTTGTTTCCAAAAAATCTCTTCTCTTAACTCCCATTCCTCAAGCTCTTTTGTTGCAGCAACCTCTAATAAACTCAGCTCCTCTGAGAGGCCTTGATCTCGAATTTGTCTGGTAATTAGGTCTAGATTATCTCGCGCCTTTTGCTTTTCCTGAAATAAGTTACCAAAATGCTGCCTATTCCATCTTTTCAATCTGTATTTAACATACTGGAGCCTCTTTGAGAAAGAGTACATGGCAGTACCATATGCTGGCTTCCCCTGATCCCACCAACTAGGGAGCAAAACATGAAGAGATTCATCCCTAAGCCACATGAGTTGGAACTTAAAGGTTTGTCTAGCACACCGTTGAGGCACATCAACCACTAGCTTAATAGGCCAATGATCAGAACCGCGACCATCCAAAATTTCAGAGCTTATCAACCACCTGTCCCCCACCCAAAAACTAGACACCAAAAATCTATCAAGTCTTTCAGAAATAGAAGCATCACCAATTCTCCTATTATTCCAAGTAAAAATACCATTGCTAGGCTTGATATCCACAAGATTCAAAGCAGAGATATTATCCTGGAGCAATAATGCAGAAGCCTCCAGCCTTGCAATACCACCTCGTTTCTTTGCAAGCTCCGTGATAGCATTAAAATCACCTCCAATAATTCAAGGATGGTAAGGAAATAAGCTGCAAACTAAACGAATGTTGGACCACAAAACTTGCTTTCCTTGCAACTCCACAGGTGCATACACATTGGAGAAGAGAGCAATTTCCCCTGACATAAAACAAGAGGCCACCATGGAAAGGGAGGACTTAAAAGACACCCACCAAAGGGGGCTGATCTTACGCGGGTTCCATAAGCATGCCACCCCGCCAAAAGACCCTTGAGCACCAGTGCATTAGCATCCATCAGTCCCCCATAACTTAGGAACTAAATCCATCATACCCTCCACAGAGAGCTTAGTCTCATGCAGAAAAATAACATCAAGCGAATGACACCTAATCAAATCCCGAACAGCTTTTTGTCTAGGGCCACTGTTCAAGCCCCTTACATTCCAAGAGAGAACTATCATTTCGAGGGGCATGAAAAATGCGAATCCAGAGTCTTGACTGACCCTGACTCCACCAAAGTCTCCCCTATCATCTTAATCTTTTCCTCGTCCTTCTTCCTTCCCAGCTTAGAAATTTTCTCTACCCCCCCCTTCTTGAGAACTTTTTGTAGAACACCCAACTGAGAGGACGCCTTAATATTCTTCTTACCCACCTCCGGACCAACTTTATACAAGAGGTGAACCTTATCCGCACTATCTTTCACTACCTTAGCACTACCACCCAACTCATCCTAAACCCCCATTTGACGATTTGTCCCTAGAGCCAAAGTCCCATCAGCAAGCGGAGCCATAATCACCTCTGAGTTGAGTATTACCTGACCAGGATCTTTCCTGACCTCATCTAAGCATGGCACTCCCATACCCCCCTCCTGTTGGGGAGCAAGCATTGCCTCAACCGAAGGGCCATGCTGATCAATATCCAAAGTCCCATGATCTAGATCCAAAAATCCCGGGTTCACCTCCTGTTGACTAAGATCCTCTAGCACCTCAAACCTGTTGAAGGTGTCCTCCTCCTGCCTATCCTTCAAAGTCCTTTTATGACCTTTATTTCTGTTTCGGCCTCTAACGGGAATAAATCCATCTTCCCTACCACCAGAACTCTGAATGGGGTCCTTGCCCTTATCCACCCTAGGTGGATTAGCTGAAGGTTGAGAAGATTGAGCCTCCAAAGGCTTGGCCTTTGGACATCTGCGCAGGAGGTGACCATACTCATGATAGAAATGACAATGGAAAGGAAGTGTTTCATAATCCAGCTGTTGCACCCATGAATAATCTCCTGCACTCACTTCTAAAGAGTCTGGAAATGGCTTACTTAAATCAATTTCTACACAGAATCGGGCAAAAGTCATTACCTTTTTGAATTGTGTTTGCTGAGACGAACCCACAGGTTTCCCCAGCTTTGAGGCCAATAGGTACAACACATCCCCTCGCCAGCATTCCACAAGGAGCCTTGGAAGACGAACCCAAACCGAAACTTGATTTGGAAGTTCCTCCACCGGGTTGAAGCCAGCATGCCATGGCTTAATGAATAAGCCCACCTAGTTATAAAAATATGGACCCCCTTCAAAAATCCTATTCCGATCAGCCAAGCAGTCAAATGTAACCATGAAATAGTTATTTGCCAGGAGGCGAATCTCCATCTCTCCCTCAGGCATCCATGTCTTTTGAGCCCACATATCCAAGAATTGCAAAGAAATTTTCAAACCTAAGAATTTGCAATAAAGAGAATGCCATGCATATTAATCAATGTCTTTAGCCAGCATCTCCATTGGAATGACTACATTCGGCTTCTCTTTACACTATTCGAGGCACCCATTAATCTTTGGAATTCTAGGCCCCCCTGCCGAGCCCATCTCGACTTTCTCAGGTTCCACCGAAAAAAGATTATTATCAAAAATATTTGAACCCTATGGAGAGGGTTTTGAACCAAAAGCAGAGCGAAAGTCCATATTGGGACAAACCCTAGAAGATTCTCTAGTATCCATCAAAGAGCACACAACACAAAATGAGCAAGCAAGGCCAAAATCAAAACCAAGAGCCCTTCGATGAAGGTACACTCCACGGGACACCAAGATCACAACCCCACTACCCCAGAATACACACCTGCTTCAAAAGAAAAGAACCTCCCCCCCGAATAGCGTAAAAAACCCACCCCCAAGAAGCTCTAGAGAAGAAGAGAATAGATCCGACCTCCAACTACGCATGCAACCACCAGAAGACCACATGCAGGCGGGCACGGATGGTTGCAGCCTTATGCTTAGTGCTGCGGACAATAGAAATAGGTATCTTTAGAAGATTCAATTAAAGAACAAGAGAGAACAATTATATTCTGTCAAAGGATATAAATGTAAAATATGTGTGCATGAGTATAATGTATTATCATGAATTACAATGAAAACCCATTAATTATATAGGCCAAGATGAGACATAAGAAAACATAAGATTATGAAATGTATCTTAATCTTATGACTTGAGACATATAGTGATAATTCCCTAAAAAAACTTAATTAACTAGTATTAATAGTATCTAATAGGTAAAATGATTAGTTAATATAACTCACTCACACCAAAAATAATAATATTTTATTACAAATAGGTTCAATATTATTTTAATATAATTTTACAAAAATTTAGGAAAATAAATTAACTCAATAGTAACTAAGTGTTTAATTAAATAATAAATAAAATATAATAATTTAGCATAAAATAACTAATATGAGACTACTAATAAATTAATTAATTAATTGAGAAATTTAGGGATTCTTGGCTATATTGATCATTTAGAGTAGTTGACAAAAAAATTATATAGATTATGTTTGATAATCAAATTTCATATTCTAATATTAGCTCAATAATATAAGTATCATCACAAACCCACATTTAAATTTTGATATATATCAAGATGTAGTCACACAAAATTTAGTCTTTAATTGGTGTATTTTTTCCTCCTAGTCACATTTCTATCATCTAGTGTCAAATTTTTTTGGAACATTCACACCTACAAGGATATATTCTTATGCCTAACTTTCTCATGCTAAAATCACCTTCAGAAGCTAATCTTAGGTTATTTTAAATATACTATTTTATTTTATATTAATTTTAATTAAGCCATATTTCTGATTGTACACATATGAGACATGAAATATAGAATATACGAAATTATTAGATAATTCCAAATGTAGTATCCACATTGCAAGATGTTGATGCAATCCTATGTGATTCTTTCCAAGTAATATGAATAGTGATTCACAGTTTATTTAATGTTCTAATGGGATATTTTGATTATAGCTAATGTAATATTGGTGCATAATCTAATGGGTAAAACTTAGAAAATAATTTGAACTAGAAGGGAAATAATATGGGTGTGTTCCTATCCATGAGATAGCATCAATCTCATAGTCAGTCTAGAGTAAAATATTGACTCTAGAAGGAATGGATCCATACCACTTGAGACTAAGGCAGGATAGAAAAATGGTGGTTTTAGGTAATGGTTGAATTGTGTATTAAGTAATCTATATTGAGTATCATGATAATTTATTTATGACAAGGTCTAAAATGAATATAAAATAAATGGAGAAAATGGTATAGTTGCAATTTTCTCCTATATAATGAGACAGAATATCATTAATTTAATGACTATCCATTAAAAATATCACATTAGATTAAAAGAATAAATTATTTTTTCACATAGAAAACTTTACATACTTATCAAAAAAAATGTGTTAGTGAGTTGTAATTATGTCAATTATAGATTGGTAAAAAAATTGAGATAAGGGTCATAAGACATCATATGTGACAATCTGAAGAAAGAGTGTAGAGTGTATAAATACCAAAGCTATGGATGCATTCACCATTGTCCACCCTTAGTAACAAATTGTTAAGGTGTTTATATTATAAATGATAGATTTTTCTTGTGATTATTATGGTATAAATGAGGGAAAATGTCATCAATGTAATAATTGGGTTATATGTTTTTATAAAGTTAGATAACATCTTTGTAGTCCTACAATTTTTTTGTTGGTAGGAATAAATCATACTAACTTTCACCATTTCGAAAAAAAAATTTATGGACTAGAATTATTTTTTTTTAACTAAATAAAATATTATTATTGTGATAAAAAATATTTATTAAGGAAATAACATTTTATACAAAGATATTATTTATAAAAATTAAATAAACCATGATAAAATATAAAGGAACACAACAAAAACAACCTAAATTATAATAGAAAATAAAAACAAGCACTAGACACTTCTTGGCATATTTTAAATATGTCAATAATTGTTAATCACAATCAATAAAATATGATGGTGTTCATTATTTTTTATTGTTGTAGATATATAGTTTTTAATTCAAGCTTTGTTTATGTTGATAGGGGTTAAGTTTACAAATCTAGATCATTTTAAGATAATTTGAATATGTTAGGAAATGAGATTTTAACTAAACTATATAATGTTATCATTATGATATTATGTTCATATGATGTTAATTCTAAGAAAAAATTATTTTTACAAGGTCAAAAAATTATTATAACAAATTAGAAGAAAACATGAACCAATTATTAGAAAATTAAAAGTAGGTGTTAGTCAATATGTAATCCCTACTATTTTGTTAATGATGACAAGAATGATATAATAAAATTCAATAGATTATATTTTCCATATTTTGTTATTGTCAAAATATGAATTTCATTTCAAGCATTTAATACATACACTTAACATTTTAAATTTAGTAAATGACACTATTGAATTATTCCATGCAGGCAACATTAAGAAAACCATCTATCAGGAACATGCATAAAGCGCTCTATTTTCAATTCACTATTGGTCTTGCAGTATATTATACAATAACAATAATTGGTTATTGGGCATATGGATCATCAGTATCAACATATATTCTTAATGAATTAAGTGGACCTAAGTGGGCAAAGATCTTGGCAAATACAACAGTCTACTTTCAAATCATTATATCACAACATGTAAGCCTCAACATCTATTTTTTAATTTGATCTCTACCCTTTATTTTCAAATAGATTTTATATTTATATCAAAATTAATAAATTTGTAATCATTTATGATTACCACACATAAACATTATATGCACATATTAAAACTAATAAATTTGTAATCTTATATTATTCACACAAATGTGTCAAGCACACATACATACTTAAAGTTTATGTTTATATTAAAACTAATAAATTTCTAATCCTTTATTATTACCATGCACACACCATTATTTTATTTTAAGTAAACGGTATATTAAACTAAAGCTAAAAACTTGTAATCATTTATAATTATCTCCCACACACACCATTCTTTTCTTTTAAGTAAATTTATATTATATTAAAACTAAAATTTGCAATCATTTATGATTACCTCACAGACACTCATTTTATATTTATATTAAATTAATAAGTTTTTGAATCTTTATGTTTTACACACATAAATATTTTATATAAAAAATTAATAATTTTCCAACCCTTTATAATTACCACACATATGCATTCATGTGCATGCACATACATATATACACACAAAATGCTAACAATTAGAAAATAATCTTCTATACTTCAGATAAATAAGACATTTTCAATGCATATAATCATATTAAAAAAAAATGACATAAAAGATTCTCACGGGCACAAAATTCTGACAATCATAAAATAATATTTTATACTTTAAATAAATAAGGTCTTGCTAGTAGATGGTGTCATATTAAGAAAATAAATACATCATAAATAAGAATAAGTTATTTTAATAAGTTATTTTAAAATGATAGTGTTATTAAATTAAAATACACTTTCAATCTTTAAAATTTTATTTCTTAATCTATCTTTTTAAATTTTTGAATGAAATTCCTTAATTATTTGAAAGGATTTTTTTTCAAGTAAAGACTATTGTAACTAGACCTCTCCCACTTGTTTCTTTAGTTTTTGCATCTTAAATTTGTGTTTACACTTATAGGTCTACCTTCCCTAAATTCAATCTATAAAATAAAATTGTGCTTTTATTGAAATTGTGTTCCTTTTTTGATGAAAGATCAAATAAAATTGTGGAAGAGATCAAAATCACCAATTACAAGAAGATATAATGAAACATTAATAGTAATTAATATTAAAGTTAGAAGTAGAATAAAATTATTTTTCAATTTTTTGGTTGGAATTTTTACACAATTTATGGTCCCTCACCTAAAAATAAAAAATGGTTACACTCTAAACACCATGATCAACAAAAAAATTGTACAAGAAAAGGCTTATGTAAATATAGTATCTAACTCCTATAATAAAACACCCAACATTAAAAAGAAACATAGGGGTCCCAATAATAAATTTCATCAAAATTAGAACATGAGATGACCAAAAAGGCTACCAAGACCAACACCAACTAATCCTAAGAACTTATTATCCTCCTTTTTTTGGTTGGTAGAAAAATAATCATATGGATTGAATCCTTTTCTATTTTAATTAATTTTTTATTTATTATCTTAATCCAATATTTTAGGAAAAAACTCTTAGAGGCCTCGCTAAGGTGACCCTCAATCAAATTAAAATCACATAGGGAAGAAGGAACCTTGGTCTAAGATGAAGAAAAATGTCTATCGTTCCCAAATGTAGGACTCCAAGAGGGATTTTAAGTTGAATTATGAAATATTTATTTTAGAATCTTCTAAGGGTAGAATAATCTAAGAGATAACTAGAATATTTATATTTTATCATCTATTTTTTTTAATAAAAAGGGGTAAAATTTTTATTGAAGATCAGAAACCAGAATTACATCCAAGCCCAGGGCCAAAGCCCAGAAAGAACATAAAACGCCAACCAGACCACGAACCAAATCATTCAGCACCCCTAGTATCCTCAGCAAGAACCCTCCCCAAATCCGAGCTGAGCTCAGGAGGGATTTGAGCCCAATCATCAATCTTCCAATCCACAAGATGCTCTGAAGCCCATTTGGCCAAACAGTCAGCCGTCCTATTCCACTCCCGCGGAATATGGACAAAAGACACTCTCTCCATCAGAGACCCAATCTGCAAAATCTGCTGAACCAGAACCGCCAACTGCCAATTTACCTCCAAACTCCTCCCCTTATTCAGTAAGTTAATCAGAACCTGAGAATCAGATTCACAAATTACCCTACGCCACCCCAGCTCGTAGGCCCTCCTCAAAGCATAAAGAATCGCCCAACCTTCCATAAAATTAATAGTCTGTGTCCCCATATGAATGGAGAAAAGGAACACCACCGAACCCGAGGAATCCCGCCCAACCCCTCCAACCCCAGCTAGGCCAGGATTTCCCCTAGACGAACCATCAGTATTAACCTTCAAGGTTCCCGCAGGGGGAGGAACCCAGGACCCCTGCCTCTGCACCCGCTGCCTCACACGACTATCCTTCCGTCCACAAGAGGCCAACGGGGAAAACCCTTGTATACCCAATCGGGCCACCACCTCAGCATCCTTCTTTTCCAAAGGCAGCTCCACATCTCCTTTGGCTTGGATAGTCTCCTGGACCATCCCAAGAATTCTGCACCACACCTGTTGAACTTGCAACACTTCACCCCGAAAAATTCTCCTATTCCTTTCAAGCCAAATCTGCCACAGCAAAAGAATTGGGCCAGCCAACCACACATCCTGCAAAAAGGAAGCCCTCGAGGGAGGCCTGCCCAAGCTATTCCAGAACTCAACTAAAGAGGAGGCATGGATACAAGGATTTCCCCAAACATTCCACCAGAAATGCCAGAGTTGCAGGGAGAAAGGACACCGGAAGAAAAGGTGCGAAGAGTTTTCCTCACCTTTCCCACACATCACACACATAGACGGTCCCTGAAAGCCACGCATCTGAATCTTGTCCCAAGTCAGGCACTTGTTCCAAGCCAAAATCCAAGCAAAGCAATTACATTTCGGCCAAGAAAACTTATTCCAAACCTTCTTCCACCACGAAACTTCCTCCCCCTCAAACCTTTGAGAGAATAACCTCTGATATCCAGACGCAACCGTGTAGTGCCCCTTTGGATTATGAGACCAAGCAAGAATATCCTTGTCCCTTAAAGGATTACATTGTCTGCTCAAAAGAATACTATGCAGAAGCCTACAATCCTCTTCCATGCCCATAATCGGCCACTCCTCAGGAGTCATCCATCTAGAACTCACAAGTTGGCCCTGGTATGAAATTACCTTAAAGTCACTTACCCGTGTCCAGCCAACATCCTCGAATCTCCTACTCAAAGCCATCAATTCAGGGAACTGAGAAAGGATGGGAGGGTACCCATCCCAGGAATCATACCAAAATTGAACCTCCATCCCCCTCCGACAAATCCAAAATAAACCATCCTTGATAAGCCTCGCTCCCTTCTTGAGGGTAGCCCAAACAGCTGAGCCCTTACCTAACAGGGGATAACGAGGAATATCCTCCCTAGGAGTACTCTGAAGGTACTTATAGGACAGAATCCTAGCCCAAATCCTATCCTTCTCAGTGCACCATCTCCAATAAAGCTTTGCTGCCAACTCTGTCCCAGCCAGAGAGGAATGTCTCAACCCCAAACCCCCAAGCTGCTTAGGACAGCAAACAGTATCCCACTTAACCAAACTCCACTTGGAAGTCATCACGCTACCAGCCCATAAAAACTGTCTTGCCAAAGAGTCCAACTCATTAACAAAACCCATCGGAGCCACCTGAAGCATACACCGATAAATAGGGAGAGCCTGGACCACGGATTTCAACAATTGCACCCGCCCAGCAAAGGACAACCACCGATTGGTCCAGTGGGTAACCTTCAAACGAAATTTATCCAGAATAGGCTGCCATGACTCCCTCGATAATCTGCCCACCGAGATAGGAACCCCAAGGTAGGACATAGGAAGGGACCCAATCTGAAAATGAAGAATTTGTGCAATTCGCCTCTGTATAGGATTTGGAGTATTAAAGAAATAAATGGAAGACTTATCTTCATTGATTGCTTGACCTGAGGCCTCAAGATACATATCCAACACCCGCCGAATATTAGTAGCCTCCCTAATAGTAGCCATCCCCATCAAGGCAGTATCATCCACAAACTGCAAGTGGGACGAAGGAGGAAAGTTGCCACCCCACCGCCACCCCTGAATGAGCCCCAACTCCACTTGGCTCCTCAGAAGGCGCCCCAAGCCTTCCACAAGAAAAATGAAAAGGTAAGGGGAAAGAGGATCACCTTGTCTTATCCCACGCGATGCCTCAAACAACTCTGAGTGCATCCCATTAGATAACACAGAGAAAGAAACAGACGTGATACAACTCATGACCCATTGGATCCAATCTTCCCCAAAACCGAAAGTAGCCAGGATCCTCTGAAGAAAAGACCATCGGACTCTGTCATAAGCCTTTGCCATGTCCAACTTGATAAACATAGCCTTAGCCCTAGAGTTAGCCATAGAATGGATGGTCTCAATAGCCATAGCAATACCATCCAAAATATGCCTGCCTTCCACAAAACCACTTTGCTCCTCAGATATTAGTAACGGCAACCACTTTTTTAGCCTATTCGCAATCAGCTTCGAGATAATCTTATACACCACATTACACAAGGATATAGGCCGAAAGTTGTTCATCCTATCCGCTCCATCACACTTCGGGATAAGAGCCAGGAAAGTGGAGTTCAGAGCCTTTAACATCTGCTTATTCCGCTGCGACTCCTTGACCACTTCTAGTAAATCCAACTTGATGATCTCCCAAAACTCTTGGAAGAACTCAACCGGGAAACCATCAGGGCCAGGGGCCTTTCCTTTCTTCATGTGGAATACCGTCCCCTCTAATTCTTCAAGAGTGATCTCCCCCATAAGATCCCTTCTCATCTCCTGAGACACCAATTGGGGTATGCAAGAAAGGACCTGTGCCTCCCCCACCACACTCCCCTGCAAATCCTCTCTAAAAAGGGTAGAATAATAATGGACGACCTCATCAGAAATACTTTGAAAAGAATTCAACCTCTCTCCCCCGTCTGAAATCAAAACAGGAATAGAGTTACCATGCCTCCGCGCCTTCACCGAATTGAAGAAAAAGGCAGAATTTTTATCCCCCTCCTGAAGCCAGTCAATCCGAGATTTTTGTTTCCAAAAGATCTCCTCCCGTAATTCCCACTCCTCTAGAGCTTTCAAAGCCCTAGATTCCTCCTGCAATAGAGCCTCAGACACCCCATTCTCCCTCATCAACCTCGTAATACCATCCAGCTTAACTTGTGCAACAGACTTGGCCTTAAAAATATTCCCAAAACATTGCTTATTCCAACGTTTAATCTTATATTTAACAAATTGAAGAAGCTTAGTAAAAACATACATTGACGTACCAAAAGAAGGTCTTCCCTCCTGCCACCACTGAGCAACATAATCACGGAGATCAGGGTCCCGAAGCCACATAAGCTGGAATTTAAAAGAGGGTTTATGGGTCCGCCCAACCATGCTGATAGAAAGCTTAATGGGCCAGTGGTCCGAACTCCTCCAGTCCAAAATCTCTGAGCAAGTAACCCACCTATCACCCACCCAAAAGCAAGAAACCATAAACCGATCTAGCCGCTCTGCAATACCATTT